>SJYA01000104.1:175336-352004 GCA_006410615.1 Neotragus moschatus
CCTACCCCTCCCACCACCCCCCATAGTATAGAAAAATAGTGAGAATGGAATTACACATAAGGAGCCTATCTCACAGTTTATATGGGGAAGAGAAGAAATATTTAAGAAATGGGTAGTGCAAATGGGAAAAAAAAAAATCATTCTTTAAGTTTAATGCTGCTAGGTCATTTCAGTCATGTCCGACTCTGTGCGACCCCATAGGGGGAGTCCACCAGGCTTCCCTGTCCCTGGGTTTCTCCAGGCAAGAGTACTGGAGTGGGATGCCATTTTCTAGACTATTAATGAGATATCATAAGAGACAGAGTGGTTAGAATTGGAAAGTTGTTTTCTTCTGGAACATCTAATCCACTCTTTCCTTTTACAGATGTTAAAATTAAATCCCTCAAAAGTCATATGATGTGCTTACTACGTACACTGACACTTTAAAGACAGAACTATGGCAACTGAGTTCTCTTGAAATTTTTTCAGTATTTTCTTTTCCTGGGCAAGGTCCCTCCTGCTAAAACNGAATTGGAAAGTTGTTTTCTTCTGGAACATCTAATCCACTCTTTCCTTTTACAGATGTTAAAATTAAATCCCTCAAAAGTCATATGATGTGCTTACTACGTACACTGACACTTTAAAGACAGAACTATGGCAACTGAGTTCTCTTGAAATTTTTTCAGTATTTTCTTTTCCTGGGCAAGGTCCCTCCTGCTAAAACATGAAATTGAGTGCTTTGTGGATGTTCTAGAGATAGATGTAATACAATGTTCACTTTTTTTTTTTTTTTAAGAGGGAATTCTGAGAGCCATGTCTTTAATGTGCAGATATGTACTGCTGTTTTTGAGAAAGGCAGATCATTGTGTCTCCTATAGGAAGGAAAGGATATTTTGGCTCAGTGAAGGTTGAATATCCTTATTAAAACAGATCAGCTGAGGTTGTCTAGGGACCAAATGCTGTAGCTCTTTGATGTCTTTTGAGTGAAAATATGTATTGGGGTAGGGAAGATTTCAAGATGAAGTTATTGAGACTATTTTACCTGAGAGCTGAGCTGCTTGTATAATCTTAGGAACACAGAGTTAGCTGCCATCTCTGCTTTGTATGGAGGACAGAACTCAGATAATATTGAAGATGAGTAATTGATCTAGTGCAGAGAAAGTTAGAAGAAATTGTTGGTCTTCCTTTTGGTCAGGCATGTTGTGAATGCTTCCTATGTACCACATCATTTAAACCTCTTAGCAACCCTGTGCAGATTACACTTGTCTGTGTCACAGGAGGAAAAAGAATCTTAGGTCCAGGTTTAAAATTTAAGTGTTTTCATCCTAGGTAATATGCCACATTTTTTTTCCTTTAAGTTATAATTTTTTTGATAAACATTTTTCCACTTGCTTGATGCCTGTCATTGTGCTATTTTCCAAGATAAGTCTTGACACCTCAAATAAGCTATGTGGTAATAAAAAATACTTTTGGACTCTTAATATGTTTATGATATATTCTACTTACCAGGATTATAATTTGGTTATATTTCTCGTAAATTAAAATTTTTTTTATAATTTCAGCATTTCAGGGAAAAGCTGCCGTCATATGGAATGCAAAAGGTAAAATTTATATACACTATTTAATATGATTTGCAAAATGCTTAAATCCATTTCTTTTAAGCTCTGAATCAAGAATAAATATAGATTAATGAACCTTTCCCTAAAGGATAATCTTGGAAGTTCGTTTTATTCTTTTGAATTGTTGATAGACAAAAAAAAAATTTCTGAAGCAATTTTACTGACAATTTTTCATTGTTTATGTCCATGATAGAGTTTGAAAATAGAATTTTCACTTGTAAGTTTGTTTCCTCAAACAATCACTCTATATAGAATAATACAGTCTGCCATCCTTCCCTGACCTCTCAATCTTCCTTTGTTTTGACTTTACTTTTCTTAAGGACAGTCTGTTTTGGGTTACTATGTACCTCTTTACTCAGAACAGTGCTTTACATTCTATAGACCCCTAGTAAATACCTTTTGAATGAATGAATCATGGTCTGCTTCCAAGTACTTCTAGCTGTTACTTTGCTGGAATTTGTTTGAGGTATTAGATAAATTTTTAAATGGTGAGATTTCAAGTTAGAGTGTTTCATAGATTAAAAATAACTCCTAACACCCTTTCAAAGTAGTGGTGGGATGGTTTTGTAAGTACTACTAATTTGAAAATATTCATGTTTATCTATAAGAAGATCTTTCCTGAATAGGGAGTTTTCCAGATAGTACCTGAATTTTAGCCATTTGATGTAGTTATTTAAAACTTGGCTCTGTTTTAATTATTTAAAAGGGAATAGTCTTAAATTATGCTCTTCCTTGTTCTCAAACAGTATACAAAGCTTGTCCTGTATACAAAGCTTGTCCTGTAGACAAAGCCGTATTTATAACATAAATCCTGGATGTTCTGAGTAGTTTTCTTCAGGGGATTTGCCTTATATTCAATAGACCCACATGTCAACATTCTTTTTAATTAATATTAATTCTTACATGAATTTATAAGCTGTCTCCTTTTCCTTGTGTGCTTTTCTTTAACAGAGCCATGGCACTGTTCTTAAAATTTGGTGCCTCATCTCTTGAAAACTGGCAGATCAGATACCTAAACTGCCAGTATTGCATATAACAGAATTTTCAAGTATTAATATGCTTATTAAAAACAGTTAACCTTCAGTTCAGTAAGATTCAGGTAATTTTTCAGACTTAGTCATCATGTGATAGATGTTCTTCACTTTTTTCTCCTTTTGAAATAGGAATTGGTAAATATGATTGATAACCATCAGGTAACAGTGATAAGTGGTGAAACCGGTTGTGGAAAAACCACTCAAGTTACTCAGTTCATTTTGGATAACTACATTGAAAGAGGAAAAGGATCTGCTTGTAGGATAGTTTGTACTCAGCCAAGAAGAATTAGTGCCATTTCAGTAAGTAAGCTCTCACTTGTTAAAATTCCCAACTTTTTTTTTTCCCATTCTTCTGTGTAGTCTTGCTAGAAATTACTGATTTTGAGTGTTGGGGTGATTCTTAATTAGGTTTAGGATATGTTGCTATGAAAGCAAGATTTGGTTAGCAAGTATTTGGTAGTAAAGACCAAGAATTTGAATGACCTCTCTCTTCATAACAGATATTTAGGAGTTCAAGATAAACTGCAAATCCAGGCAATTTTCTGTAAAACTATGAATGAAAAGCTGATAATGTTTATACAGTTGAGTATGAGCTTCAAATAATCTCCATCATTAGATGGAGAGGTCATTATTAGATACTTTACATTTTACTCCTTGATTCATTTAATACTGTTATCAGCTCTTTTTTTTTTCAGTGTATAGGTACTGAATGATAGCAACATTTTGATTTTTTTTTTTTTTAGTGCAATTCAGTATTAGGGAATTAGTCATAGAAAAACAAGGTATTTGGAGTTTATTTTGAAACAGGTATTAACTACATGTTTATATAGATAACATTGTTTGTGTTTAGTTAGATGACCTAGTTAAATATATGAGTTATATTTTCTATAAAGATGTTTGGGATTTCTTACAACATCAGGTGTACAGTACATTTACTTCAGTGTTATGTAATTCTTTGTGTAAATTTAAATTATGAAACTTTTCAGTTGTATTTGATTTTATGATAGTGTTATTTATTACATCTCCAAGTCATTTTATACAGAATCGGTGGTCAGGAACTGCATTACCAATTATAGCAACATTTTGTAGGAACTACAGTATACGTTTAAGTTATAGTTCCTAAGAGATAACTATTTTAAAAAAGTAAAGCTGCCATGTTTCTGCGAGGATAATATTCCTAGAAATGGCATAAGTTCACAGAATGGTGAAAAATAAGCCACTTTCATTGTAACACTATTATACAGCTAGACTTTGGTTAAAAATCTAATTTTATTGTTTTCACTAAAATATGACTGTCAGTTCAGTTCATTTGCTCAGGTGTGTCCGACTCTGTGACCCCATGGACGGCAGCACGCTACTATAAATTGACAGTAAGGAGAAATGTTAATTAGGTTATTTCGTTGCTTCTTTTCCTCCCAAGATCTGTTGGTATTTAAATGGGCAGTTTAATCAACAATAAAAAGTGAAGTAATGGTCTTAAGTTAATGTATACAGGATATGATGATTAGGAAGTTTTACTTCTGAAGTATTTCTTAAAAGCTAATTGTCATTTTCTATTTCTAACCTCATAAATCACTGCTTTGTCACTAAATGACTGTTGGTTACTTTCAGTTGCACAAATCAGTATTAATTTATAGGATTTTATCTGTTTAGAGCTTATCTTTAGCAGCCATAATTCTAAGAACTTAACCAAGAGTTAAGAATTAAGCCTGCTAAGCTCCTTGGAAGAAAAGTTATGACCAACCTAGATAGAATATTCAAAAGCAGAGATATTACTTTGCCGACTAAGGTCCGTCTCGTCAAGGCTATGGTTTTTCCAGTAGTCATGTATGGATGTGAGAGTTGGACTGTGAAGAAGGCTGAGCGCCGAAGAATTGATGCTTCTGAACTGTGGTGTTGGAGAAGACTCTTGAGAGTCCCTAGGACTGCAAGGAGATCCAACCAGTCCATTCTGAAGGAGATCAGCCCTGGGATTTCTTTGGAAGGAATGATGCTAAAGCTGAAACTCCAGTACTTTGGCCACCTCATGTGAAGAGTTGACTCACTGGAAAAGACTCTGATGCTGGGAGGGATTGGGGGCAGGAGGAGAAGGGGGCGACCGAGGATGAGATGGCTGGATGGCATCACTGACTCGATATGCGTGAGTCTGAGTGAACTCCGGGAGTTGGTGATGGACAGGGAGGCCTGGCGTGCTGCGATTCATGGGGTCGCAAAGAGTCGGATGTGACTGAGCGACCGAACTGAACTGAATCTACAGAAAAGAATCAGATAAGAAAATGTATCAACTATATAGTTACTCTCAAATTATATTCAATCTGTACAAGTTTAGATTAAAATTTCCAGCTGTTTTTAAGACAAAGTTAGAGCGGACTTAATAGAAAGTTGCTTTGGAAATAGTTAGGAGGGAGAATTTCAGAGGAAATGCCAAGCATAAGCAGGTAGTCTTCAGCTCTTAAAGGGAACAGTTTTAGATACCTCAGATTTTAATATGTTTCTCTTGTTATCTAATGAGTAGTGTTTCAACAACTCCAGATTTTCACAGACATTTAGGATATTTACTCTTAAGGAAATGTTTTCTTTGTAATTGTCTTTTATTTAATTAAAGGTTGCAGAGAGAGTGGCTGCAGAAAGGGCGGAATCTTGTGGCAATGGTAATAGTACTGGATACCAAATTCGACTCCAGAGGTAAAGAGTGTTCACTTGTTTTGTTTTTGGCCATGCCAGGCAGCTTGTGAGATCTTAGTTCACTGACCAGGGATTGAACCCAGGCCCTCAGCAGTGAAAGGGCTGAGTCCTCATCAGTGGACCACCAGAGAATTTCCAAGAATGTTCACTTCTTGTTTACAGGTAGCTTTTAGTGAAACTTTCAAGTTATCAGATATTTAAAAAAAAAAGATTCCCCCCAATTTTTATGCTCGTTATTGTTTTTACAATTAACATTTGTTGCAGTAACTGCAACATAGGCTTGCAACCCACAAAATCATTTTTTTTTTGATCCACATTCAGATTTGAACTGCCATTTTAAGATGTCTTTCGATCCCTGGGTTGGGAAGATCTCCTGGAAAAGGGAATGGCTACCCACTCCAGTGTTCTTGCCTGGAAAATTCCATGGACAAAGGAGCCTGGCAGGCTACAGTCCATGGAGATTTCAACGAGTCGGACACGACTGAGGAACTAACACTTTCACTTCACTTTTTTCACTTTAAGATGTCTTTTACAGTAGGAAACATTCAGAAGGATAGCACTTTTCCTGGATATGTTAGTAGACCGTCATTCGCCTAAAAGAGTGGCCTTCTGTACATTTTGGTACCACCACGCAGCCTCTGACTACCTTAATTTAGTTTGTATCTTAACCCCCACCCCCTCCACTGTATTTTTGTAGTCCTCTGCAGCTCAAGATTCTGTTTATCTTTTTAAATGAACTGATTTTCCAGTCACTAAACTGAAGTTGAGTTTCCTAAATATTTGGTCTTTTTCTGAATGATAGGTCTTGTAAAGAAATCATTAACGTTTTATTTATAATAAAAATCACGTATAATGAACTTGAAGCTGGTATTTCTCATTACCGTGCTGTAGTGGTTCTGATAACTGAAGAATTAAGTTTTTCATTAAAACTGAAAGCATTTTTTAAATTGAAGATTTTCTCTTAAACGTTTTGTGGTATTTAATAGTTCATCAGTGAAGAAAACCAAGAATTAATGCACGTCTTTTATTCACAGTCGGTTGCCAAGGAAACAAGGTTCTATCTTATATTGTACAACAGGAATCATCCTTCAGTGGCTTCAGTCAGACCCGTGAGTATGTTTCAGTGCAGGGTATCTAGTTAAACATCATCAAAAGATGTCATTATTACATTGGATTTTATTATTATGTAAAAGTAAAATGGTTCTGTTTTTGATTTTGTGCCGAGTAGCAAACTTTATGCTTCTCTTGTAGCCATCTGTCCAGTGTTAGTCATATCGTGCTTGATGAAATCCATGAGAGAAATCTACAGTCAGATGTTTTAATGACTGTTGTTAAAGATCTTCTCAGTTGTCGACCTGACCTGAAAGTAGTATTGATGAGTGCAACATTGAATGCTGAGAAATTTTCTGAATATTTTGGTGAGTAGAATTTATGATTGTTATTTTACAGAGTTATCACAAAACCACTGAATTTAGAAGCAGTTTTTAAAAAAAATGTTTTAGATGTTTAGTGATGCAAGTAGTCAGTGTTTAGTGATGCTTTATATTTGAATATTTATCTACTCTCTGCTGCTGCTACTAAGTCATTTCAGTCGTGTCCGACTCTGTGTGACCCCATAGATGGCAGCCCATCAGGCTCCTCCATCCCTGGGATTTTCCAGGCAAGAGTACTGGAGTGGGTTGCCATTCCTGTCTCCAGTCTACCCTCTAGTAGTTTTTAAAATATTTATTTATTTTGAACTATGTTGTGTCTGTTGCTGCACGGGCTTTTCTCTAGTTGTAGGGAGTAAGGCCTACTCTCTAGTTGTGCACGGGCTTCTCATTGCAGTGGCTTCACGTTGCAGAGCACAGGCTCTAGGTCCTCACTCGTAAATAGTTACAGTACATGAGCTCAGTAGCTGTGGCACATGAACTGCTCCAGAAACATGTGCTGCTGCTGCTGCTAAGTCTCTTCAGTTGTGTCCGACTCTGTGCGACACCATAGATAGCAGCCCACCAGGCTCCTCCGTCCATGGGGTTTTCCAGGCAAGAGTACTGAGTGGGTTGCCATTGCCTTCTCCACCAGACGCATGTGGGGTCCACCCTTACCAGGATTGAACCCATGTCTTCTGCATTGGCAGGCAGATTCTTTACCACTGAGCTACCAGGGAAGCCCTCTCTAGTAGTTTTTTAAATGGTGGCATCATCTCTGGTCTTGTAGTAAAGAGATGTAGCCTTTTGGTGCTACCACCAGATAATTAAGGTGACATTAATGAAGTCAAGCACCAGATTTGAAACATTTATTAACATTTGTTATTAGTCTTCTATAGCTTTTATGTAGTTCAGTTCAGTCGCTCAGTCATTTCTGACCTCATGAATCGCAACATGCCAGGCCTCCCTGTCCATCACCAACTCCTGGAGTTCACTCAGACTCATGTCCATTGAGTCAGTGATGCCATCCAGCCATTTCATCCTCTGTTGTCCCCTTCTCCTCCTGACCCGAATCCCTCCCAGCATCAGAGTCTTTTCCAATNACTGAGCGACTTCTCTTTCTCTTTTCTTTCTTGGTGATGGACATTCTATTAATTTGGGCAAATGTATCATGACATGTATCTACCATTATAGCAGCATACAGAGTCGCTTCATTGCCCTAAAAATATTCTGGTTCCACTTATTCATCCATCCCTCCCCATTAAATGTACCAATTTAAAATGTACAGTTCAATGATACATCTTCGCTCAGTCATATCCAATTCTTCATGACCCCATGAACTGTAGCCCACCAGGTTCCTCTGTCTATAGAATTCTCCAGGTAAGAATACTAGAGTGGGTAGCCATTTCCTTCTCCAGGGGATATTCCCAAGTCAGGGATTGAACCTGGGTCTCCTGCAGTTCAGTGAGTATTGACAATTAATCCACTCATGTAACCAGACTGCTACAATATAGACCTTTCTAAAGCCTCATGAAGTTCCCTTGCCTCAGACAAGAAATGGTCTGATTTTGGTCATTTAATGGTTTAGACTTACCTTTTCTAGAAGTTGACATATAGCATGTACTCTTTTGTGTCTGGTTTCTTTTGCTTGGTGTGATGTTTTTGAGATTCATCCATGTTGTTACATGAAGCAACAGTAATTCTTTCCTTTCTAAGGCTGAATATTCTCCATTGTATGGCTGTACCACATTTATTTATCCATTTTTCTAGTTTTGGACTTCTGAGTTTTTCTTCATTATTTCCTATTATGAATAAAGCTGCTATGAACTGTGATATACAAGTCTTTGGGTTAAACATATATTTTCATGTATTTTGTTTAGATACCTAAGAGTGGAATTGCTGCATCATATGATAAGCGGATATTATTTGACTTTAAAAGAAACCACCAAATTTTCCACAGTAATTGTACCATTTTACATTCTCACCAAGAGAATTCCTGTTATTCCACATCCTCACCAACACTAATGGGGTTGCAGAGGTTTCCATTTGCATTTATCTGATGACAGCAAGTAATGTTGAGTATCTTTTCATGAGTTTGTTGGCCATTTGCTTAACATCTTTGTGAACTGTCTGTTCACATTTTTGCCTGTTTTAAATTGAGTTGCCTTCTTCTGTAAGTTGTGAAGTCTATATATTTTAGGTATGTGTCCTTTGTGAGATATATGTATTGCAAATATTGTCTCCCAGTATGTATCTTGTCTTTCATTTCTTAATAAAGTCTTTTGATCAGCAGATGTTTTAAATTTGATAAAGTTATATTTATCAATTATTTTATGACTTGTTAGGGAAAAATGCCCTTTCAATATTTAAAAATTCCATGGATAGATCCTCATATGATAATGAGTATATTTTAAGATCTATCAATTGAGAAAACACATAAAACAAAGGCTACTCAAGTTTGTTTCTTTTTTAACAGCTTTAATGAGATATAATTTACACACTATATGATTTGCCAATTTAAAGTACAAAATTTAGGGACTTTCCTGGTGGTCTAGTGGTTAAGACTTCACCTTCCAATGCAGAACATGTGGGTTCCAGGCCTGGTCGGGGAATTGGTGCTGCTGCTAAGTTGCTTCAGTTGTTGTCCGACTCTGTGTGACCCCATAGACAGCAGCCCACCAGGCTCCCCTGTCCCTGGGATTCTCCAGGCAAGAACACTGGAGTGGGTTGCCATTTCCTTCTCCAATGCATGAAAGTGAAAAGTGAAGTTGCTCAGTTGTGTCTGACTCTTAGCGACCCCATGGACTGCAGCCCACCAGGCTCCAGGGGATTTTCCAGGCAAGAGTACTGGAGTGGGGTGCCATTGTCTTCTCCAAGTCGGGGAGCTAAGATCCCACAAACCTCATGGTCAAAAAAACAAAACATAAAAAAAGCACATGCAATATGGTAAAAAATTCAATAAAGACTTTAAAAATGGTCCACATCAAAAAAATCTTTAAAAAAAATTCAATGTCTTTTATTATATTCACAGACATGTGTAACTGTAACCACAGTCAACTTTAGAACATTTTCATCACCTCAAAAAGAAATCCCATCCCCTTTGGTCATCACCCTTTCATCTCCCCATTGTTTTCCCCAAGCCTGGGCAACCACTAACCTACGTTTTGTCTCTATAGGTTTCCCTGTTCTCAATATTTCATGTGAGTAGAATAATGTAACAGATAGCTTGTGATTGGTTTCTTTCAATTAACATAATGTCTTTAATATTCACCCATGTTATAGCATATATCAGTACTTCCTTTCCTTTTTATGGTTGTATAATGATGGCGCATCGATGGACATGTCACACTTTGTTTTTACTTTCATCAGCTGATGGACATTTGAGTTGTTTCCATATTTTGTCTATTATTGACAATACTTCTCTAAACGTTTATGAATAAGTTTTTGTTTGGACATTTGCTTTCATTTCTCTTGGGTATACAACTAGGAGTAGAATTGTTGGATCATACGGTAATGCTGTGTTTAATCGTTTGAGGAACTGTCAGATCACTATAGAAAGTGTCTGCGCCATTTTAGTTTCCCACCAGCAGTGAGTGAGGGTTCTGGTTTTTCCACATTTTTGTCAACATTTATTATTATCTGAGGGCCTCCCAGGCAGCTCAGTGGTAAAGACTTCACCTGCCAATGCAGGAGATGCAGGAGATGCTGGTTGACCCCTGGGTTGGGAAGATTCCCTGGAGGAGGAAATGGTGATCCATTTCAGTATTCTTGCCTGGGAAATCACATGGACAGAGGAGCCTGGGGGACTATAGTCCATGGGAGCACAAAGAGTTGGGCAAGATTGAGCAACTAACTGACATACACAGAGTGGATATGAAGAGATTCCATTGTAGTTTCGATTTATGTTCTCCTGATGACTAAGGAGGCCGTTTATTGTCCGGTTTTATACCTTCCATTGACAAGTCTATTTGTTAATAGATCTTTTGTCTACTTAAAAAACTAAGGCTTCATCTTTTTATTACTGAATCATAAGAATTCTTTAATCATCTGGATAAAAGTCTTTTATATATGATTTTCACGTATTTCCTCCTCTTGAGTGAATTGCCTTTCACCTTCTTGAGGTTGTCCTGTGAAGCACAAAAGCTTTTATTTTTGATGAGGCCCAATATATCTACTTTTCTCTTTGTTGCTTGTGTTTTTTGTGTGTCATATCTAAGAACTCCATGCTAAATGCAAGATCATGAAGATTTCCCCTTATGTTTTCTTTTAAGAATTTTACAGTTTTAGTTCTTACATTATATTTTTGCTCCATTTTGTGTTAATTATGTTTCTGATTAAAGGTCTGATTTCATTCTTTTGCACGCAGCTATTCAGTTGTCCAGCACCAATTGCTGAAAAGACTGTTCTTTGCTCATTGAATGGTCTTGGTACCCTTGTCAAAAATCAGTGGAGCAGAGACGTATAGATTGATTTCTGGACTCTCAATTCCATTCTATTGGTCTATGTGTCTATTTTCATGCCAATACCATATTGTCTTGATTACGTTGCTTTGTAGTGAGTTTTGAAATTGAGAAGTGTGAGTCTTCCTACTTTGTTATTTTTTTCAAGACTGTTTTGGCTCTTGATGGTCTCTTGCAATTCCATATGAATTTTGGAATCAGCCTGCCATTTTCTACAAAGAGTCAGATAGGATTCTTATAAGGATTGGATTAAATCTGTAGATTAATTTGGGAAGCATTGCCATCCTAACAATGTTAAATCTTCTGATCTGTGAACACAGGATGTTTCTCTCTATATTTAAATTTCCTTTAATTCCTTTCAGCAATGTTTTAAAGTTTTCAGAGTATAAATTTGTTTGTACTTCCTTTGTTAAATTTATTCCTTAGTATTTTAATTCTTTTTGATGTTATTGTAATGGAATTGTCTCTGAAATTTTATTTTTTGAATTGTTCATTGTAAGTATATAGAAATACAGTTGATTTTTACATATTGATTTTGTTTCCTGCAACATTGTTGAATTTATTGGTTTTAATACTTTTTAGTGTATCCCTTAGACTTTTCTATATATAATATTATTCACAATAGAGATAGTTATATTAATATTTCTTTTCCAAACTGGACAACTTTTATTTCTTTTTTTTACCTTGTTGTCCTGTGTGGGACCCCAGTGAAATGTTGAATAGAAGTAGTAAGAACAGATATCTTTGTCTTATTCTTGATCTTAATGGAAAAACATTCACTCTTTCACCATAAATGTGGTCTTAGCTCTGTGGTTTTTGCTCATGCCTCTTATCAGGTTGAGGAAGTTCCCTTCTATTCCTAGTTGTTCAGTGTTTTTATCGTGAAATGGTGTCGATTTTTAAAAGATACCTTTGCTGCATTGATTAAGATGTTCATGTGGTTTTTTGTTTTTCACTCAAATTTTTAATAAATTTGTATTATTAATAACAATGACATCTACATGATCAAGAAAAATTATTTCTTCAGTGTACAGACTGACTGGTTCACAATGTAGCCTGACAAGCTCCTCAGTGCATGGAATTCTCCAGGTAAGAATACTGGAGTGAATTGCCATTCCCTGGGTGGATCTTCCCCACCGAGGGATCAAACCCAAGTCTCTTGCATTGCAGGCAAATTCTTTACCTTCTGAGCCACCAGGGAAGCCCATTAATAGCAATGGCATCCACACAGTCAGGAAACATCATTTCTTCAGTGTACAGACTGGTTGGTTCACAACAGTGGATTCTTGGTTGTTTTGAAATGCTGCTGTAAATCTCAAATCCTGTAACCACAAATTCAGAAGAAGTGAAGTGAAGTCATTCAGTTGTGTCTGACTCTTTGAGATCCCACGGACTGTAGTCTACCAGGTTTCTCCATCCAAGGGATTTTCCAGGCAAGAGTACTGGAGTGGGTTGCCATTTCCTTCTCCAGGGGATCTTCCTGACCCAGGGATCGAACCCAGGTCTCCTGCATTGCAGGCAATCTCTTTACCCTCTGAGCCGAAACAAATTCAGAACCACTTCTCAAATAACCAGATGTATTCCTAATAATGGGGAGTGCTCAGTGCTTTACTTTGTGCTACTTGTCAGTTTATATGGTGTTGCAGAGTCCTATAGTTAGAAGAGACTTAATTGCTTAAGCTGTATTCTGTTCAGTGCAGGAATCTCCTGGACAGTATCTCTAACACATGGTCATCAGCTTGGAATACACTTAGTTAAGAAAGCAGATATTTTGGAAAAGGAACAAAGGTCATTCTCTTCTAAAGCTTTGGTATCATTTTCACAAAGGCACAGGTTGGGTTTTCTGTATATAGTTACTTGATATACTCAGAGTGAGAAACTCAGAATTTCAGGCTTGGCCTCAAACTTGATTTGTTGTGTAATTCTAGTCAAGTCTCAGCTCCACTAAGCCTCAGTTTCTTTCTCTGTTAAATAGTAATAAGAATGATAATAATGATGATGATAATAACATCTCATTAAGTATATGCATGCGTGCTCAGTTGCTTCAGTTGTGTCTGACTCTTTGCAAGCCCATGGATCATTGCCCACCAGGCTCCTCTGTCCATGGCATTCTCCAGGGAAGAATATTGGAGTGGGTTGCCATTTCCTCCTCCAGGGGATCTTCCTGACCTAGGGATCAAACCTTCATCTGTTATACTTCCTGCATTGCCAGGCAGGTTCTTTACCACTAGCTCCACGTGGGAAGTTACTTTTTCATAGAAACTGGGAGGCTGAAAAGAGTAATTTATATGAAGACAAATAATATAAAATGATCTTCTAAATTCTAGTTATTAGTATCAGGCTACCTTGGGATTAATGTCTTTAAAAGCACTCAGTATTCACATCAATTCTTTAAAATTTCAGAAGAGCAGAGCCCAAGAATTTGTTTTCTGTTGGTATAGATGAAAAGTTCCATAGGTACTTGGGTTAGAGTTGAAACCTAAGTAAGAAGAAAGGGTACTGGCTGAAGAACTTAATGATAAGGGAGTAGTTCAAGCTGGTTTTAGAAAAGGCAGAGGAACCAGAGATCAAATTGCCAACATCTGCTTGATCATCGAAANTGCTTAAAGTTGTTTGGGGAAGGAGGAGAAATGGGAGGACGTTAAAATGGAATAGCACTATATTTAATGTGTAATCAGCCCAGTTGACCCTCAAGCCTTACTTTGTTTTTGTCTCTGTCTCAGTCCTTTTGATGAGAAATCCACAACTGACGTTGAGTAAATTTACACAGGTCAGAGACATCAGTGTACTCAGAGTTGTGGTGCCACTTCGGTTACTTCCATCTGTGCTGTGACTTTGGCCTTTGTTTACAGAGAATATAGTTTATTTTGTTTGGTACAGAACCTAAATAACATTTAAATAACAGTACTGAGAGACTTCTTTTTTAACTAATGATTCTAAAATAGTAAGCAGTAGTTTAACACTTGGTTAGTTCTTGCTGTAACTACTCCTTTCTTTCCCTAATTCTGGATGCCACGGAGGTCATTTCACTAAAGGCAGGTTTCACTAAAACTTAGGTTCTCATGGCACCATCTTGCCTAATGATGAAGAGAAATAGACTTAATAGGTCTTGAATCCAACTTAAAATACACTATTTTTTTGTATTCTGGGTTTCTTTGTAGAACTGTGAGATGTGTATACAGTTTGGTAACGTAAGTTGCTACTGAATGAAGACTAAACTGCTGTTTTTATTCAATGAGATATGAAAAAATAAGGTATAGCTGTAAAAGTTTCAGGACCCTTTTCTGAAGGTACAACTAATGTAGTCATTGTCCTATTTACAGTTAATTTTTTTTTTTTACATTTGAATACAGATTTATGTTTTATCTACCTTAGGTAACTGTCCAATGATACATATACCTGGCTTTACTTTTCCGGTTGTGGAGTATCTTTTGGAAGACATAATTGAAAAAATAAGGTAAGTAAATATTAGCAAGTAAAAGATTAAAAGTACTAATATACTTTAGTATATTAGTATCACCATTTTGTCAAACTTTAGTCTAAGAAACTCACCCTTAACTATTTCTTTCTAAAACATTGTTTTTCCTTAAATCAGTGATTCCCAAACTTGGTTGCACATTGAAATCACCTGCAGTCTTTGAAAATCCATATTGACACTCATACCATATTATATTACAGAGCTTGGGCTTTAGCCACGTATCAGTATTGTCTAAAGACTCCTGGGCAGAAAAGTTTGTGAATCTCTGTCTTTAGTGTTGAACTTCTGTTCTGATTCTCCTCCCTGGTATTCATTCTCCTTTTGCTAGCCTCCATTTCCCACCCTTTAAATATGATATTCCTCTAGAGTTCTCACCTTAGATGTTTCTCAGCATTTTATGATTTTACTGTGCAATCCTATTTCCATGACCCTAGTTCCAAATTTTCAGAACTATTTTCCTACAGCTTTCAGAACTATGGTTTCAAAACTGAATTCTTCCTGAATTCTAAACTTATCTAAATCTATACTCAGCAGCATTCCAGTATCACAGATTTCTTGAATCTCACATTTTTCAAACAAAACCTGTCATCTTATATTTGATTCCCACTGTGCTTCCACCAAAAAAATTAAAATAATCTATGTTGCTTGTTATGCTTTATAATGGTTGCTCCTGTTGTCTTCTACCCGGTTTAAATCAAAGTAGCTGGTGTTTCAAGCAGTTATTTTCCAGGATATGTTAACTGCTTTACATGCTTAGTAACCAAAGTACTGTGAGTCATTCTGTATCTCGTCCCACTTTCCCCCATGAACACCCTGAGAGCTTTCTCCTTGAACATACCTTCTCGTTTTTATTTCTTCTACTAAAGGCAATGGCACCCGACTCCAGTACTCTTGCCTGGAAAATCCCATGTACGGAGGAGCCGGTAGGCTGCAGTCCATGGGGTCGCTAAGAGTCGGATATGACTGAAGCGACTTCACTTTTACTTTTCACTTTCATGCATTGAAGAAGGAAATGGCAAGCCACTCCAGTGTTCTTGCCTGGAGAATCCCTCGAATGGGGGAGCCCGGTAGGCTGCCATCTATGGGGTCGCACCGAGTCGGACACGACTGCAGTGACTTAGCAGCAAGGTCCTTGTTATCTCTCCTATGTTAGTATAGGAGTTTCTCTGTGGGCACTGTGGTCTTCACTCTCACAGATGCTGCCATCTATTTTCTCCAAAACTCTGGTCATGTGAGCTTTCTTCCCTAGGGTATGCTGCTTGAGACTTCTCTTTGAAACTAGTGGAAGAATCTTTGTTGCTTTGTCATGGCTAAAGCAAGCACCTCAGCTGGTATGCCCAAGTTACGACCCCATTCACGCTGGCTTTAGCGGCTAGCAGGCTTCTCGAGGAGCCGTCAGAATTGCCTTAGTATCACTTGGTGAGAGGGCTGAAGGCACAGACTCACAGGATCAGGTTCCAGCTTCTTAGCCTGTCTCCCCAAGACAGGGCCTATCAAGTGGCACATATTATGCCACTTCTCTTACGCACTGTCTCTTCTATGCCAGCTTATGTCCTTTCTTCATGACTTTATGCTTTGTTACATTCTGTTTCCTCTTTTCAGATTTACATTTGCCACCTTCTCCACTTTTCATTTGTAAACTATTATGTAAGAACAAATCCCTGCCCATTCAGCCTTCTCTGATACCCCTCACAGTGAGTTACCTTCTCAGCAAGACTGCCAGGGCACTTTTATCATATCTCTTGTACTGCTTACCTTATTGCCATATGATGTATCTTGTTATATATGTCTCTGGCAGTAGATTTCAGGTTTTCAAAGTGGAAGGTTTTGTCCTGTGCCTCTTTGTAACTAGTACATAGCACAGTGCCTGGCCTATAGTAAACATCTGAAAACTAAATGGACAGATGTAGAAACATTTGTGCTGAGATTTTTCAAGACTCCACAGCTTACTTGTTAGAGAAAACCAGAAAGTGATGGTGGGAAGGTGAGAACAAAGATCCTACTGCATATTTTACGTGGAGAAAAGTCAGCTGAGTTTTGAATGGACATTTATATAACATTTTTGAAACTATGGCTTGCACTGTGCACTAAGATGTGAGAAACAAGGGAACAACTCATTACACAACTTTGGAGCTTGTATCTAGATAGAGATACATACAGGCTATTACTCTTACAGAGTATACTCTGGTCATACTCACACGACCAGAGTTTTGGGGAAAACATGGCAGCATTTGTGAGAGTGAAGACCACAGAGAAACTCTTACACTAACATAGGAGAGATAATAAGGACCTTAAGTAGAAGAAGTGGAAACAAGAAGGTATGTTCAAGGAGAAAGCTCTCAGGGTTTTCCCTGGAAAGTGGGACGGGATACAGAATGACGTACAGTGCTTTGGTTACTGTTCTGGGTAAGCGAAGTGTGTGTAATGCAGGGATAGCATGGACAACTCAGGAAAGCAGTGAGGTCTGCAGGGCAAGGAGAGAAGTGTGTGTCAGGGAGGAACGTGTTAAAGTGAAAGAGTGTGTGTTGGTCTTCCATGCTCTGGTTATATCATCAGTGCTCATAAATTTGTATGCTCTCCCTCCTCAGTTCCACTTTCAACTGTGTGGCCCCGTTTCTTACCATGCACATTTCCCAGTTGTTTTCTAAGGTAATAACAGGCAACAACCTGACAGTAGAAACAGAGATTCAGGAATCAGTAATCTAACATTACATAAAGATGAATTGCTTTCTTAAGGTCTCCAGAAGGCAGTGAATATACATGGAATTGTAGTTAAGGGGAGTCTCTTGAAGCAACAGATAGTATCTGTGCACTTGTTCTGTAGCCAGCGCAAGAGGGGAGGTGAAGTAGGGTGGTCATTGGATAGAAGTTTTCATCAGAGGCCCCAGCTATTCCTTTTCCAGAGGAAGAGCTGCTCTGCAGGGAAGTAGGAAAGAAAATCAGTGAGATATTATGGAGGGTTGTGATTGAGTACTTGGGGAGGGGGGCTAAAGGTTACCTCTGATCCTATAATTGCTGGGAAGGGAGCCAGCTGTGGGTCCATCCTGCTGACTAGATTAATTTCTGTCTCAGGTTGCCCTACCTCACGGTGGTGCCTCTATATGTATCGAAGACTTAGGGGAGTCCTGGGTCACAGGTACTGAATAGGGAAGGGGATTGATGAACTCTTTGGGGTGTCTGCTATATGTCAGGCACTGTGCTTTATCACTTTTTCATTCTCATGTCAGTACTGTTAAGAGTATTAATCTCTCAAATAAGAAAACTAAAAGCCAGAGGCTTATACCTTGTCCAAGGTCACATGGCAGAGCACGGACATAAGTCCCATTCTGTCTGACTCACAAAGCCCATGCTTCACACCTCCCCATTCTGTCTAGATGTTCTCATCTAGGTGAACTCCAAGGGGCCTTGGGGTTAAAGTATAGGTTTATTTTTCTTTGTCTCTCTCCACTCCCATGCCTCTCAACTCACTTATGGTAGGTGACGTGTATTGCAGCATGGAGAAGTCAAAGCATAGCACTGGACTGACTTGTAAGACATCTGAATGCTGATTCTGGCTCTGCCATTGTCTATGTCTCTAAGACCTAGTGGAACTAAGTAGTTCTCAAGCATGAGTCTGTGGATCTACAGACCGTTATAAATACACCGAATCTCCTGGGGCACTAAATAAAATTGCTGGATGAGCAGACCCCAGCCAGACCTACTGTATTCAAATCACAAGGTATAGGATTGAGGAATCTGTTTTACAAACTCCCCAGGGAATTATTTGTGCTCATGTTTAGAAACCACCTATATTCAAAATCTGAGTCGTCTAGGCAGTAGTATTATTTTGAACCTATATTAATGTTAACTTTTGATATAAAAGTAAATTCAAACTTAAATTTAAATTTTTATTGCTAAAGATTATCTAGAGCTTTTGCATACTTTTATCAAGAATGATTTTAATCTAAAATGTTACATGTTTATATTGCTAAAGATTATCTAGAGCTTTTACATACTTTTATAAAGAATGATTTTAATCTAAAGTGTTACATGTTTATATTTGCAAGTAAATTTAACTAGCATTTACTAGAAAGTATAGTGAAGATGTTCTTTGAAATTTCTTTTTAAAATCCTAAAAAGTCAGATATTAGTGAAAACCAATTTTAAATAAAGTGAAGCTATTTAAGAGTATTCTTATTTTAGATATGTTCCAGAACAAAAAGAACACAGATCCCAGTTTAAGAAAGGTTTCATGCAAGGGCATGTGAATAGACAAGAAAAAGAAGAAAAAGAAGCAATCTATAAAGAACGCTGGCCAGGTTATCTAAGGGAATTGAGACAAAGGTAAGTCTGTTTTTGTTTGAAAGTGAGAACACAGTGGCTGAATGACTAAAACAAGATGCAGATTTGTCCTGACTTTGTATGTGTTTAAGGGTAGCATTGTTGTCTAGTCACTCAGTGGTATCCAGCTCTTCTGTTAGTCACTAAATGTAGTCTGCTAGGCTTCTCTGTCCGTGGGGTTTCCCAGGCAAGAATACTGGAGTGTCATCTACATTGGCAGGCGGATTCTTTACTGCTGAGCTACCAGAGAAGCCCTGAGGATAACATTTTGAGTCTCATAATTCTAGCTGGATACTCTACTGATTTGACTTGTAAACATTGTATCATAATCCCAGTATTTCTTTTTATTTATTATGTTTTCCCATTTGCAGATTGAGTTAATTTTAAAATTTTATAAGTAAGCTAAATGTCAGGAAACTGTCAAGTATTTCATGACTTTATATTTGACTTGATAGGTATTCTGCAAGCACTGTAGATGCTATAGAAGTGATAGATGATGAAAAAGTCGATCTGAATTTGATTGCTGCCCTGATTCGGTACATTGTTTTGGAAGAAGAGGTTAGTTTTGTTTTTCTTTAATTTTTAAAAGTGAAACATTTCAATTTCATATCAAGGACTTGAAAAAATTTTCTCTTAAATGCTTTTAAAAAAATAAACTTTGGAAGAAACAGCTTTTGATACCAGGAGTAAGAATTTCAAAATACCAAATGATTTAGCAGTTTGACCTGTATGAAGAAAAGACTCAACAAATGAAATGTCTGGATTATAAATCCTATTTTTAAAAAGCAAACTCTTTCTTTAGTTATAATTAGTAACTAAAAGTTATCTTGAGCTAATATAATTTTAACAAAGACTTAACTGTGCACAGAATTACACTCTTATTTTGTTATGTGATCCTTTATAACAGCTATTTCCCCTCTGCATAGGATGGTGCAATATTGGTCTTTCTACCAGGCTGGGACAACATCAGCACTTTACACGATCTCTTGATGTCACAAGTGATGTTTAAATCAGGTATTTTAGAAATGTATTTTTATTGCCATTCTAAGAATGGTACATGAGTTATGTGTAGCCTGGTTATTTTCTTTCATTTGAGCTTATTATAGTCCAAGTTGAGTTTTTTCAAAAGTTGGATTCNCAACATCAGCACTTTACACGATCTCTTGATGTCACAAGTGATGTTTAAATCAGGTATTTTAGAAATGTATTTTTATTGCCATTCTAAGAATGGTACATGAGTTATGTGTAGCCTGGTTATTTTCTTTCATTTGAGATTATTATAGTCCAAGTTGAGTTTTTTCAAAAGTTGGATTCCCCCCCTACCCCCCTACAGTTCTGGGTCAGAGATGAAGATGGTAGACACATAATGAAGTTCCTTATTTAGTTTTATGGTGAAGCTGTTTCCCCTCTGCCTAAATTTGCCTAATAAAATCAAGTCTTTGGCATTTGAGGTTTTTGTTTCTTCACTTACTTCTGCATTTAGTTGGGCAGAAAAGTAGTTTGAATTTATCCTCTTAGGCCAGTATTTCTCAGCTCTAACTGTACAACAGAGTTACTCATGGCATTTCTTTAAAAATGCAGACCCAGATTGCACCCTCACACCAGATATTAGAACGTGACTTGCCAAATGTTAGAATGTGACCTGAACATCTGAAGTTTAGAAAAAAAAAAATTCTCAGATGATATGATTGTTGAATAGGATGTTTTGAAAGATACAACCTCTTATGTTTTAAAGAAATGCATTGGAACATTTTTCTCCTGTGAAATTAAGTTATAGCTTTTTCCAGAGTCACTGTTAACTTTAGTAAAATCAAAGCAAATTCCATTTAGTATTTTAAATAATTCTGAATATACTTTCTAGCCTTACTCTGTTGAAGTGCTTTGATACATTTTATTTTTTTAAAACACTGAAAAATATTTTGATCTAATTTTATTGGCTAAAATACTTTTTAATTCCCATCATGGTAATGCCCTCAAAGCGTTCACTATAATTAATTTTCTATTCTCTCACTGGAAAAATATTTTTGTCTGATTACTATGACTTCTCTATAATGAAATACTACTTTCTGGTTTCCTCATCATTGGTAACTTCTGTATAGAAAAAGTATAGGTCATGATTAAACTATACAACCATATATATTTTTTATATTTTTTTAAAACAGAAATACTTCTCTGGCTGAACCTTCCAACTTTGGCCTTTCCTTACCCCATCATAAACTCTTTTATATGATCGACTTTTAGTTTTAAAAATGTGAGTGTGTATGTATTTTCCAAGAAAAATATGGAGATCATTTTGGAGGAAGTAGGGAAAGGGTGTGATGTTAAAGATTATTATAATTCATTAGCTTTCTGATTTAATTATACTCAAGGATGGAAGTATTAATTTATAGTTCTACCACCAGCTTCAGTTCAGTTGCTGAGTCATGTCTTAACTCTTTGGAACCCCATGGACTGCAGCATGCCAGGCTTCCCTGTCCAAACACCTGGAGCTTGCTCAAACTCATATCCATTGAGTTGGTGATGCCATCCAGCCATCTCATCCTCTGTCATCCCTTTCTCCTGCCTTCAATCTTTCCCAGCATCAGTGTCTTTTCCAGTGAGTCATTTCTTCACATCAGGTGGCCAAAGTATAATAACCAGCTTAATTTCTTTTAAAGAAAATCTTTCANCATCGCTTATGCCGTAACCATAAAGTATTGATTCCTTTGCTAGAGGATATGTGACTAGACTGGCAAACAACATTTTCTCTTATTACCATTTTTATAAATGAGACGAGTTTAGGCTGTTTTTGTTTCTGTTTTTTTGCTTTTCAGTCAAGTGGTGTCTACATATGACGTAGGATTTATTACGTGAAGGGGATCTTTTTAAGTCCATTTCAGTCTCAGTAGCTGGTATACAGTGGTACAGCTAGCTGGCATTCATTCTGATTGGGCACATGCCTTGTTGGTTGGTGTCATCTATATGTCTGTACATGCTCAGTTGTGACTGACTCTTTGCAACCCAGTGGACTGTAGTCCTCCAGGTTCCTCTGTCCGTGGAATTTTTTAGACAAGAACACTGGAGTGGGTTGTCATTTTCTACTCCAGGAGAATCCTCCTGACCCAGGGATCAAACCCTGCATCTCTTGTGTATCCCCCATTGGCAGGTAGATTCTTTACCACTGAGCCACCTGGGAAGCCCTGTTTTTATCTGTATAGTTTTTAAGTAATTCATAATTCTTTACACTTCTGTCCCTTTCCCCTAAAAAATTTGACAGCACAGGAAACGTTTACATTCTGCAGCACTTGTTAAAATTTTTAAGTTATCATATTTAAATATATTAATAATTTTGTATACCACTTAAATATCTATAAATTAAAATAATCTTTAAATTGTAACCTTTCATTTGAAATCTTATTTGTGATAGGGTTTTGATATCTATGGGAGATTTGGTTTATCATAAGGGAATTTTGTGATATTGAAGATAATGTATAAGATATGAGTATATCTATAAATATTAGGTGCATATGTCAGTGCATGAACACAAAATTGAGAAACGTGAACAGTACTTGAAGTAATGACTTTAATTGTGAGAATGGATGTATCAGAAATTCACTCTTGGGATTTTGATGTATGTATTCTCGCAGGTGTTTAAAAGAACTCCTCCTGGTGTTCGGAAAATAGTTATTGCTACCAACATTGCAGAGACTAGGTAAAAATTGTTTTTTAATTACCAGCTACTAATGATTACATTTGTTTTGAGCACCATAACAGTTAACATACCTTAATCTTTTCTCTACAAAATACTTAGTAATTTCTTTAAACCTATTTTAATTTAGTTGCAGTGAATATAGTTGTTTGTTTTTTTTTTTTTAACCTATACTAATGTTTTAGCCTCTTCAGAAACAGGCTTTTAAGTGATTGTTTTAAAGCTTCCCTAAAGAACCTTGGGTACTGAGGTCAGTACTTCTGGTTGGGAGTAGAATTGATAGAATTGGTAATCAGTTATATATACGCCTTAAAATTATTCCACTGGAGATACTAATATACCAGTACAGTCATTGCAACAGATTGTTCTGCAGAAGCTAGTGTTAAATCATGGCACTGGAAGGCTCACAGAGCTAGTTACAAAAGTCTGCAGGCAAGCTGTGAAGTTTGACTGAAGGCAGATAAGAACTGTGCACATGATCTATAACAAGCACTTTGTGTGCTTCCACCGAAGCTGCTGATACTGCCTTTGATGCACTGTCTGATCCTCATTTGTAAATGTGGAAGAGGGGTGAAGATCCTAAACTACTGAAATCAAGTTGATTGAATAAAAAGTGTTTTAACGTCCCTATCTGTAGATCTGGTATAAGCTAATATGCTTTAGATGTATTTTTAACAATTTTTATGTATTTGTTTTCCAAACAGCATTACCATTGATGATGTAGTTTATGTAATAGATGGAGGAAAAATAAAAGAAACGCACTTTGACACACAGAACAATATCAGTACAATGTCTGCTGAGTGGGTTAGTAAAGCTAACGCTAAACAGAGGAAAGGTCGAGCTGGAAGGTAAGATCATACCTTTGAAGTCTTTACAAAAACACCCAAAATTTTGTGTACCAAATTTATTTAAGGAGGTTCCCTTTTATCTTTTAAAAAACTTACTGCAGCATGTTTCAATCATAGTTTTTCCAAAAGGAAAAAGTCTGTCAGGTTTTTTATTTTATGATTTTTCTACCTCTAATTCCTCAGTCTGGTTAATTAAAGTTAATATTCTTTATCTTATTAGCTATATTATCTGTGATTGTTTCTTTTTCAAGAAACATTACTAATAATGATTGCTATTAATAATACTTGAATATCAGATCATCCTCTAGAGACTTACACACATTAACTTGCTTAATCCTCCCACAGTGCTATGAAGTGGGTTATTATCTCTTATTTTGAGGGTAAAGAAACCAAGGTATAGAGAAATAAAGTCATCTGAAGTCATTTCTCCAGAGTCACACAGCATTACAAGTAGCAGAGCCAGGAATTTGAATTTAGGTGGTTTGGTTCCACAGCCTGGGCCCCTAATCACTACACTTCACAGCTATCCTGGTTTTTCACCATGAGTTACCAAGGAAAATACTTTTTCCCCACCTACGTGACAGCATGAGAAATAAAACTACCTGTTTTTTGTTTGGGGTTGCCCGTGGTGTTTTTCGTGGTGAGCAAGAGCTGCTCTTCGCTGACGTGTGGGTGCTGCTCATCGCAAGGCCTTCTCCTGTGCGGGCGCACGAGCTCTGGGCGCCAGGACGCAGAAATTGTGGCGTGTGGCTCTGGAGTGCAGTCTCGGCACTTGTGGTGCACGGGCTTAGTGGGTCTGCAGCGTGTGGGGTCTTTGACCCAGGGATCGAACTTCTGTCCTCTGCGTTGGTATGCAGATTCTTATTCACTGTACCACCAGGGAAGTCCAGTACCTCTGTTTTAATGATCGGAGAAAAGATTTGCCGGTAACACAAATAATTGCATTTATTACTTGTTTTAATGCATACTTCAGAATATTTTACATCCTAACTCATACAAGTGATAGAATCATGTCTGGAATTTGAAGTTTTTTTTTTTTTTACCTCTTACATCTAGAATAAAAAGATTTCCCATAATTTTCAGATACTGGCTTAAATAAGGAAAGAAGAGTTAAAAAAAAAATTAGACCATTTATCAGCCTTTTAATAACTTTTTACTATATATTTAAAGCTGTCACTCAACTTGTTATAATGTTTGCAGATTATTCCTGTATAACTTGACTTCAGGTAGTTTATTGGATTATGCAGTTGGGGCTCTTGAGTCATAGTCCTGGCTTAGTCCAAGAAGTGTACCTCCCTCTACTCTATTAAGAGGGGATAATTTGATTGGGAGCTGAGCAAGATTGAGGTTTCCCCATGCAGACCAGTCAGTAAATGTAAAGTATTGCATTTTATAGAATTCTTCATCCCCACTAACCTAGTGAAAGTTAATTGTGGGATTGCGGTGCTTTTGTTGATGTTTTTAATTGAAGTATAGTTGGTTTACAATGTTGCTTTAGTTTCTGGTGTACCACACAATGATTCAGCTTATATATGTATATAGTATTTTAATTCAAAGGGAAAATAGTCCCCTGTGGGCTCTGTGATACAAATTTCCTTTAGCAAAGCTAATTAAGATTGATAATTATTTTGAAGGCAGTGCAAACTATTTATTATGTAGTCCTTGGTGGAAATCCTATAGATAGATAATGGGTCCTCTGAGCCACCAGATAAGCCCATCATTCAGATCAGTAGATGCAGATAAGGGAAAAAATTGTTTCCAACATCTCTCTGAGAGCTCACTAGATAGCACATACCTAAGAGCTATTAAAATAATAATCAGTTCAGTTCAGGTGCTCAGTCATGTCCAACTCTTTGCAACCCCATGAATTGCAGCACACCAGGCCTCCCTGTCCATCACCAACTCCTGGAGTTCACTCAGACTCACGCCCATCGAGTCAGTGATGCCACCCAGCCACCTCATCCTCTATCGTCCCCTTCTCCTCCTACCCCCAATTCCTCCCAGTGTCAGAGTCTTTTCCAGTGAGTCAACTCTTCGCATGAGGTGGCCAGAGTACTGGAGTTTCAGCTTTAGCATCATTCTTTCCAAAGAAATCCCAGGGCTGATCTCCCTCAGCATGGACTGGTTGGATCTCCTTGCAGTCCAAGGGACTCTCAAGAGTCTTCTCCAACAGCATAGTTCAAAAGCATTGATTCTTGGGCGCTCAGCCTTCTTCACGGTCCAACTCACACATACATGACCACAGGAAAAACCATACCCTTGACTAGACGGACCTTAGTCGGCAAAGTAAGGTCTCTGCTTTTGAGTAATAATAGGTTAACATAATACCAGGATTTGTTACATAAAGTGCTCATAAGGCCCAAAGAGATTAACCTATGTATACTGCTGATTTTGTGTCAACCAGTCTGAAATCTGTAAGAAACTGGTAACCAAATTATTGGTAGGAGGAGGGAACCTTGTGTTTTTTAGAACATGGATTTAGGATTAGTGGATTTAAGCTTATTCAAAACAGATGAGGAAAAGGAATATATGAATAACAATGAAGTAACAAGTAAATTAGTTATGATATGGCTTGTAAGAAATAGATATTGACTGCTTTCCCTGCCTTTCCTATTCTCTGGAATTCTAAAAAGTCACTGATAATACTTACCTACGCGCCCCCCCTTGTTGGTTTTTTTCTTTTTAAAGAGTTCAACCTGGTCATTGCTATCATCTATATAACGGTCTTAGAGCAAGCCTTCTAGATGACTATCAACTGCCAGAAATTTTAAGAACGCCTTTGGAAGAACTTTGTTTACAGATCAAGGTAAATAAGTGGGAGAATTAAAGTAAATAAGGTTCTAGTTTTTAGCATGTTTTATAGAGGAAAGTAATAGTTAATCTGGCAGAAAGAATTTAGACCCCCATTTGTTTTTGTGTTTAGTACAGTTTGACCCCTGAGCAGCCTGAGGGTTAAACTTGCCAGTTATCTCTTCTCTGCCTCCAGAAAATGACTCACCCAAGGGTGGGGCTTGGTTAGATTCTGGAGTCAGACCTAGTTCTGTTGATTCTACATGTTGTGTTTGCTGATTGAACACAAACTTTCCCCTGCACTTAAAGTTCTGTAAAATGAAAATGCAAGTACTATATTTATTGAAAAAAAAATCTGCATAGACATGAACCTATGCAGTTCAAAATATATAAACTGTAAACTGTTTTTAAGCTTCTGTCACGTGTATATTAAACAGTTTATAATTACATACTGCTCTACAGCTAGACTATCTGGGATTGAATCCCAAGTCCTGTGGCAAGCTAGTTCTTTTATATTGGGCAAGATATTTAAATTAACTTCGTAAAATTCTTAGAACAGTGCCTGGCATATGGGAAGTGTTCAGTAAATCTTAGTTACTGTCACTACATCTTAAGATGCTCTCATTATAAACTACTTACCTTTTTTTTTAGCATCATATATTTGATAAAATTAGCCACCTTATTTTGAAGATAATTGGTAATCAACTTGTTGAGATTTTAACTAGCCACTTTTCTCATTAATAGAGTTAGTGGGTGTTGAAAGTAGTATGTCGGCCTTTAAACATTTAGAAACACAAACATAATTTTAACTTATTCCAGTAAAATATCTAACTGGAAAATTGTGTATATGTTTGATGCTTTATTCGAGTGAGTGACCTGGGGAAGACTAAACTCTATGTCTATATATGACATGTTAATTATATTTGTCTCTCCTCAGATTTTAAGACTAGGTGGAATTGCTCACTTTCTTAGTAGGCTGATGGATCCACCATCGAATGAAGCAGTATTACTCTCCATAAAACACCTGATGGAACTGGTAAATTAGTGGGTTTTTTTGTTTGTTTGTTTGTTTGTTTTTAATAAATTCTAACTTAGAGTGTTTAAGTAAAGCAAGCTAATTATAAAATTTACTCTTAATTATTGCAAAGTAGGCCAATGAGTGTGCAGGACCAAATTGATTCACTATTTGTCTGTTCAGCTTTAAGTATGAAATAAGTTATAAACTGATACCGTTGTGATTTACTTATCATACTGGGCTCTTTCCACACAAGTTTTTTCATTGTAGGCATGACTTAAAATTACATACAATTTTGAAATCTTTGCATTTCAATCTTTTGTTTTGATCCTCTTCACTTGTATTGAAAGGAATTTGGTTGCTGTATTCTATTCTTTCTGATTTTCATAGTGTTTTTATAGCTTTGTCAAATCTAAGCAACTTAATCACAGTATGGACATCTTATAAAGGCAGCTTTTCTATTTTTGAAGGAGTACTAGCAGGTGACTTTTTCCCAGACTATATCCTGCTACCTGTCATTTTCTTAACAGCTTTTTCCCTTAGTTTATTTTATGAAGTCAGTGTTGTGAGGAACAGGTTTTATTGTCTTAGGTGCCCACTTAGTTGGTAGCCATCCCCATACAATACCACGCTGAGAAGCCGCACATGACTGGCTGTAAGTTGGTGCCAGAGTAGAGAGAAAGAACAGAACTGTGCTGTCCAGCTCCGTATCCACTAGCCACAGGTGACTATTTAAGTTTTGAATTAAATTATAAATTCAGTATCTTGGTCATACTCACACATTTTAGAAGTTGAATGGACACATGTGGCTAGTGGTTACTGTGTGAACAGTGCAGAAATGACATTCCATCAGTGCTGCAAGTTCTGTTGATTAGTGGTGGGTTAGAGGATGCTAATGGGTATATTTTACATATTAAAAACCAGTTTTTTTGAGCCATCTATGTAGATAGTTTTAAGAATTTGGTCCATACGAAAACACTGAAATAAGCTTGTAATGTGAGTAATAAGTTGTTTAAATGAAAAATATTGTAACTGATCTGACCATTTTTGTTTGAATTTGAGTTAGATTTAGTGAGGTTGCTGATATTTTAGGGAATAGTATGGTTTTACTGACTGTAAAATTAAAGTCTTCCCCTCTGGATTTTTCTCTAGTAGAACATAGCAATAGAGAGCTAGGTGGTGATCAGAGAATCAGCTTACTTTGNTGAAATAAGCTTGTAATGTGAGTAATAAGTTGTTTAAATGAAAAATATTGTAACTGATCTGACCATTTTTGTTTGAATTTGAGTTAGATTTAGTGAGGTTGCTGATATTTTAGGGAATAGTATGGTTTTACTGACTGTAAAATTAAAGTCTTCCCCTCTGGATTTTTCTCTAGTAGAACATAGCAATAGAGAGCTAGGTGGTGATCAGAGAATCAGCTTACTTTGGTAGAGACAGATGAGCAGAGGACAGCTGGAGTCTGAAGCCAGAGTGGGGTGACTTCCTTTCTCCTGACTGAATTTAAGAACCAGTCTTTACTGAGCCATTTGCAAGCAACAAAATTGTGAAAAGGCCTGGGACATCCTTGCCAATAGTAGGGTGTGAAGCCTGCATTTTGAAAAAACTTTATTATGCAGTGCAGAATGCCCATCGAGGATAAAAGAGCAAAACAAACCATCCAGCTCAATGATTTATTACAAAATGAGCACTGTTATTTTTATTCATGTCAAGAAGTTAAGAACATCTCTGGGATACCAAAAGGCTGCCTACCCTTTCCCATCACTCCCTGAGTCTCAAAAATAACATCTATTATGACTAATGGTAGTCTTCTGCTTTTCTTGATGATTTTACCAACCAGAATACATCTCTATAAAGAGCTCGATTTAATTTGATCCTTTATAAACTTACAGAAATCCACATAGGATGTTTGGACTTTTAGAAGAATGGGGTTCTGAATTCTTTCAGTGAACACTGTGAAATTCATATGCATTACTGCTTTTAGCTGTATATATTTCATTTGTTTTCCTTTCTTTATATGGCTGCTGAAAGGTATTTTTGGTTGTTGTTTAATCAATAAGTTGTGTCCGCCACTTTTGTGACCTCATGGACTGCAGCCCACCAGGCTCCTCTGTCGCTGGCTTTTCCCAGGAAGGAGTACTGGAGTGGCTTGCCATTTCCCTTCTCCAGGGGACTGAACCCGCATCTCCTGCATTGGCAGGTGGATCCTTTACCAGTTAGCCACCTGGGGCTTCCGGTGGCTCAGATGGTAAAGAATCTGCCTTCGATGCAGGAAACCCAGGTCTGATCCCTGGGTCAGGAAGATCTGTTGGAGAAGGGAATAGTTACCCACTCCAGTATTCTTTACTGGAGAATTCCATAGAGGAGCCTGACGGAGCCCATGGGGTTGCAAAAGAGTCCAGCACAACTGAGTGACTAAAACACTTTCACCTGGGAAGCCCCAAAGGCATTTTGCTTATTTCCAATTTGAAGCAATTACGTACGCTGGTATGAATATTCTTCAGTATTTTTTTGTTTCTTAGTGTACATGTTTAAGTGTTTCTCATAGGTGTATCTGTAGGAGTGAATTCAGTAGGTAATGCCCAACNTGTGAAATTCATATGCATTACTGCTTTTAGCTGTATATATTTCATTTGTTTTCCTTTCTTTATATGGCTACTGAAAGGTATTTTTGGTTGTTGTTTAATCAATAAGTTGTGTCCGCCACTTTTGTGACCTGATGGGCTGCAGCCCACCAGGCTCCTCTGTCGCTGGCTTTTCCCAGGAAGGAGTCCTGGAGTGGCTTGCCATTTCCCTTCTCCAGGGGGCTGAACCCGCATCTCCTGCATTGGCAGGTGGATTCTTTACCAGTTAGCCACCTGGGGCTTCCGGTGGCTCAGATGGTGAAGAATCTGCCTTCGATGCAGGAAACCCAGGTCTGATCCCTGGGTCAGGAAGATCTGTGGCAGAAGGGAATAGTTACCCACTCCAGTATTCTTTACTGGAGAATTCCATAGAGGAGCCTGACAGAGCCCATGGGGTTGCAAAAGAGTCCAGCACAACTGAGTGACTAACACACTTTCACCTGGGAAGCCCCAAAGGCATTTTGCTTATTTCCAATTTGAAGCAATTACGTATGCTGGTATGAATATTCTTCAGTATTTTTTTGTTCCTTAGTGTACATGTTTAAGTGTTTCTCATAGGTGTATCTGTAGGAGTGAATTCAGTAGGTAATGCCCAACCATTTTCCAAAGTTGTCAAACTACTTCCGTTCCTACCAGGGCCAGTGGTAGGTGAGTATTCTCNCTTAGTGTACATGTTTAAGTGTTTCTCATAGGTGTATCTGTAGGAGTGAATTCAGTAGGTAATGCCCAACCATTTTCCAAAGTTGTCAAACTACTTCCGTTCCTACCAGGGCCAGTGGTAGGTGAGTATTCTCATTGCTCTATAGCATCACCAACCTGTAGTCTTTTATTCTAGACTGTTGATAGGTATGTTGTAGTTTAATAGTTTTAATTTGCATTACAGTGAGTACTATTGAATTTGTATGCAGCTTTTCATGCTTCCAGACCATTTGGATAGTCTCATTTGTAAATTTCTGGTGCCAGTTTTTGTTTTATGTCATAGGAGGTCATTATATATACTTTTTGTTATACTACTGATCTGAGCCTTTTGTCAATTGTGTATTGCATATGTCTGTATTTTTACCTTATCACTTTTTACTAGTGTTTTGGTGAACAAATTCCTAATTTTAATGTGAAATATATATCAGTTTTTTCTTTATTGTTACTGCTTTTTATCCTTTCATGAGGCTTTATCTACCCTGGAGTCATGGTGATAATACTGTTTTCAATTTTTCTTCTTCACACTTAGAAATATAATCCATGTGCAATTGATATGTGTGTGTCTGTGTGTAGGTGAGGTAAGAATCAATTTTTAGATATGTGGAACAGTCGACTGAAACTGTTAGAAAAAAGTTTATCCTTTTCCTTCTCTTCTTTGTTCTACAGCATTGTCATCGATCAAGTGTCTGTGTTTGTCTATTTGTAGGCTCTGCTTTATTCTATTGATGTATATTTTTCTTGAGCTGGTATCACACTGTCTTAATTACAATATTGAGTCTTAAGAACATGTTCTTTCCCATTGATTTAGTTATTTAATCTCTTGGTATTTCAGCATTTTCTGTGTATCATACAACTCTAAGAGATTGAGATCCTGATTAGTGGTATTTTTGGATTCTATTCAGACTTCAAAATTTTGCATTTTCTTGTGTGTCTGCTATACAGAAATCAAGTTGGTTTTGAATGTTGGCCTTGTTTTCATTAATGCTGTGAAACCCACTTATTCTGATAACTGTGTGTAGTTTTTTTGCNAACTCTAAGAGATTGAGATCCTGATTAGTGGTATTTTTGGATTCTATTCAGACTTCAAAATTTTGCATTTTCTTGTGTGTCTGCTATACAGAAATCAAGTTGGTTTTGAATGTTGGCCTTGTTTTCATTAATGCTGTGAAACCCACTTATTCTGATAACTGTGTGTAGTTTTTTTGCATACAATCACATCTGTACATAATTGGAATTATATTTATTTCCAGCTGTCACCCAGGATCCTTAGTACAATATTGTGCAAAAGTGATATGAATAGTGTACGTTCTTATTCTTATTCTCAAAGGAAAAGCTATCAATAATTCATTGAGCTTGTTTTTTGAAGATTTTTTTTGTAGAAACTCAAGGAAGTTTCTGTTTTTATCAAATACCTTTTCTTCCTCTAAATGAGATTATCCAGTTATGCTGCTTTTTATGTTTAATTTGTTTTGAATTACATCAGTTTTTCAAATGTTAAACCAACTCTAATTCCTGAAAGAAACCTAATTTGCTGTGATTCAATTTGTCACTGTTTTAAGTTTCTCATGTATGAGGTTATTTAGTTTCCTTTTGTCCAGACTTCCCTGTCAAGCAGGAACCAAGATTATTCTAAACTCAGAAAACAAGCTTGAAAGTTTTGTTTTTTCCCCTAGTCTCTGAAAGAGGTTTTGTAAGATTAAGGTAATTTCTTTCATAAACTTTTAGTAGAGCTCAATATTGGCTGTGTTCCCTGTGTTGTACAGTACATCCCTGTAGTCTGTCCTACACAGTCCATCACTTTGTGCCTCTAATTCCCCTACCCCGTGACAAACTACCAAGGGGTTGCCAGAGCAGTACGAGTTTTATCGTTTGCTGTTTTTGTTGTTGTTCAGATTTTGTCATTTTGAATGTGTACTGGACATTGTATTTACAGAGATCTTTGTGGATAAAAACTTGGAACTTGGGGTGATGATTTCCTCTAGAGAGGATTTATGTTGCCTCCTCTGGGAAAAGATGCTCCAGTGTTGTTCACCTCTCTAGACTTACTTTCTCTCCCCAGTTACTAGACTTGTAATTTTTGTAATTCTTCTGTAACTCTTTTGTAAAAGAATTTTGTAATTCTTCTGTCAATGTCTTCAGGCAACTTTTCTAGCTGTGCTCAGTGCGATGATTGGATCACAGTACTTAGGGAATCAGAGCAGGAGTCACCCCCATTCTGGAGGATTCTAGATACATCTGTTATCTCTGGCCCTGCTGTTGGTTTCATGTCTCCTAAAGTACTGTAATTGAGGGGCTGGGCATTATATACTCCAAGTATATGTTTTGTCTTTTGGGTTCCCCACCCCCAGCAACTCTTGTACTTAGTGATTTTCTTTATCTTATTGAATGCTGGCTAATACATTATTTCTCATTTTTCCTCTAACATTTATAGTAAAGCTGAATTGTGAGTTAGTTTTAATTTTGTTTGTTTAAATAAGTTTCTAACCTTTGCTGACCTCAAAACTAATGTTTTGGTGACGAGAACTAAAGCTGAACAATATAAGGGCATTTGGACATGAGTGGCCTGTCACTTCTTTTTTTTAAAGCAAACTAAAATATGATGCTTTACAATGTAAACTCTTACTTTACAGAATGCTTTGGATAAACAAGAAGAATTGACGCCTCTTGGAGTTCACTTGGCACGATTACCAGTTGAACCACACATTGGGAAAATGATTCTTTTTGGAGCTCTCTTCTGTTGCTTAGATCCGGTACTCACCATTGCTGCTAGTCTCAGCTTCAAAGATCCCTTTGTGATTCCACTGGTAAGAAGTATACAAATAAAAAGCTAGGTTCTTCCTTTTTTTTTTTTTTTTTTTAACACAGGGTAGTTATTTGCTTAGATACACTTTGTATTAGAATACCATTCTCCTTTATATACCATCAGAGCAATTTAAGCTGCCTTCATCTGTTTTTAAGGGAAAAGAAAAGGTCGCAGATGCAAGAAGAAAGGAATTGGCAAAGGATACTAAAAGTGACCACCTGACTGTCGTGAATGCATTTAAGGTAAAATGGAGATATTTTAAATTAAAACTTTTAAAATATGTTATAGTTATCAGGAATAAGTTAAATTAATGAGTGAAAATGTTTAAAATTAGGTGAACGTTTGAAAAAAATTATACATTTTCCAATTTTGTGATAGTGCATTATTACATTTTCCCTTTTGGAAAAAAGTCTGTTCTTTGTGTTTTGATAACAGAACAAGTGAACAATTTATTTCAAAACAGTATTTGCTATTATTCATTTCCATCTTTGTCTTATTCACATTTATGATGGAAGGTTCTTTCCTGTTCATTAATAAACTATACCTGTATTCAGATTTAACATTTTTTTAGAGGATCGTAATCGTGTGTACACTTCAAGAAAGAGAGATGTTTTCTCTTACAGCCAGGCTTTTCTGAGGATAAACATGCTTCATCCATCTTTGCAACATTTAAGTGTAATTTAGGGTATGGAGACAGCATCTTTTTATTGTAGTTCTAGACTCAGTTTCCTGTTATGGGATTGTTTATGTATTTTTTTTGTTCCTTTGAGCTAATTCAGTATTTTTTTCCTCCATCTTCCTTCCTTTGCTAACTTAAAGCAAAACATATTTGTGAAGGTGAAAATATATAATAGCATTGAAATTTGTCTAACAGGGTGTTCTTCTTGATTAGTACATCATGTGCAGAATGGTGCTGTTTTATGTAAATGAACAGTACATTACTTTATAATTTGCTCTTATTTGTGTAAAGAAAGGTCTGTAAATTCAGTTTTGGTTACCTCTTAATGACTAGGATCATGGAGAGTTCACGTTTTTGTAGTTTGTTATTTTTAAAAATATTTGGGTTTTTTTTTACAGAGAAAATTAAAAATCAGAAGGTAAACATTGTTACTAAAATAAAGACAAACTAGTAAGTAATCTTTGCTTTGGGGAATAAAATTAATACTTTATTTCTTTGCCCCCTAGGGATGGGAAAAAGCTAAACAACGTGGTTTCAGATATGAAAAAGACTATTGCTGGGAATATTTTCTGTCTTCAAACACATTGCAGGTAATGATGAGTGTTTTGAAGTAATTCTCATATATGTTAGATTAGGGGATATATGTATCCATTCTGCAGAGTCAGCTTTATATTGTTAATTGTGACTTTATCTTGTGAAGTTGAATCATACAAAATCATAGACTATTAAGTCAACTGCAGTAGCACAAGAAAAAGATGTAAAGCATAATAATGGCTAAGAGAAGAAACAAGTCCAGAGTTTAGCAAGAAAACACAGAAGCTTGTTTACTGTTTCTGCACCCATCCTTTAGTTGCCATTTTGAAGATTTGTTCTAAAATTTTCACTGATACTTCTAAAATCTGTTTTAAACTCAAATAGGGCAAGTATCTCTTTTTAAAGTTTAGATAGGTATTTTTATCCTGAACTGACCTAGTGTAATGAGAAAACACTATTGGAGACATTTGTGAAGAAAGTAAACAATTAAGGCAAATGCAACATCAGACACTGCACTGAACTAGAGAAGTGACCTCAAGCCAGCAGGCGTAGGAAAAGAATATCCATACCTTTTCAGCTACGTGGCATGAACTCCGGTAATGGACATTTAGCAGATCTACAAGGGGGGTAAAAAATCCAGAATCCAGCATATTTAAACTTGCCCAAACATTAACAGAATTAAAAGAAGGATAATGACAGTTCTGAAAGATTCTACAGCCAATGGATAAAAGAAGGGAACCTGGCATATCTCAGCAGAAGAAACAACTGTTTCATAGTTAGGAACAGTTGAAGAATGCGGTTTCAGTACAAGGTAAGAAAATAAACCAGTAAAAGGAATGAAAAGACTGCTGAGCCAAGAGGACAAATTGAAGGCCATAGCATCATAAGGAACAAAATGGGCAATCTTTTAAAACAAAATATTACCTAGAAGGAAGGCTTGAGATAATCACAGCCTGTATATGCAGCCATGAAAGAAAAAAAGCAATAAATAAAAAGCTCATAAACAGGACAACATTGATCTATCATGAAGGTAATAGGTGTCTCTTCATAGAAAATCCAGGAGTAATTGAATATTTATTCAGAGATATATATAAGAACATGTCCCTTGAGTAGAAAAAAATGAAGTGAACTACAGTATGAAAAGATAGTTAAATCCAAGTGTTATTTGAGAATACTGTATCCTGTCAAGATATTCAAGTATAAAAAAAATGACAGACATTCAAGAAAGCACTTGAAATAGACACTTATGAGCTGACCTTGAAAAACTTAGAGTAAAATGCGTATTAAGAGGTGAATCAAAAAGAATTTAGGAATGGAGAATACATGCAGAGTATACATTGAAATTATTTAAATATGGGAAAATGCAAAATGGTATTGAGAATTATGGATATAGACAAAAAGGTGTCCTGAACAATATAAAATAATGGTGATAGAAATCAGGAGGTGGCCTGGCGATTCAGTTATAAGGGAAATTAGGTAGGAAAACTAAAGTCACACAATTCGTAGAAGCTCACAAGGCTTCTTTATTAAATATCTCATGATTATAAAAATGTTGCATTTATCTAATTCAGTTTTGTTTGTGTTAAGTTGAACTAAGATTAAATTGCTTTTATTAAAATAGCTCTGTACTGTTATTGTAGTTAAGATGGCATTTTTGTCCAATTCTGATGCGTATCTATGATATTGTTTGTTTAATGATATTTCTGATGATATTGAGATTAGGGAAGTCTTTTGTACTTTCCTATATTATTTGAATACTTTTTATAACAAACCATGTATTATTTTACTCATGGTCATTTTCTTAAAAACAGGAAACAGGCCTTAAGGTTTTGAATCAGGATGTAATGGTAGTTAGTTCTCAGTAGTACATATGTAAATGTTATTTTACTGTATGCTTTTCTGTATTTTTTTTCCCCCAAAATATGGGGTGGAGAGCAATTTTGAAAATTAGTCTTTGCTGAATGAAGTAATTCTGAAACATCAGTTGTTACTCCCTACAGCAGGCCAGCCTTTTCTATAGAAGATCGGACGATAAATATTTTCAACTTAATATCCACATGGTTTCCCTGGCAGCTGCTCATCTTTGCCATTGTAATGCAAAAGCAGCCAAAGATAAAACGTAGACAAGTGGGTGTGGCTTTATTTCAATAAAACCCTGTTGACAGAAACAGATTTTATAAATTTGTAGTTAACTATCCCCTGCTGCAAAACATCACATTTTTGCAAGAGTATTTTATAAAGCAGGGAAAGCTTACCATGAAATTTGTTTGAGTGCACACTTTATAACCCCTATAGATTTGTGTGAAAGGTATTCTAGTTCTCTTTGTTACCATTGCTCCCTAGATGCTGCATAACATGAAAGGGCAGTTTGCTGAGCATCTTCTTGGAGCTGGATTTGTAAGCAGTAGAAGTCCTCAAGATCCAGAATCTAATATAAATTCAGGTACAGCAGGAAATACAGTGTAAACAACTTGTTGCTGTTGTCAGTTGTATCAGTAGTTTACTTTTTTTTTTCCTGTCCCTTCCCACCCCAAATAGATAATGAGAAGATAATTAAAGCTGTCATCTGCGCTGGTTTATATCCCAAAGTTGCTAAAATCCGACTAAATTTGGGTAAAAAAAGAAAAATGTAAGCATTGAAGATTATTATTACTTGTAGTTCTCTCAAACTTTTGAAATCATCTACTACAATACGGCTTGTATTGTATATTGTTCTTAATTGTAGTAGGTCCCTCTTCTTTACTTTGGCTATTTAAGGGAAGGCAAACTGTTTACGGTAGATACCACTGTCCCTCACTGCACATCCTGAAGTCTGTTCCTTTGTCACCCAGTATTCACAAAGAATATTAGTAATGCCAGTGTAAATGTGCTTCCCTGGTGGCTCAGATGGTAAAGAATCCTCCTGCAGTGTGGGAGACCTGGATTTGATCCCTGGGTTGGGAAGATCCCTGGAAGAGGGCATGGCAACCCACCCCAGTATTCTTGCCTGGAGAATCCCCATGGACAGAGGAGCCTGGTGGGCTACAGTCCATGGGGCCACAAAGAATCAGACACAACTGAATGACTAAGCATGTAAATATGAGAACAGTAAGTCAGCTGTTAAAAAGCAGTGCCTCAGTGGAACTTGCTTTGGAATAGATTATGTTTCAGGATTTTTTTTTTGTTTATCCTTTCTTATGAAACATAATCTTGACTTTAGCTCTTTGGATGAAATTTTGGGGGTTTTACCTATTTTGAAAGTATAGCTTTAAGTATAGGTCCAAATAGAGTCAGCCTCAATAGTAATTGGAGAAAACAATAAGGCATATTTTTTCCCAGTAAGCTGACTCATTCTATTGAAGAAAATAGAGAAACTGAAAGTCACATACGGCTTGTAGTATGTGAATTGGTACCAGACTTTTGGAAGACACTTTAGAATTAGGTATCAGCAGTCATTAAAATAGTCACTGGCCTGGTGGTTTAATATGTTTTAAGGAAGTCATTCCAAATGTTTTTTGCAAAGTATATTGTAAGCAATATAGATGTCTAGTAGCAGTGGGAAAATTATGTTTTTATAAGACCAAATTGTATGGCATTCTGTTAGGTGAAAAAAAAAAAAAACATTGTATATTGACATAAAATATTTGAACTAATGTTAGGTGAAAGAGTTGGTTGTTCTATACACATGAAAAAATACAGACCTCAAAGGTAGCCTTAGGTGCAGTCATTGTTCTAGTGCAGTGGTTCTCAGCATGGGTAATTTTTCCTTCCCAGGGACCTTTGACAATTTCTGCAGATGTTGTGGTTTTAGAACTGGAGACGTATGTGTTACTGGCATTTAGTACATAGAGGCCAGGGATGCTATTAAGCATTCCACAATGCACAGGACAGTCCACCATAACTAGGAATTCAGTAGTTAAGAATGCTGATGTTGAGAAATCTATAATGTACCTGAGAATAGGATAACATGAATATTAATCATTGTGATTGGATTATTCACATTTTATGTGGTCTGCGTATTTTTTGACTTCAGCACTTTTTCAAATTCTTCTTTATATATATCCCTAAAATGTTACAGGTAGCTTAAATGTTTGAAATACATTTTGTATATCCCTCTGCCATCCTGGGAAGACTTGATGAAAAGTCTCTTTGGATTGATGCTTTGTTTTGTAAACGTGCAGGGGACAGCACATTTTGGCATACTGGCTGAAAAACATCTTTGTGTAAATTTTTGCTGGAACACAGCCATGCCTATTCTCTGCCTGCTTACTAGCTACATTAGCAGAGTTGAGTAGTAGTGACAGAATGCTCCCAAAGCCTAAAATACTTTGTCTCTGGTCCCATACAGAAAAAGTTTGCCAAATCCTGCTGCTCTAGTGATGTAGGGTTTCAGGTTGACATTGGTTAAATTAACTGTGCGATGAGGAAAAATAATTGATTTTATTCTAAATAATGGCTTATGACTGTGATTGATTTAATTTATCCCTAAAACCATGAAAAAGATACCCTCAAAAAACAGAGGAAGGATTAATGGATTAACCCTTTATAACATAATTACCAATGATTATATAACAATACTATCTCATATCTCCCTGTTGAATAATATTAACTAGACTCCTACAAATTGAGGTGAAATCTTTAACTATCAAAGGAAAGACCTCCTAAGAATGGAGAGACTGTACTGGAGCTGTGTATGTTTATTTCAAGTATTCCTGTTTTGAAATGGGGCTGGAGGTACAGTGAATGTGAGGCCATTTAAAACATATTTTAGAATAGATTTTTAAAAATTAGAACTACGTTTTAAACAAAATTCTCTGTTTTGTAATTTTACTTGTCTAGGTGTATAGCCTGTGGATTTTTTTAAAAATTGATCATTTCAGTTATTCCATAAATTGAGGGCGGTTTATCAGTCCATGGGATCACGAAGAGTCCCGACTGAGCAACTTCACTTTCGGAGAAGGAAATGGCAACCCACTCCAGTGTTCTTGCCTAGAGAATCTGAGGGGTGGGGAAGCCTGGTGGGCTGCCGTCTGTGGGGTCTCACAGAGTCGGACACGACTGAAGCGACTTAGCAGTAGCAGTATCAGTATCATGGTTTATCAGTATTATGATTTACAGTAAAACGTACAGACTATTCTCTTGGTCTGATTCACTTAGAATTCTCTCAGGTATTTATTTCATTCTTTGTCTTTTAATGGTATATATATTAACATAATGCGGGGATATTTTGTCACTTTTCTAATAAGTTGAGTAATTATACCTATAAGAGAATTTGTTTTATGATTTAGATAAAGTGTTCATATTTATCTGATACTTTTCCATGTCTTATTAAAATAAAAATTCTCTTTCCTTAAATATAAGTTTGGAAATATATAATGCAGAAATAAGCTAAACTCATCTGTGGAGTTTGATTCTGGGATGGTTTGCAGTTCTCCAGAGTGTGTTTTTTTTTTTAACTACATTTTAACTTTTTTTAAAGGGTGAAAGTTTACACGAAAACTGATGGAGTAGTTGCTATTCATCCTAAATCTGTTAATGTGGAGCAAACAGAGTTTAACTACAACTGGCTTATCTATCACCTGAAGATGAGGACAAGTAGTGTAAGTGAATGTATAAAATAGCCATGGATCTGAGTAACAGTCTTACTGTGTTTTTAAAATTGTTTAGTTTTCATAATTACAAAACTTCTTAAAAATTTTTTTTTTTTTTATTGGTGGATAATTGCTTTACAGTGTTTGGTGGTCTCTGCTGTATGTACATCAGCGTGAATCAGCTGTAATTATGTATATATCCCCTCCCCGCCATTCCATCCCTCTAGGGCATCACAGTGCACCAGGCTGGGCTCCCTGTGTTATATAGCAGCTTCCCACTAGTTACCTGTTTTATATTTGGTATATATATGTCAATGCTACTTTCTCAGTTTGTCCTAGCCTCTCTTCCCCCACTGTGTCCATGAGTCTGTTCTCTACATCTGCATCTCCCATTTCTTCCCTGTAAATAGGTTCATCAGAACTGTTTTTTTAGATTCCATATATATGCGTTAATATATGATATTTGTTTTTCTCTTTTTGACTTTCTTCATTCCATGTAATAGGCTGTAGGTTCATTGACCTTACCACAGTTGACTCAGATTCATTCCTTATTATGACTGACTGTTATTCCATTGTATGTATGTACTGCAACTTCTTTATCCACTCATCTGTGGATGGGCATCGAGGTTGCTTTGTCCTACCTATTGTGAACAGTGCTGCAATGAACATTGGGGTACATGTGTCTTTTTGAATTGTGGTTTTCTTAAGTTATATGCCCAGTAGTGCGATTGCTGGGTCATCAGGTAGTTTTATTCCTAAGTTTATTAAGGAGTATCCTAAAAAAATTTTTTTTTTCCCCTATAAGACAATATCCTCAAGCAAATAACTTGTACTTTTAATGTGTGCAGATCTGTTGTGATGGATCTTTCTATTTTAATTAACAGAAGGTTATTTGATTTTCATAATTTTCTTTCAGAGCCTATTTTTCAAGAAATACTGACATTTTATGGTATATGGGAGTTCACAGTGTATGAAGAATTTTATTGACTTGTCAATATAACTTATAAATACTGCTCAGAATATTAAGTGGGAATTTTGTTAATATATAAATAAAANTTTTTTTTTTTTTATTGGTGGATAATTGCTTTACAGTGTTTGGTGGTCTCTGCTGTATGTACATCAGCGTGAATCAGCTGTAATTATGTATATATCCCCTCCCCGCCATTCCATCCCTCTAGGGCATCACAGTGCACCAGGCTGGGCTCCCTGTGTTATATAGCAGCTTCCCACTAGTTACCTGTTTTATATTTGGTATATATATGTCAATGCTACTTTCTCAGTTTGTCCTAGCCTCTCTTCCCCCACTGTGTCCATGAGTCTGTTCTCTACATCTGCATCTCCCATTTCTTCCCTGTAAATAGGTTCATCAGAACTGTTTTTTTAGATTCCATATATATGCGTTAATATATGATATTTGTTTTTCTCTTTTTGACTTTCTTCATTCCATGTAATAGGCTGTAGGTTCATTGACCTTACCACAGTTGACTCAGATTCATTCCTTATTATGACTGACTGTTATTCCATTGTATGTATGTACTGCAACTTCTTTATCCACTCATCTGTGGATGGGCATCGAGGTTGCTTTGTCCTAGCTATTGTGAACAGTGCTGCAATGAACATTGGGGTACATGTGTCTTTTTGAATTGTGGTTTTCTTAAGTTATATGCCCAGTAGTGCGATTGCTGGGTCATCAGGTAGTTTTATTCCTAAGTTTATTAAGGAGTATCCTAAAAAAATTTTTTTTTTCCCCTATAAGACAATATCCTCAAGCAAATAACTTGTACTTTTAATGTGTGCAGATCTGTTGTGATGGATCTTTCTATTTTAATTAACAGAAGGTTATTTGATTTTCATAATTTTCTTTCAGAGCCTATTTTTCAAGAAATACTGACATTTTATGGTATATGGGAGTTCACAGTGTATGAAGAATTTTATTGACTTGTCAATATAACTTATAAATACTGCTCAGAATATTAAGTGGGAATTTTGTTAATATATAAATAAAAAGAACTTCAGCTATATTATTGTTTTGGTTTTATCACTTAGAAAAATAATTTGTTTCCAGAATAGTGCTATTGATTGAATTGAAACAAAAATATTAAACTCCTTTGTTGTCTGAAGTAATGAAAAATGACTTGTTTAAAATTATGTATATTTTTAAATTAGTCTGTAATTACACTGACAGGATAATCTGTTTTAGAAGAAAAATACTAATTGATACTAGTGATTTTACTGGATTAATGTGACAGTAATCCTTTCTGACTCCTTAACTGTATTAACTTGCCTTACTTTTCATTATAGATATACTTGTATGACTGCACAGAAGTTTCCCCATACTGTCTCTTGTTCTTTGGAGGTGATATATCCATCCAGAAAGATAATGATCAGGAAACTATTGCTGTAGATGAGTGGATAGTCTTTCAGTCTCCAGCAAGAATTGCCCATCTTGTTAAGGTGACTGACTTTACATGATTGTCTTTGATTCTGCGTGCAAGTTAGTATATAGTCTTGTGTTTTTGTTTATCCAAGTGTTGTACATGTTACATTCAATATTTCTTGCTTTATTTCAACAGGCGAAATTGTGTTGAGAAATCGATTTATAGTTTTTCTGAATTGGTTTTTCAGATAGTTACAGAGCAACCATTCTGAATAGCTAATAGCTTATGAAATTTCTTGTACCAGATCAAGTTACTTTTATTTATTACACTGTTTGATAGTACATCTGCCTTTGTTGAATGTGTATACTTTTTCCAACTTTAGGAATTAAGAAAGGAACTAGATATCCTTCTGCAAGAGAAGATTGAAAGTCCTCATCCTGTGGACTGGAAGGACACTAAATCAAGAGACTGTGCAGTGCTGTCAGCTATTATAGACTTGATCAAAACCCAAGAAAAAGCAGCTCCCAGGAACTTGCCACCACGTTTCCAGGATGGATATTACAGCTGACAGGTTTTCTCTGGTGCCCTGAAACGCCAATTTTACAGCCATCTTCCATCACGGTTTAACTTTGGGCCAGATGCCAAACCCCAGGACATGAATAATTTTAATGTGTATAAGGTAGAAACCTTCAGTAGGTAGTAAAGACTTAATGTGCATGAATTAACAGTTGTCTGTAGCTACTATAAATACACCATAAACAACAGTGAGTTCTCTGATCATACACTCTTATTGTGGTCATGTCCACATTTAGAGAATATTCTTTCTATGTATTTCGAATGTTGTACCACTTGAGAAAGTCCTTTGTTATGAAATATTAATCTTTCTGCCCATAATGACCGAGTATAGAATCAGTAAAACTAGAATGATTAGCCAAAAAGCAGTGTCAAATAAGAATTTCAGCACATCCACCTTTTTTCTAATGAAACTTCTGTCAGAAGTTAATTGATCTGTTGTAATAAAGTCCACTATCTAATAAAATGTACAGTGTGTAAATCTCAGCTAGCTTTTTGGCTTGGTTTCTGCATGTCCACCTGTCCCTTGGTTTGATTTTTTTAAAATCTTTTCAGAATATATTTTTATCCTTTTTATATCACCCTGTGTAGCATAATGTAGCAATAGAGAGCATGAGTCTAGAGCCTGACCACCTAAGTTCACATTTTAGCACTGTCACTTACCTAAGATCTTAGCCAAATTACTTGGCTTCTCTCTGTTCCCATATATCTGTAAAATACAGATAACAGTTGTGAAAATTAAATAACTTGTTATATGTAAATTGCATAGCCTAGTGTCTGGCACGTATTGGGTACTCACTAAATGGTAGTTACTTGTCCATAAAATATTTTTAATGATCCATTAGGTTACACTTTTTTTCCTCATGCTCTGAGTGCTATTTTATACTCTCAGCCAGTGGTAGCTAGTCTGACATTACTGTGCAGCCCTGTCAGATTTAGACAAATACAAATACTGTTATTTGTCAAACAGCCTTTTTTTCCTTCCCTTCCTGTTTGCTTGTCCACGTGTCCCCTCCTCTGTGCAGCCTTGTTCCCAGGGGTGTTAGACCCTCTTTCGCAAGAGTGAATCGTGCTTGGTCTAAGCCAATCATGCATGGTCTTATTCTCCTTTTAAGTAACTGTTGAGGCGTGAATATGTGGACCTGTCCTGTCTGATGTCAGCTGAGAAGAGGTCTGCACCGGGGGCATCTGAGAAAGAGCTTCCTCACTAATACTTCGAGGAGGAAATTCTGCACTCCTCCTTTGGACATTTTCTTGTCTGTATTTGGCACTTAGAACTGCTGTGGCCATCTTAGAATCACTAGGTTGGCTCAGCAGGCAGGTGGAAATCAACCTTGTCCTTGATAACACTGGTGAGCTGTTGAATTATCCAACTCTGCAACTGCCCTGCACATGGACTTACTCTGATAACAATAAACCCTTTGTTGTTTTAATTAGCCACTTTTAGTAGTCTTTTGTATAACTTGGCAGAAAGCATGTTAAGGGCAACACCTAACTATCCATCATTGAGTGTTGTTTGCTGAGGCTTCTATCATTTATTTTGTGATCTAACAGGTTGACCTTTATATCTGAGAAAAGATATAGTATTGGAAATACTATAAAAAGACAAACCTTGGAAGAACACCCTGGTATGCCATAAAAACTACAAATTTTATTGTGCCTTCCAAAGAAGCCAGGGGAAAAGGAGTATCATATGATGACTGTGATGATCTTAACAGCACTGCTTCAGGTAGTGCTCCCATTTCTGGGAATGTATGTCAACCTATCATTTCCTCCTAGGGTCCTGAATATTTATTTTTGTGTTCTAAGTTTAGTATCCCAAAAGTGATTTGTCTCTCACTGCATTCTTATTCTGCATCATATTGTGGGATGTTAGTTTTGGCCTTAAACTCAAGGTGATAATTAGGTACTATTTGTTCTGTAAGGATGTTTTTATGTTTGTGGGGTTTTTTTTTTTTTTGCTTGCTTGCTTGCTTTTACTATACAGTTTAAATTCAGTTATTTGGCCAAAATGGTCTTTGAGAAAGCAGTTAAAACATATTACTTATTAATTAGTTCTGTGTTCACAGACCAATATTTAGTCTCCACAAATGGGGAAGATATTCCTAAAGGATTGTTTAACAGATGAGCTATTTAGAGAGGTCAACGGACTTACTTATCACCTCTAATTTATGTCTTCTCTACAACCAATCAAGATGGAAATTTTAACTGATGGTGCTATTTATGGTTTTTGTTTACAGAATAGGATGTAACTTAGTGAAAAATGTATTCCATGTCTTAGCATTATCTGTTATTTGGTAGTTTTAAAGAATAAGACATTAAGAAGAAGAATCTATTTGGCTCACCATTCTGATACGAAGGATAACTCTTGGAAAAAATAACTCTGACACAGAAACTTACGAGGGGGAAAGGGGCTGAATGATCTTTTTTTTAAAAAAAAGTCTTTGAAAAGTGAATCCATATAACACCTTCTTAATCATTAACTTGGGCAAAAGCTCTAGACGCATTTGTACCAATTAATGCAAGTGATTTTCTCTTCTTCATTTTTAAAACAAAGTCCACCCTACAAGTTTGAATAGTAAGAGAGTTGTAGGAAGAATTTATTTTGTGTACTCTATTGCCCAAAGTAAGTGGTAATCCTTCTGCTCTTAAGCTCTAGTTTATGTATATTTAAGTAATTGTGATCATGTAGTATAATCATATTTATAATATACTAATTATTTTTACATGGCATTTTTATTCTGATTTTAAAAATGAATATTCATTGTAGAATATTTGAAAATTCAACATATAAAAAATGTTACTACTGTTATATACTTTTTAAATAAGCTTGAAGATATTATTTTAATAAAGTTACCCAAGTTTGATTCTGTTAATTTTGTCAAATGTTTTAAGTCGTAATTGTTACCCTGATATGGAATATTCCTGTCACCTAAAAATGTCCTCTGTTTCCCTTGCAGTGAGTCCCATGCTCCCACTTTCACCCATTGGCAACCATTGATCTGCTTTTGGTCACTAGAAAATTCAAAATTTTGCCTTTTCTAGAATTTCAAATAAATGGAACAACATATAGTCTTCTGTGTTCGGCTTCTTAACAAAAAATGCTTTTGAGATATTTATGTTGCTATATGTATCAGAAGTTAGATCTTTTTATTGTTTAGTAGTAGTGTTTGTTACACTGTAGCTTGTTTTGTTTTGTTTAGGATTTATTTTTGTTTTTATTTATGGCTGCACTGGGTCTTAGCTGCTGCACACAGGCTTTTCTGTAGTTGCATCGAGCAGGGCCTACTCTCTGGTTGCGGAGCACAGGTTTCTCATTGCAGTAGTTTCTTGTAGCAGAGCACAGGCTCTAGGCACGCAGGCTTCAGTAGCTGCTGCTCGTGGGCCTTGTTGCTCCATAGCATGTTTTCTTTCCAGACCAGGGATTGAACCTGCATTGGCAGGTATTTCTTTACCACAGAGCCACCAGGGAGGCCCATCACAGCTTGTGTATTGATTCACCAGTTGATGGACCTTTGTGAGTTATCTTTCTTTTTTTTTTGCTGTTATAAGTAAAGTTATTATTTTTTTATATATACAGGTCTGTGTGTAGATAGATACTTTCATGTCTCTTGGATAAGTACCTATGGTTAGGATTGCTGTGTTATATTGTATTTAAGTTTATAAGAAATTGCCAAGCTGACTTCCAAAGTGGGTATTCCATTTTACACACCTAGCCTCCATATGTTATGATTCCAAGTGTTTCAAATCCTCACCAGTACTTGGGTATTTTTTATTTGTTATTTTTTGCCTTGAATGGATGTAGAGTCTCATAGCTCATTGTGATTTTGTTTTGTATTTCTATAATAATCAGTAATGAACATATGTACTTACTTGCTGTTTTCCTTGGTTGTCTTATATGTGTGTTCTGATCTGATTTTCCACCTCATGTTAAGTAATTGGGGCTTTAGGCATATTAGAGAGGAAGGATTATTCTCTTTGAATTTTAGAAGTGCAGAAAATTTAAAGTCATTGACCTGAATATGGCAAAATGTGCCACTCTTCACTGGCTAGTACAGTGGAAGAGTTAAGCCACTGTTACCAGGTGCCAGAGGAGAATTCAGAAGGAGCTGTCATTTTCAAAGATGTGGCAAAAACACTGCAAAGCAAGTAGCTACAATGTTAGGGGTTTTTCTTCTGGGTATCAGCAAATATAGGCATTTTTACCCCTGATGGAAATGCAAATAAATAGTCCTGTGTAAACACTGGTGCATCAGAACAAAATAGCACTAGAAACTACAGGGTTCAAAAGCAGATTTTCTCTGATCCCTGAGAGCCATGTTATCCATGCAGAGTCCCTGAATTTTTAGTCACAGTACCTTAACTGTTAAACTGAGAACAACTAGAGCAGCCTTCTGTGGGAGAGAAATACCAGGTTTAGAGGTCATGATGTCAAGAGGTTGCACATCCACTGGGAGGAAAAGAACAGGGCATAAGACAAAACTTTTCTTGTTTGGGAAAGGGAATGGTAGTGAACGAAGATGGCTGATGTAGAAGTACTGCAGAACCAACCTCGAAGACTGCTTAGAGTTTTGGTAGTTTGGTTTTCAATGAACTGGCCCATTTTGTCAATGTTGTTGAATATATGTGAGGTTGAGTATCTTCTTACCAATATCTGTCAAATCTATAACAATATGTGGTCTTCCATTCCTGACATTGACAGTCTTTTTTGGTCAGCTTGCTAAAAGGTGTATCAATTGTATTGGTCTTTTCAAAGAGCTAGCTATTTGTTTCACTGATTTTCTATTTTCAGTTTCATTGATTTCTATATATATATGATTTCTATATCCTTTTTTCCTTCTACTTGTGTTTACATTTTTTTATTTCTAATTTCTTGAGGTGGCAGCTTAGATTTAAGTGTTTAGTGCCATAAATCCCTTTCTAAAACATGGCTTTAGCCCCAAGCTACATGTTTGAATGTCTTGTGCCATTCAATCAGTATATTTTTTATGTCCTCAATATATTTGCCTCTTAACAGATTAAGAATGTGCTGTTTAATTTTCAAATGATTAAAGATTTCTCTTTGGCATTTCTGTTAATTTCTAGTTTGGTTCTTTTATGGTAGTTGGGAAACAGTTATTTTAATTATTTTTTTTTAATAACTTTATTTTTGCCTGTGCTGGATCTTGCTACGTGGGCTTTCCTCTAGTTGCAGGAAGCAGGGCTCTCTCTGATTGCAATGTACAGCCTTCTCATTGCAGTGGCTTCTCTTGTGAAATTTGGGCTCTAGGGTGAGCAGGCTTCAGTAGTTAAAGCACATGGGCTCAGGAGTTGCAACTTCCAGGCTTAGTTGCCCTGTGGCATGTGGGATTGAACTCTGCTGCACTGGCAGATGGATTCTTTACCTCTCGGCCACCAGGGAAACCCTGATTTCAATTCTTTTAAATTTGTCAAGTTTATTCCCCAGAGTGTGATCTGTCTTGGTGAATGTTACATATCTGCATGAAAAGAAAGTATAACCTCCTGTTTCTGGGTGGAGTGTCTGGGTTAATGTCAATTAGGTCTCATTCCTTGATGTCATTCACTGTACTGTGGATTTGTCTGTTTTATCTTTTAGTTGTGTTAGTTTTTGATCATGTATTTTGAAGCTCCAGTATTTGGTACTTACACACTTGGAGTGGTTACGTCTTCTTCACAGAATGACTCTCTTATTGTTAGGTAGTATTCTTTGTTCCTGGTAACTTGCTCTGCTTTGTGTTCTACTGTAGCCCCTCTAGCTTTCTTTTGATTGGCATTTGCTTGATACTATCTTTTTTCCATTCATTTACTCTGTACTTACTGTTATAATTACATTTGAACTGTTTCCAAAAGTTGACAGCATATAGTAGGTCACTTTTTAAATCTGTCTGTATCTGCCTTTTAATTAATATATTTACATCATTTACATTTTTTGTGTGCCATTTTGTTTTCTGGTTCTCTTTTCGTTCCTCTCTTTCCCTTTTCCTGTCTTCCTATGGTTAGTTACCTGACAGTTTATTTAGTATTCCACTTTACCTTGTCTGTTGTTTATCAGCATATCTTTGTAAAGTTTTTGCTTGCTCTATGGCATCTGGCCCCATCACTTCATGGCAAATAGATGGGGAAACAGTGTCAGACTTTATTTTGGGGGGCTCCAAAATCACTGCAGATGGTGACTGCAGCCATAAAATTAAAAGATGCTTACTCCTTGGAAGGAAAGTNTCGCAGGGGCAGAATACCCTCAGAAAGGCTACACGTTGGTCTCCAGTCCCAGCAAACGTCCCATTCTCTCCACATTCTTATCAATTGTAGCTTGGCACGTTATCTCCTTAGCACATTCCATAGGAAACCAGCCCCGTTCTCCATCTCGAAGTCTTTCCCCTTCATACCAGCCTGCAAAAAAAGAGCAGAGGTCTCAGGGGACACCACGTATTTGGAGGAATCTTGATTGTGTTTGGCTCCAAGGGAGGAGCGTAGGGACAAATTTCAGAGCCAGCATTCTGCCCCAGGTTGGGTACCACACATGATGCAAGGTGAGGAGAGACATGGAACAGAGGGAAACCTTTCGAGTGGGAATCAGCGGCATGTCATGATGAAAGGCAGGACATGATCAGAGGCCCTGATGTGAGCTGGTTGGGAGAGTTTAGCAGCTTGGGCCGAGTTGAAGAAAGGAATGATGATGCTTTGGGTAGCGAGAAAGTAATTTCTTTTACTTTATGTTTTTATTGAAGTATAGTTGATTTACAGTGTTTTGTTAGTTTTAGGTGTACAGCAAAGTGATTCAGTTATACATATATACATATATGTTTTGTTCTTTTTTTCAGATTCTTTTTTTCCCTTAAAGGTTGGCTATCTCGGAAGTCTCGAACTGTCCTGATTTGTTTTCATGCCTTCATTCTGCTCCATGGCAGTGATTTCCACTCCTGTGTATTCCAGCTCTCGTATCCACTCTTCTGCCTCATTTATTCTCCCGTCGATCCCTTCTAGGTGTGCTTTTCACCTCAGTTATTGAACCCTTCCACCCTGTCTGGCTGTTACTTTTTATAACTCTTTACAACTCTTTGTAACTTCTCTGTGCATCTGTGCTTTCCCATAGTCTTAGGTCATCTTTATGATCATCACTCGGGATTCTTTCTTGGGTAGATTGCCGATCTCCACATCAGTCAAGTTGCTTTTCTGAGGTTTTTATCTTGTTCCCTTGTCTGAAACATATTCCTGTGCCATCCCATTTTGCCTAAACTTCTGTGTGTTTTTTGTGTATTTGGAAGGNCCATAGTCTTAGGTCATCTTTATGATCATCACTCGGGATTCTTTCTTGGGTAGATTGCCGATCTCCACATCAGTCAAGTTGCTTTTCTGAGGTTTTTATCTTGTTCCCTTGTCTGAAACATATTCCTGTGCCATCCCATTTTGCCTAAACTTCTGTGTGTTTTTTGTGTATTTGGAAGGTTAGTTGTGTTTCTCAAACTTGGAGAAGTGGCGCTCTACAGGGGATGTCCTGTATGTCTCAACAGTACACTCTGCTCACATCACCCAAGGGCCAGAGGCTAGCTGGTGCCTTGCCACTGGGAGGTGGGCCTAGGTCTTTGCTTTCTGGTGGGCTAAGTTAACATGGCCAATCAACAGGGCCATGTTATGGGTTGTGTCTACTGGTGGCTATGAGTCCAGGAATTCTTTAGAGAGTCTGTCTGCTTATGTCTGTGGCTGCGTTCCTGCTCTGTGGGTTGGTTCGTTGACCTGAGGCTTCCCATTACTAGAGCCTATGGGATGTTGGGTAGGACCAGGTCTTGGTACTAATAAGCCAATATGTCAGGCACCAGGACTGTCATGTGGTTGAACATAACCCAGTATGCCTGCCACCAGTGTCTGTGTCCAGACAGTGAACAACAGCTGACTCCTGTTTCCTCAGGAGAACCTCCAAGACCCTCTAGACCTCCCTACCCGTAGGTAGGTCTGATGTAGGTGCCTATGAAGTCACTGCTTTTGACCTGGGTTCTGCTTACACATGACCTTGTGTATGTCCTCCAAGAGTGAAGTCTTACTTCCCCCCGACCTGTGGAGAGTCTACACTCCCGCTGGCTTTTGAAGCCAAATCTCTGGGGCTTACTCCTCCTGATGTCAGACCCCCAGGTGGGGAGCCTGAAGTGGGGCTCAGAACTCACTCTTATGGGAGAACTCTTGTAATATAATTGTTCTCCAGTTTGTGGGTCTCCTACCTGGGTGGAAGGAATGTGAGATTTGCTTGTATCATAAGTACACCCCTTGATCTTGTTGGGTTTCTTCTTTGTCTTTGGATATATAGTATCTTTTTTTTGGTAGGCTCCAGTCTTTTTTACTGATGGCTGTTTACCAGTTGTGATTTTTTTGTGCTCATGAGAGGAGGTGAGCTTAGAGTCCTTCTACTCTCCCATCTTGTCCCCCATCTGACTTAAATGAGGAAGGAGGAACCTCTGGGGATGAGAACTAGGTCACTGGGGGACCAGGAAGGAAGGAAATATTTCACGGTTCCTTTTGACTAACAGCCATGTAACTACAGCTTATTAAAAAACATTTAGAAACAGTAATGTGTAGATAAAGGAGAGAAAGGTACATAGGAGAAAACCAAAGGTTAGGGGAGACATAAGCATCAACAATGAAATGAGACCCTGAATGCTGGACCACCACCACCCCACTGAAACATTCCCACTCACCATCGCTAACACGCTGATAAATGAGGACCACGTCCGCCACCTGCAGAGAGAGTTCATCTGGCTGCTTGGCAGTAAATGATCGAATGATTTCCACTTGGGTCAGTGCTGAGGGGGAAAGAGGACATAGTGAGAAATGAAATAGGGACAAATCAATAATTTGCATTCACTCAGCCAGCATGGATAGAAAAAAGGTAGGCTCCAAAAAGAAGCAGAAATGAGTTTCTAGGAACTCCCTTACTTGGCCAAGAGCTTCAGAGTTAGAAGCTCAGAATCAAGAGAGGCCTTTTATGATACATGTTGCTAAGTCACTTCAGTCACGTCTGACTCTGTGGGACCCCATAGACGGCAGCCCACCAGGCTTCCCGCTCCCTGGGATTCTCCGGGCAAGAACACTGGAGTGGATTGCCATTTCCTTCTCCAGTGCATGAAAGTGAAGTCGCTCAGTTGTGTCCGATTCTTCGCAACCCCATGGACTGCAGCCCATCAGGCTCCTCCGTCCATGGGATTCTCCAGGCAAGAGTACTGGAGTGGGGTGCCATCGCCTTGAATCCACTCAAAAATAGCCTTGATAAGTCATTAGATACATCACATAATACAACTAGAAACAGCCACGGGGGAAACTGAGGCAAGACAGATTGGGTATGTGCCAAGGCCATGCAGCTGAGGATAACATCCAAAATCTATGCAGTTCTTCTGATTCTTACCCAGGGTGCTGCCCCAGCCCACCTAGCAGCACCTGAGAGCTGCCAGAGAAGTGTAGAAATAAAAGAAGTTCCAGCCCAATGTTAGATCCTAACAGACAAACTTTTACTTCAGTGACTTGCTCCTGGCTCACCTGAGTTCTTACTCTGTTTTTTAATATGAAACTTGATTCCAGAGAAATGTCAAGCCAGTCACTTTGGCTTTGACTTTAAGCTGTGATTTGTGAGTGCTCCAGGAGATCCAGTGTTGTTGCCCCAATTCTTTGAATTTGCCCTTCCAGCTAGAATCACCCAGAGCAGCATAATGTCAAAGCAAAATGCTTAAAACATGGCACTACCCTTCCCTGTGTCAGTTCCTAGCTCCTTAGAAAATGAAAATATTTTCAATATTATTTAATAACAAAAGGGTAAAATGACTTACCTTAAGGTTAAAAATACACTTTAGTATGGAGAAGGTTTAAATATGCTATTACTGCCCATTAACAAAATAGAACTGTAGTAGGAGCTTGACAGTACAAGCAAGGCGGTCAGTAGAAATTTAACTTTATTCTCACTGTCGTATATAATGATGCACCTAACTTGCAGTGATTTAAGAAACTCAGGAAAGCTATGCAATGATGCGCCACGTTTATAGAGTAAAGAGCTGCACTTCCGGTTGGAATCTGTCCCCTTGTCTTCCAAAGCAGGGTGCACCCAGTGCCGATGTGGGGCAGCAAGAAGGAAACCTTGGAAACTTACAAAGCGGGTAGTGTGGAATTTAACCACTAACAACCCAGCAACCAGCAGAGGGCAGAGCTCTCTATGTTTCAGATTGTCAGCGCTCCAGGTACTTACAGGTCCGATCTGGAGGCTGCTTCCCACTGCTGTGTCCCAGGGCAGTTATCCAACGGGCTCGCTCACTCCTAAACACAGGAAACATCCAGTTGAGAGATTCAACAGTGCTTAGATACAGAATGAGGTATATGCCAGAATGTAAAGGCTTCTTNGGTACTTACAGGTCCGATCTGGAGGCTGCTTCCCACTGCTGTGTCCCAGGGCAGTTATCCAACGGGCTCGCTCACTCCTAAACACAGGAAACATCCAGTTGAGAGATTCAACAGTGCTTAGATACAGAATGAGGTATATGCCAGAATGTAAAGGCTTCTTTCCCCCAAAACAGGGCAGAGATTCTCTAGAAAGGTAAGAGGCTGGTCTTCAAAACCAAAGTAAGAGTTATTTTAAAATGATAATCTGGAAAATGTAAATAAGCCCCAAACACATCGTCAAGAGATTCTGAATGACTCTGTCTTGTTATTAAGTGGAATTTCTCATATGACAGTTTGTTGTTGTTTAGTTGCTAAGTTGTGTCTGAATCTTTTGTGACCCCACCAACTGGAGCCTGCCAGGCTCACCTATCCATGGGATTTTCCAGGCAAAAATACTGGAGTGGGTTGCCATTTCCTTCACCAGGGGATCATCCTGTTAACAAATAGCTGATTACACTCATATATTATAATCACAAAAAGATACTCTGTACACTCACAATCTGACATTTAACATTTCAAAATAAAATTTCATGAAAAAAAATCCTAGTAAATCTCTCTCTTGCCACTCCCCATCTCTCCTCCCTGCGCACTCAAGCCATTTCCAAATAAATGAGAAAACTGAAAAACTGCCTTATTTAAAGTTGTTCTGTCCTCCTACAAGGAACATTGCCAAATATAAGCCTTAGTGAACTAGAAATTCTCTGTTCTAAGATGCTTAAAGTGGTTTAGTGATTACAGACAAAAGAAATTTTTTAAGGTTTAAAAAAAACTTTTATATTAGGCTATAATTATATGAAACAATAATTATTTAACTAAAAGATCAAAAGTTTAAGATGAGGAAACATTACTCTGTAATACAGTAGCCCCAAGTTTCTGATTTGGACAGTCAGATATTAGGACTGTGATTAAATAAACCATACAAACATACACACTTTAAAATCTTTTTAGGAAGCACTTGTTAGACATACCACTTGAGATCCATTATTCCCTTTTAAGTTTCCCAAAAGCCTGTTCAAAGGATGAGAAGACTGAACAAAAGTTCCAAGGTCAGTGACCCAAACCCAGGTCAGTTTCTACCACTACACTCTACCTCTCGAGAAAGGGATGCCTTATAATAATAAAAGATAACCAAATGGGACCTAATCAAACTTAACAAGGTTTTGTACAGAAAAGAAAACCATAAACCAAATGAAGAGAGAACCTATGGACTGGGAGAAATACTTGCAAATGATGTGACCAACAAGGGCTTAGTCTCCAAAATATACAAACAACTCATACAGCTCATAGGGCTTCCTTGGTGACTCAAGAGAGTGAAGTGCAATGCCGGAGACAGGTTCAATCCCTGGGTCTAGAAAATTGATCCCAGGCTCGGGAAGATCCTGGAGAATAAGGGAATGGCTACCTACTTCAGTATTCTTGCTTGGAGAATCCCATGGACAGAGGAGCCTAGTGGGCTAGAGTGCAAGGGGTCACAGAGTTGGACTCAACAACTAACTTTCTCACTTTCATACAACTCAGTTAAAAAAAACCCAATCAAAAAATGGGCAGAAGACCTAGACACTTCTCCAAGGAAGACGTACAGATGACTAACTAGTAGACATATGAAAAGATTTCAACCTCACTAATTATCGGGGCTTCCCTGGTGGCTCAGACTGTAAAGAGTCTGCCTGCAGTGCAGAAGACCCAGGTTTGATTCCTGGGTCAGGAAGATCCCTTGGAGAAGGAAACAGCAACCCACTCCAGTATCCTTGTCTGGAAAATCCCATNAAAAGATTTCAACCTCACTAATTATCGGGGCTTCCCTGGTGGCTCAGACTGTAAAGAGTCTGCCTGCAGTGCAGAAGACCCAGGTTTGATTCCTGGGTCAGGAAGATCCCTTGGAGAAGGAAACAGCAACCCACTCCAGTATCCTTGTCTGGAAAATCCCATGGACAGAGGAGCCTGGCAGGCTACAGTCCATGGGGTTGCAAAAAATCAGACATGACTGAGCGACTAGGTACATGAAAAGATAGTCAGCCTCACTATTAGAGAAATGCAAATCAAAACTACAAGACGTATCACTTCGTACCAGTTAGAGTGGCCATGATTAAAAAGTCTGCAAATCACAAATTCTGGAGAGAGTATGGAGAAAAGGGAACCCCTCATGCACTGTTGGTGGAAATGTAAGTTGGTACAACCTCTATGGAGGTTCCTCAGAAAACTAACGAGAACTACCATAAGGATGCCTTAGTAGCCTGGACCTGAAAGATGCTTCCGTCATTCCATCTTTATTCGCTGACATGTATCCATCCTTCCATCCAGACAGTAACTTTTTATAGTTGCGGATTTGATACGCTGTTCCATACCTTTCCTATTCTTCTCAATCTTAAGTATGACCTTTCCTCTATTCTTAACCAAGCTGTGTCCACTCATTATCACTCCTTAGTTCCCTGTGGTGGCTCAGTGATAAAGAATCCACCTGCCAGTGCAGGAGACGCAGGTTTGTTCCCTGGGTTGGGAAGATTCCCCTGGAGAAGGAAATGGCAACCCCTTCCAGTATTGCCTGGAAAATCCCATGGACAGAGGTACCTGGTGGGCTACTGTCCATGTAGTCACAAAAGCACTGGACTAAACAAGATATTATTGAAGAACACGCATAAAACGCTGCATTGTTCTTAAGTGTATACAGATCTGTAAGTGTTTACTCAGGTACAACCATGTACTCACACCCCCAGATCAAGACACAGACCTACCAGGAGGTTCCTTTCTGTTCTTTTCCAATCAATGAACTCCCGCAAAGGAAACTGCTGTTCCGCTTTCCATCACACAGACAAGTTTTGCTTATCTTGAACTTTATGAAAATGGAATCCTATATTGTTGTCCACTTTGATACCTGGCTGCTTTGGTTCAAAACGTTCACCCAATATTGAAAACACCAGGCTCATTTCCTCCGGGCTGGCCTCCTCTGAAGCATGAACCACATTTCCGACATCCCCCCGTGCTGGTAATGCTGTCCCCAGGCCCCCTTCCACACAGCTCTGTCATATTGCTAGGCAGGTACATACATCCAGAAGGCAAGCACCTTATCTCTGTATTGCCTGCACATAACAGGAACTAGGAAACCCTGACCTCTGCTAAATCATTACTACTCATCGCACAATGACCCCATCTTTTATGGGCTCATCTGTTTCTCCAACTGGGCCACAGATTCCCCCAGGACAGGAACTGAATCCTGTAAATAGTGTAAGGGATTGCATATATGCCAGGTATGGTGCTTTTCTGTATTTCGTGAGTACCATCTCATCTTTACAACAATTTTGAAAATTATTACCATTTTTTTTTTCAGAGGATGAAGCTGAAGTCTGGAGTGTTAAGCACCTGCTCACAGTAAAACTTCTAAGTGGTACAGTCAGATTGTAAGCCAGGCAGCCAGGGATCAAAGAGGTGGCGCTCCTTAGCAAGTGCTCACAAAATAACCAGGGAGGCAGGAAGGATAGAAACTGCAATCTGCTGAAAGACAGACTTAAAAGAAAAAAATGAGGCCAGTTCCTGGCTGAGCTGCTGTGTCAAGTAGTAATATGCAAAGTTCATACAGAACCTCGTGACACAGCCTTGCTTTCAAGAACTTAATCTCTCTCTAATACAGGTCCAGGGCTTTGAGGAGGTTGTATAAGGAGCCAGTAAAGCACAACCTCTTTTCATATAATCCCTTTGTTAGGTACTTTTTTTTTTTTTTTAATTCAAGCTCCACAAGAATTTCCAAAGTACAAAGGCAGTTGAAAACTAAGCAGGATCTTAAAGATGGAAGTGCTGTTTGCCAAGCGTAACCTGAAACAATCCGTGTCTCCACATGCCATATCCAAACCTGTCCAGCTCACCATGGCATCTTCACACAGCCCTTACTGCAGTCCTCAGCGTGGACCCTCTCTGGCCCTGAGTGACTGGTCTCAGTGGCAGCCTCAGCCTACAGCCGGCTTCCAGAAGTCCAGATGAAATCTCGTTCCTGTGGCATACTGCCTGGATGCTAATGGCATCCTTTAGACACAGCGGCCCCTCACAGGGACTCCAGGGCACAGAACAAGACACTCCTTGTTGCCTTGCTGAAAGGAGCCGCTTCTTGAAAGGGCTTCAATGGGATCAGCCCCACCCGCTCTGAGATGCCATCAAAACTGCACGACATTACCCGGGGCTTCCACAGACTGTGCCAAGGAGCTCCCGCCCGTCATGAGGCGGAAAGCGCTGCATCTCTAAAGCAGGGAGGAGACTTGCTCCACGTAAAATGGAATTCTAAGGACAAGAAAACCCTGGGCGTAGGCATACCCATTATTAAATTTAGATATCAGGTCCAGGGCTCACAAGCAGACAGCTATCTTCTCTAGGGACAATGAGACAACACAAATGAACAGTCCACACCAAACCTAGTCCATTGAGATTTCCCTCTGCCTGAACACAGTGCCAGAGTCAACAACCAATGCCGCTAATGGACACCCGAGGCAGGTCAACTTTTAAGGCACTTCTGACTCCTCCTTTCAACCAACATTCACCAAATCCCTGCCTTTGCAGGAGCCCTGTGGTAGGCAGGGGTTGCTAAGTGAGTAGTATGGGGTCTCTTGCTCTTCACGGCCATCAGTGAGGGATTGGAACAAAAGACAAACACACAGAGAATCCCACGCATCCTGCATTGTGTTGGGATGGCGCCTTTTCCGTAAAACCCATCTGACCAGGAGAGAAAGGAGACTGAGCTGAAGAGAGACCCCTTTGACACAGATATCTGGAAACGCAGTCCTTTCTGTCTGCAAGCATGAAATGGTGCACCGCAAGTTCCCCACTCAGGAGTCAGCCATCGCAGCACCTGATCTGTCCTGTATATGACTGTGCACAGGTTTAAACGTAACTGCTCAAAGGCCACAGATACAGCCAAGCTGGACTTTCATTGAATATCAGGCATCTGCTAGAAAAGACCGACGCAGACTGAAACAGGCAGGAGTGTGGATGAGATGGAAGGGAGTGAACGTGCCCGCAGAGGGTGTCACTACTGGAGGGGGTCGTCCTGGCTTTTCAATAGAAGCCCAGAGACTTCAGCTGCTGTTTGACCTTCCTTTACCCCTTTTAAAATGGCATTTGACCAGACACCTTTCGTGCTCCTTTTCACAGCCTGCCAATTTACTTACGGTTCCTTTTGAAACTCCTGTACCCATGGCCTTTGGAGAAAAAGTCCCCTGAGCCTTCCTAAGGTGATCACGGAGACTGCTGTTTCTGTTCATTCTCTCACACATTCAGTTCAATGAGATGAATTCAATATGTGATCCAAAGAAAACCCATAGGGCAGAAAACATTCCCATGAATGCTGTGCAACAAAGCCTTATAAAGCTGTACCAGCTCAACTTATTATAAAAAATCTAACCAAAGCAAAGTAGTTCCCCTAGCTCATCTAAGAGTTTTAAAATTCATATTCTGTGACATGCTCTCTAGTTAAATCAATCATTTCTTGTCTGTCCTATCAAACAGCTCATGAGACCTAGACTGGTCCACACATCCTAGAGTTAACTTGAAGTGGGTCAACTACCTTAAAAAAAAAAAAAAAGGCCAACACCATCATCTGCTCTCATTTTCCTGGACATCAGTGAAGAGGAATCACCAAAGATTAAGTATCCTGACGGGCACCTACAAATGTAAAAGATTATTAGACGTAGATTCAACAAATACTACAACCTAAAATAAATTTTTCCCATACAAAGTGTCGTCTCTGGATTTTTCTTAAAGGGTGAAGAGTAGGTTAGACATACTATTTACAGTTTTATTCTCTCCTATTTACTTCCTGTTAATTAAGTCATTAACAGAAGCAGGAAGAGAGCAAAAAATTGCCTGCAAACAATGCCCCTTTATCAGGAGGCCCAGGAGTGGGCTGTCTGAATGGCTGACAGGACTAACCACATCCATTAGGCGTCTAGTTCATCTTGTGAGAGAAATTTTGAGAAGGACCTCTGATTGCAGCTTAAGGTGATTATATCTTATAGCTAAATAGAAGATAAAAGTTTGTGTTCATTACTAAACCTGTCCTGCACAAGCTGGACCCAAGTGCCATCCGAATTCCCCTGTGAACACAGAAAGCCAAGGACACCACTTGCCACAGCCTCACTCCATGCCAGCTGCAGCTGTCTGGGCTTCATTTTGATGAAGGCAGACAAAAGGGGCTCTCGGGCTCCAACATTCCTCTTGAAAGGCCAGTGGGAGAAGCGACAGTAGGGAAACATTCTTCCCTCGTCCTTTTATCCAGGGTCAGCTTCTGTATTTTCCACAGACTATTGTCTCGTTAATAATACAGTGACTTAAGATCTTTAAAAAGCAAACAGATAGAACACAGTACGGCTTAGAGGTACATCCTTAAAAGGGTTTCACCACATCCTTGAGAACAAATGTTGAAAAACAGGTGGAATTTAGATAACACTTGCTCTAGCAGCACAAAATCAACAACAACAAAATCCCAGTGAATAGAGACTGAGAAAGAAGCAGTACTTCCCTACACCTGGTTGCAAGTCCACCTTGGCTGGACGAATTAGATTTATTGTGGGGCGATTCCAAAAAATACTCATTGGGAACCTGCTATGTACAGAGTGAGAAAAAGACAAAATAAGCCGAGTGTGGGGATTAGTAGTAAAACCATGCAGGCGTGGAGAGAGGAGTTGGAGGCTCTGAGGACGCCTCAAAAGGTAAAGGATGTGCGGTTGTCCTGNGGACGAATTAGATTTATTGTGGGGCGATTCCAAAAAATACTCATTGGGAACCTGCTATGTACAGAGTGAGAAAAAGACAAAATAAGCCGAGTGTGGGGATTAGTAGTAAAACCATGCAGGCGTGGAGAGAGGAGTTGGAGGCTCTGAGGACGCCTCAAAAGGTAAAGGATGTGCGGTTGTCCTGGGGGGGAGGTGGTGGCGTGGAAACATGTCGGAAGATGCAATACACTTTCCTTCAGGAAGAACCAGTCCAGGATGGATCTGTTCCGACCTAGAAGCATTACAAATGGCAACAAGTCTCCCAACTGGATAATGTAAAATTAAAGAAATGCGCATGTTAGCGGAAGCAGAGGGTACCAGCGATGACCAGTTTCAGAAAGGCTGAATTTCTGAAGGGGAAGTGGAGAGGAAAGGTTACGTGTGGGGGGAAAATGAGAGCGCACAGATAACAGGTTGAGAAAAATTCAAAAAAGAACGGTCAGCATAAGAGAGCTGGATGGCTAACAAAATGAAACGGCACTAGAAAGTAAAGAAAGAGGAAATCTGGGCTGCTGGGGGTGGTCCTCAGGAAGAAGCCATTGCTCACCTTGATGCAGCGCCCTCAACAGAGGGCAGAGGAAGACACCAGACTGAGATGGTTAGGGAGCAACTCGGTACAGGGCATCAGCTGCTCAAGCCAGAGCAGAGTCCGCTCTTTCCCTCCTGGCTCCCCCAGCGCATCCAGTCCTGAAGCTGGCCCTGCTGCCGCTGCTTCCACAGTATAATGGCTCCATCTCCTCTCACAGGCCACAGTCCCTGCTGCCGTTTGACTCATATAAGAGGACCCTAACTGCTCTCCCCCAGCGAGTCTCCTGCCTCCACACCTGCCTCTCCAGCTTATGCGATTCTAAACCAGTGCTTCTCAAAATATTGGGTGAACTGGTCTTCACCACCTCAAGACCCCCACCCCTGTTCCAATTCAGTGTGGACCAACTGTTCTCAAATACAATGAAAATGAGTTGCTGTTGAAATAATCACACACTTTGACACTGCAGAAATGTCAAACTGCTGTATGTTTTTAACTTTCCCGCAGGCCGGGCCAGGAACAGTGTGAGGACTGGCAGCCCACAGACCCTACTGGAATAGCTCTGCTGAAATGCTCCGGCTCCACCAGTGTCTTAACTACCCACTCTCCCCTGACTTACTCTGATCTAGTCACTTTCACTATGTTCAGGCCAAGTTTCATGGCGGTTGGGACTTGCTTTGCACCCTGCGTGGACCATGCTGGCCAGGCCCTTTCCCACAGGTACTCTCCTTCATCCCTCAGGGCTCAGTTCAAATGTCCCCCGGAGACGTCTTTCTGCACCATCTAATTTGGAGGACATTCTCCACCAAAGCACCTAACATTCACTCCAGAGCATGTTGTCTGACTCTATTGTTGCCACCGCACTTTTTTTTTTCCCACTTATTTTTAATATTAGATGAAGAGGGCTTCCTTGGTAGCTCAGTGGTAAAGAATCCACCTGTCAATGCAGATGACATGGGTTTGATCTCTAGTCTGGGAAGACCACACGTGCTGCGGAGCAACTAAGACCATGTGCCACAACTACTGGGCCTGAACTCTAAAGTCCCGGAAACTTTGGGTTGGGGTGGGGGTTGGGGGTCAGGAGTGGCAGAGCAGAGGGTGGTCGAGACCCAACTGAAGGAGAAAAATGAACCAACAAGCATGGTACATGCAGCAAGCGCTCGGAATTCTCGGGAACAAGACCAGTCAGTGCTCTCAGGAGCAGCCCTGAGGGTTCCCTGCAGAGGAAAGACCTGGCACCTGGAGTGAGCCCTGAGGCCTGAGACATCTGGTAATGTGAGGAGTTCTAAGAAGGGGTATTCCAGGAAGTGGGGAAAATGGGCAAAGGAACAGAAAAGGAAGTTTTTAAGTGGAAAATAACCTGGGGGGGGGGGGAGTGCAACATCTCTTCAGCCTTATAAAATATTTGAAATCATAAGATGCCCTAAATTTACCGCAGACCTTTTCCTTTTTTGAGTCTGTGGACTTACACACTGCACATTTTAGTAGTTTTTCACACTTGATGGCAACTGGCTTCCTGGAGTTTCCCCTTCAGATCCATAGTAAAGCCAGGTTGGAGTAGAGTAGTCTCCTGGCTGGCATTTTCTCGGGAAGAAGCTTAACATTATTAGAACGCTAGAGTCAGAAAGGTCAAAGTCAAGTCGCATCTTTGTCAGCAACACATTTCCTGTGTGATTCCAGGCAATTCACTTCACCTTTTGGAATCTCATCTGATATCTGGGGAAAAAGCTGAGAGAGCTGGACATCAGGCTTATGATGATGAGGGTCACTACATGTTGTCTAAAGATGCTCTGGAGAGCCAAAGAAGGGGCTCTTCTTAATTTTGCCAGAACAGACATAACACTGATCTTGTAGAAACCAAGATGTTGTCTGTCTGATATGTCATCTTACTTATTACATGCTTCAAAACTCTGAAGTACCATCCTCGAGAAACACCCACAGCTCCCTTCTTCATGCTCTCTGGCTTAGTGTCTGGCCCATCCCAGATTCTCGCCAAGTGTTTGCCCTACTTCCTTTCAGTGAGCTTTTCTACATTCTTTGTGTAATCAAAGCTACTAATCTGTTCTTGCACAATTCCACTGTCTTATGATAGCCGAACTGTCCCTGTGCCAAAGAGCCGCCCCCTTCCTACTGCTGCTGATTTTACATTCCCAGGTGGCCTCTACTAAGAACAGTTTTTCAAAGAAGGTAAATATTTAGGTACAGACCTCATTCTTTTTCAAACCAAAGAACAGCCAAAGAATGTAAATAATTGATCTGAAATTCTGCAATTATTCAAGGCCAGGGTGGTGATAAAAACCTTGTTTTCTCAACTAGATTGCTAATGGACTATTTTAACCACATGTAAAAGCTAAAAAAAACATTCTCAGCTATACCTTTTGCAAACCTTAGATGCAAGGAAAACATTCTACACAAACCAAAACTCTGACTGCTCAAAACCATGTAGCCCAGCCACCTGCACATATCCAAATGCAGCATATAACAGCTTGCCAGGATTTTAAACAGCTGATTTGAGGGGGAAAAAAAAAAAAAAGTGCATTTTGACTGTCCTGTTATTTTTTCAGCACCAAAGTATTTGTCCAGATTTTTACTTTGCAACTGTAACTGAGTTGGGAGCAGGGGAGAATGAGGGAGTCATTCCTTCCATACCCAAGCAGAGAGCTACCCGTTCACATCTTCTGGAATGTTCTCTTGCTATTAATTAAAGAGCTACAAATATGAGTCATACACACGGGTTTACGGGTGACACAACTAGATATTCTGAGAATTTCTGGTTGAGGAAATGAACGTCCATTCAGTCCACGGCAAGAAAATGGGTGAAACATGGGCTACAGAAAGTCCCGGGAAAGGATTGAGCCTTGATATAAAAACTGGACGTGCAGGCTTACTGCCTACCCTCTTGGAATAATCTCAGAAACCAGCAGCAGAGATTACATAAATTATGGATGAGACAGTCAGGAAAAGATCTGTTGATATGTTGGCAAGATCTGACTAAAGAACAAACAATCCTTACAAACACAGAGAAAAGGAAAACATAAGCGAAACCAACCACACTTTCTCCCTTATTAAAAACGACAAACGAATGTCTTCATTTCTGAATAATTCTTTAGAATGTCTGGACAAGCAGTCATCTCTGAAGTGTTTAAGACTTATTTTCATCCTTAAAGTCTTTAAGATCTAAAGTTCAGACATACTAAATTCTCTTTTTTGGGAGAAGTGAAGTGAAGTCGCTCAGTCGTGTCCGACTCTTTGCGACCCCATAGACTGTAGCCTACCAGGCTCCTCTGTCCATGAGATTTTCCAGGCAATAGTACTGGAGTGGATTGCCTTCCCCCAAACAGAGGAGATCTAGGTCTGTCCTTACATGCTAAGGGATTTAATCATTTTTAAGAGTTGAAGAAATGCCTTCAAGAAATGCCTCAGCCCTGGCCTTGGGTGTGTCCCCCTGCTGGTCACCTGCACAGCCCAGTAAGCACCACACCCACCAAAGGTGCCCTCCCCAGAGGTGCAGACACAGAGGAGCATCCTTGGAATGCGGCAGGGCTTTCCAGCCCTTTCCTGGAAGAATTCTGGGGCCTAAGGAATAGGCATTTCTTTGTTTTATAAACAAACACAGGGGATGGAGCTCCTTTCCTTACTCATTCCCTCTGTTAGCTTGAGACGTGCATTTGAAATACTCCCTTTCTGCTGTTTTTAAAACTCAAATAGCTTTCTGTACCCTGCCCCCTTTGGTTTTCTTTACCCTTTGAAAAGTTACTTCTAGTGCCCGAAACATGAAATTATCATTCATCGTTTCATGTGGATGGCTTTTCCCCTTCTTTTTCTTTTCTTGTATCTCTCTCTTAACAAACCAGGGTCCCTGTTAAATACTCTTAGAGGAATATTTAAGAAGAATATAAGAAGAGGGTAGACTTGACAATTAAGCCCCCTTAGCTTAAGAATTCTTACATATTCTTAAGACTATTTAAGAAGAATTCTTTCCCTAAGATTTTGTTACAGTCTTAGGGTTGTTATTCACCCTGATTCATTTTCATCACACCCCATAAGAGCCAAGTAAGAGTATAGGAACCTCAGAGAACCAAGGATTCGGGAACTTCTTTCCCTCCAAGGCTTCAACCTCTGACCCAACATAATACCTGCCTATGGTGATTATTTTAAGAGGAGGCTTCCAGTTTCCAAATAAATTGGCCAACTATCTATAAATGGACAAAAATCACAATGTAACCGAATAGGATCCTACAGGGTCTTCTCGGGACAGAACCTCCAGCCCCACTGTCCTCTGCTGCAGCTCCTTCCAGAGGTACCTAAATAACAGTATCTGATGCACATTCCAGAGCTGTGTCACGGATGCTAAAACCACCACCAAAATGGAAGAAATTAACTACTTGATGATCATGTATCCCCAGACCCACTGGTACCTAAGGATTGATAAGGTAAACCACACTGTTACCTGAAATCAACCAACCAGAACTGTGCACCAGCTGACCACATACCCTGTAACCCCTTCCCTCACCTGGCCTTTAAAACTACTTTGCTGAAATCCACCTGGGTGTTTGGGGGTTTTCAGAGCACAAGTCACCCATCCTTGTGTTGGCACCTTTACAATAAAGGCTGCACTTCCCTTCACCACAACCCAGTGTCAGTAGGTTGGCTTTACAGTGCACAGGCAAGTGGACCCAAGTTTGGTTCAATAACAACGAGGGTAGACTTGACAATTAAGGCCCCTTAGCTTCATCCCATATGAGCTTCCCTGGTGGCTCAGATGGTAAAGAATCTGCTTGCAATGCAGGAGATCCCTGGGGTGGGAAGACCCCCTGGAAAAGGGAATGGCAACCTACTCCAGTATTCTTGCCTGAAGGATCCCATAGACAGAAGAGCCTGGCAGGCTACAGTCTGTGGGGTCACAAAGAGTCGGCCATGACTGAGCAGCTAACACTGCCACTGCTAGCTTCATCCCGTGTGAGAATGGACAGCCTACTAACTGCTGCTGAAACTGTAGGCACAAACCTGATGACTGTTCTGCTTCTGCATAAACTCTGGACAGGAAAGAGGGTTCATCAAAATGTTCAGGAACCACTGAAGAAAACCACCCACCTTGACCAGGCAAGACAATAACCACTTGCATGAGTTGTCTCTCAACAGGAGGGTCCTGGGGTGCTGCCCCAAAAAGCTAACCAGAAGAATTTGGGAGGGGCCAAAAGGAGGGAGGAGATGCCACCTTATATTGTGAGCCGACCTCCAGAAACTGTCATGCCAGAATCCATCATGGCTGAGAGATGTGCATGCCACCTGGTCTGAGTCAGACCCAGTATGAGCCAAACAAGATGCCTCCTTCTTACTACGAAACTCGAGATCACGGACTCTGGCAGAGAGGTCCTCTGGGTTCCCTTACTGCTGCTCTCCGCCTGGGCACCGCTTCCCTATAAAGTCTCTTGCTTTGTCAGCACATGTGTCTCCTTGGACAGTTCATTTCCAACTGCTAGACAAGAGCCCACTCTCAAGCCCACTTTCCAACCGCTAGACAAGACCCACCTGCAGGGGATTCCCCCTTCCTGCAATAAATATACTTCCCTAAACCCAGTGTCTCTTTTGACAAGTCACTGGGCTTTCTGCTGCCTGGCTGAAGGCAGGTGGTTGCAAAATGACTTAAATTTCAGTAGCTAAGGAAACACAGGGCCTAGAATCAAACTACCAGTAAGTCATATCCCCAGGGCTCCTGGGGCATATTTTTATCAATAATTAAACTGATTTTAAACCATTCTGTAAGTATAAAAGCACACTACCTAAAGCACAACACATCCATCAGGGCTCATGGGGACAAAAATAACACCTCTCTCTCTCAGTACGTTGAGACGATCAGAGTGAGGAGCCGAGTATCTGTATAAAACACCCAGATGCTCTGCTTGGTGCATAACAGGCAGGCAGTAAAAATACACAGTAGGTAGAGTTCTACTGTTTCTAGGGAGTCTGTGGACCAAGGGTAATTAGACCATCAGCAAATACGCCGAAACCCTCGCCCTGCGCATACTTACTGCGTCTCTGCTCCCAGCAGCATCTCCACTTTCTCATTTGCGTGGTTACTAAGGACAGTCAGCGTAAAGAGGTGACTGGCAGAGTTCTGTCTTGAATAAAGCATTGTGGAGCTGTTCTTCCCTGGAGAAGAATTAAGCTCTTCACTGTCACAAGACTCCACCAGTAGCTGATCTCTTAAAGAATAATCATTGACATTGTAACTTTCTTCACTGTAAAGAAAAGGGGAAAAGAATATTATCAGGAATTCAGTGGATGAGACTGTGACACTGTCGATTTTCAAGTCACACTTTGGGGGACGTGGAGGGGAAGGGAAAGAGGACTGGGAGAGAGGATTTATTTTAAATAGGAATCGAACTCTGAATTATTCCTACTGATTCTGAGTCAGTATGTGTGCTCATTCACTTCAGTTGTGTCCAACTCTTTGTGACCCCATGGACCGGAGCCTGCCAGGCTCCTCTGTCCATGGCATTCTCCAGGCAAGAATACTGGAGATCTTCCCGACCCAGGAGCTGAACCCAATGTCTTACACATTGGCAGGCGGGTTCATTACCACTGAGCCACCTGGGAAGCCCTACGAGTCAGTATAACCCTCCAAAATGAAAACCTGTTCATTACTATTTTTCTGTTGTATACTGAATTGTATCTTAGGTATCAAAGCAGTATCAGGACTCCCCTGGTCCAGCAGCTAAGAGTCCATGCTCTCAATGCAGGGGACCTGGGTTCAGTCCCTGGTCAGGGAACTAGATTGCACATGTCACTACTAAAGATCCCAAGTGCTGTAACTACGACCTGATGCAGTCAAATAAATATTTTTTAAAAGCAATGTTAAAAACAATTATTAAACCCTCCAGGTTTCCTTTTCCACTATCCTGGCATGGCTACAAAAAGGAAAACATACAGACATCATGGTACCACTGCTTGAACAGCTACTCTCCAGTCTCACCTCCATCTGCAGGATGAGATCTACTCACACTCTGGGTGGCAAGGCTGCACTACCAGCCTCCAAACCACCAGGCACAGGAGGGAAGAACAGCCTCAGAGGTCGGTCTTCTGGCAAGATCCCCAACCCTTCCTTCCAGCATGCACAGCCTTACCACCTGCTTCAGAAAGCACCCACCGATCCCACCACACCCTCTATCCCTGCTTGTGCCCCAGACTGACCCCCTGGTGGTCTTCATTCCCTTGGATGCACTCTTATCTGCATGGCCCTAAGCACGTGCCTAATTGGGCCTCACCTCCCCAAACCCGTTAGGTGGTTGCTAAACCTTTCCTCTGCATCCTCTGGAAATCCAGCTAAATCTTCTAAATCTTCAGCCTCTTCTCTGAACTCTCTCTTTACCTTCTTGCCTTAANCCAGAAACTGTCATGCCAGAATCCATCATGGCTGAGAGATGTGCATGCCACCTGGTCTGAGTCAGACCCAGTATGAGCCAAACAAGATGCCTCCTTCTTACTACGAAACTCGAGATCACGGACTCTGGCAGAGAGGTCCTCTGGGTTCCCTTACTGCTGCTCTCCGCCTGGGCACCGCTTCCCTATAAAGTCTCTTGCTTTGTCAGCACATGTGTCTCCTTGGACAGTTCATTTCCAACTGCTAGACAAGAGCCCACTCTCAAGCCCACTTTCCAACCGCTAGACAAGACCCACCTGCAGGGGATTCCCCCTTCCTGCAATAAATATACTTCCCTAAACCCAGTGTCTCTTTTGACAAGTCACTGGGCTTTCTGCTGCCTGGCTGAAGGCAGGTGGTTGCAAAATGACTTAAATTTCAGTAGCTAAGGAAACACAGGGCCTAGAATCAAACTACCAGTAAGTCATATCCCCAGGGCTCCTGGGGCATATTTTTATCAATAATTAAACTGATTTTAAACCATTCTGTAAGTATAAAAGCACACTACCTAAAGCACAACACATCCATCAGGGCTCATGGGGACAAAAATAACACCTCTCTCTCTCAGTACGTTGAGACGATCAGAGTGAGGAGCCGAGTATCTGTATAAAACACCCAGATGCTCTGCTTGGTGCATAACAGGCAGGCAGTAAAAATACACAGTAGGTAGAGTTCTACTGTTTCTAGGGAGTCTGTGGACCAAGGGTAATTAGACCATCAGCAAATACGCCGAAACCCTCGCCCTGCGCATACTTACTGCGTCTCTGCTCCCAGCAGCATCTCCACTTTCTCATTTGCGTGGTTACTAAGGACAGTCAGCGTAAAGAGGTGACTGGCAGAGTTCTGTCTTGAATAAAGCATTGTGGAGCTGTTCTTCCCTGGAGAAGAATTAAGCTCTTCACTGTCACAAGACTCCACCAGTAGCTGATCTCTTAAAGAATAATCATTGACATTGTAACTTTCTTCACTGTAAAGAAAAGGGGAAAAGAATATTATCAGGAATTCAGTGGATGAGACTGTGACACTGTCGATTTTCAAGTCACACTTTGGGGGACGTGGAGGGGAAGGGAAAGAGGACTGGGAGAGAGGATTTATTTTAAATAGGAATCGAACTCTGAATTATTCCTACTGATTCTGAGTCAGTATGTGTGCTCATTCACTTCAGTTGTGTCCAACTCTTTGTGACCCCATGGACCGGAGCCTGCCAGGCTCCTCTGTCCATGGCATTCTCCAGGCAAGAATACTGGAGATCTTCCCGACCCAGGAGCTGAACCCAATGTCTTACACATTGGCAGGCGGGTTCGTTACCACTGAGCCACCTGGGAAGTCCTACGAGTCAGTATAACCCTCCAAAATGAAAACCTGTTCATTACTATTTTTCTGTTGTATACTGAATTGTATCTTAGGTATCAAAGCAGTATCAGGACTCCCCTGGTCCAGCAGCTAAGAGTCCATGCTCTCAATGCAGGGGACCTGGGTTCAGTCCCTGGTCAGGGAACTAGATTGCACATGTCACTACTAAAGATCCCAAGTGCTGTAACTACGACCTGATGCAGTCAAATAAATATTTTTTAAAAGCAATGTTAAAAACAATTATTAAACCCTCCAGGTTTCCTTTTCCACTATCCTGGCATGGCTACAAAAAGGAAAACATACAGACATCATGGTACCACTGCTTGAACAGCTACTCTCCAGTCTCACCTCCATCTGCAGGATGAGATCTACTCACACTCTGGGTGGCAAGGCTGCACTACCAGCCTCCAAACCACCAGGCACAGGAGGGAAGAACAGCCTCAGAGGTCGGTCTTCTGGCAAGATCCCCAACCCTTCCTTCCAGCATGCACAGCCTTACCACCTGCTTCAGAAAGCACCCACCGATCCCACCACACCCTCTATCCCTGCTTGTGCCCCAGACTGACCCCCTGGTGGTCTTCATTCCCTTGGATGCACTCTTATCTGCATGGCCCTAAGCACGTGCCTAATTGGGCCTCACCTCCCCAAACCCGTTAGGTGGTTGCTAAACCTTTCCTCTGCATCCTCTGGAAATCCAGCTAAATCTTCTAAATCTTCAGCCTCTTCTCTGAACTCTCTCTTTACCTTCTTGCCTTAACAGATACTAGGCTCCTAGAGAGCACTGCCTCCCTAGGCGGCTTTCCACCTGCTTGAGTTTCATTATTCTAGACAGCAATCACTTCCTCCTCTCAGAATGTCCCCCAGTTTTGTGCTCATGCCATTAGTCTCTATTTCATCATCAAAGTCATCTCTAGGCCCCTGGATCCTGCCTCATCCTCATTCATGAGTGTAGCTGCTGGCTTCCTGGTGCTGTCCAACACTCCTTTCTTGAATTTCCATGTGGCAGTCCTTCCACAATCCTGGCCTCTCAGTTTCTTGATTTCCCCTTCAAGGATTGACCCTGTTAACATCAACTGCAACCTCTCTTCAATCCCAATGTCAAAACCACTTCCTAACCAGCCCTGCTAGTCTCTTTGACTCATCTCTTCCAATCCTCAACCTCAACAATTTTAACCCACCATTCCTACAACCCATTGATTCCCCTGCCTTTTCCTCCATCCTTGAACCCTCATGTCCTCTCATTCACCCTTATTCAATTATCCAACTTGAATTTCCTGATACCTAGTTATATAATCACTCCTTGTATACACAGTCATTTTCTTGGCAAATCCAACTCTAGTTAGATACAGCTCTCTTCTATTCTCTGTCCTCGCAGTTGAACATGGCAGAGCTCAAAAATAACTGGTGAATAAATGTATGACCATGCAATACATTCTAATGCATTCTAAGAACCATACTTAACAATTAACTTACCTAATAACAGATGGCTAAGAAAAATCCTAGTGCTTAACTATATTAGGAATTTCAAAATAGGCCATTTTGCTCAAGATTTCTGAGAAATTTTTTCATCTCGTAGTGGGCATCTGTTAACCATTCCCTTGTAACTCTCCTTTAAAAACTTTATGGTCTTTTTAAAATTTAGTTTGATAGATCCTTCCCCCACCCAAAACCAGCAAATACAGTTGTATCATCCATAAAAGAAAAAAAAATGCCTTTTGATCAAGCCTGTTCGTTGCTAGGGTAATAATCTGTATTAATTGGAAGTTCATATGGCAACATCATCTCCGTAATTTGCTGAGACGCATACAGATCAGCACAACTGCACTCAGAATATATAAAGTATTTCTCATATCAAAATGAGGGTTATCAAAGTTCATGTGATTTTTATAAAAGGAGGAAGCAGGGTAATATACTTTACAAACAAACAATATTATATTTTTTAAAGACCTGTGTACCAGAACCAAAGCAGTCAATTTTGGGCAAAGCAGGTGTGGCGTTGCAGCTTGCAGGCCTACAAGTCTCGTAGTTGCCCAGCCTCAAGACAGACCCAGCAATGACAGAGACATCAATGGTTTATGGGAGAGGGGATCTCACATCTGAAACAGAAGGGTCCCAGAGAGACAAGTGTGCTGCAGGTGGCAAGTAGACTAGGGCAGCAGTCTTCAGTGCTCGGGAAAGAAGCAGCTACCATTTACAGGGGAAGTGACATCAAGTGGGCTCATTGGTTTCCATGAAAACGTCCCTCACAGCCCCTCTGGTTAACAATCATCATGAAGGCAGATGTTTCCCTTAACAGACTAGCATGTGGAGCTGTTCTGGCCAAAGGATCAGAACAATCACCAGCTCGGGTAGTGGGCAAGCACATGCCTGTGGGATGGGTACAGGTGAGGGAGGGATCCAGCAGGGCATGTACAGAGAGTAAGAGAACAGCCATCTTGAGTGGCCTGACCATACAGCAGGTAAGGCTTATAATACTATCTAGATATCTGAGACACAGATTTAATAAAATCCAGGACTCAGGATAAGACCAAAAGGAAAAAGAATAAAAATGAAAGCGAAATCTCAACAAGAGCTGCAAAAATGAAAGAAAAAAAAAAAAAAAAATGAAGCCTTCTTTGGTACTGTCCTCTCTCTGCACCCCTGAGCTACTCTCTTGGTCCAACTTACAAGCTTAAAAAGATCATCTTTTAGTTAAAATCATTTCCAGTTAAAAGTAATGCTGCTTCAGAGAGAGAACCCCAAGCTCCCTAATAGTGTGCACATGGAGTATTTAGGCAGTGCCCTATGCTATGACATTGCACAGGTGTTCTCTGTATTCCCAAAGAAATAAAAGGCAACGAAATCTGCATGCTATGAAGGCATCATTCAAGATGATGCAAGTTCCAACAAGGCTTCAGCACATAGTGGCTTTACTTACTAGATGGTCCCCAACAGGATTCCAGACCAAGAGTTCATAGGAAACTCATGCAAATGGACATGAATAAGCTATTTAAGTCTTTTTTCCCCCCTCGTAATTTTCAGAATTATTACTCTCTGTGTTTGCCTAAATGCAAACAATACAGCTAGTGTGTTTCACTGATGTGTTGAATCTCTGACTTCAGGGGGTAGGCAATTAGAAGACGTAGAAAAATTAACAGAATTTTTTTTAATTGTCTTAAGCCATGACAACTACAATACCATTAAGACCTAGGGTGACCATGTGACCCAGTTATGCCTGTTGTCCTCTCCAATGTTCAGCTGGGATGGTAAAGAGGGGCCACCTTATTTATAGCTATGCAAGTTCACCTCAAGATATCTGGTGTCTGCATATCTGGGTCATTGAACTTTCCCACTGTTTTAACTTCTGTATCCAAAATAGGACACAGGAAACAAGTGTGCTGTTTTCTTAACTGATTCAATAGCAGTCACCCAATATCATTATTTTATCTAGACCTGCAAATGTCTTCATTATGTAATAAATAATGTCAACTTCTTCACCACTCCTTTAACGCACTTAATATAAAAAAAAAAAAAAACTTGTTTTAACAGTAGTCAAGTAAGCTATTTATCCTTGTCAGCTACTATTCAAATCCAAAGGAATAAACAAGGAAAAGGAACTCGCTCTTGCTAGCATGTCTGTGCTCTCTCACACAAAATACACACTCACACAGTCAATCTCATAAAGGTTCAAATTACCATCTCCCCCTCTCCAAATCTGCTGAATACAGAGTGAAATTCATTCTCCTCATGACAACCAGCACCTACTAACTCTCTCACACTAATACAAAAGGACAGCTGTTAAAATGTGTGCTTAAGGATTTCTCTGGTAGTCCAGGGACTAAGAAGGTGCCTGATCCCTGGTCTGGTAAGATTCCACGTGCCTTGGAGCAACTAAGCCCATGTACCTAGAGCCCATGCTCCACAACAAGAAGCCACTGCAATGAGAAACCTGTACACCGCAATAAAGAGTTAGCCCCTGCTGGCAACAATGAGATAAAGCCTGTGTGCAGCAAGGAAGACCCAGTGCAGCCCAAATAAATAAATAATAATAATAAAAATACGTGCATAAGCAGAAGAGGGGGGAATCCAGAGACAGATGCAGCCACTCACAGCCCTGTTCCCTCCTCTGCTGACCCACCTGTGTCCAGGAAAGTATAAAACAAGCTCAGCTGGGTTGGGAAAGATCCCCCTTCCCTAAGGGAAGTTGATGCTAATCAGACTTCCCCATGTTTGTTTCTTTCATTAGCAAACATATGGTTTACATAGCCTCTGAAACAATCTGGATCATGTATTTAGGAAGTTAAACTGCTCAGAAAAAGGCAAATGGAAAAACCACCTTTCCTTGCACCGAGCAGTTTACATGTAGACTTCCTCTGATTGTCTTAGCCGCACTCCAAGTTTACCAGCTGCTCATCAAAGAGCAGACGCTTTGTGCAAGCACAGCCTCCTATCAGGCGCAGCAATCAAATCGATACGAGCCTGTGGCTCTGTGGCATCAACAATGATGGGTCTCCCTGTCGAAACTTACAGTCCTAGTAACCTTTGGGATGCCTTTTCTTTTTTTATCATGATTAAAAAAAACTATCAGAAGAGAACAGGATATGGTGGCAAATAAATACTTCAATTATTCTTCCCTTGGAAGGCATTCTTTTGTTAAGCGGCTCAGATACTGTTTGGTTCAACTGCATGCAACCTAACAGAATGCACTAAAAACTTTTCAGCCCATGAACACCTTTTCTGAGAATAGCTGATTTTTAAAGGGAATGTTAGGGAGCACTTTTAACTTTCTCTCCTGTCAATTTCTATAAAGGTTGGAATGCTTTCATAATGGACATATATTTGAAAAAATAAAGCAAAAGTATTAGTCACTCAGTTGTGCCTGACTCTTTGTAACCCCATGGACTGTAGCCTGCCAGATCCTTCTGTCCGTAGGATTTCCCAGGCAAGAACACTAGAGTGGGTTTCCATTTTCTTCTCCAGGGGATCTTTCCTTCCCAGGGATCGAACCTGGGTATCCCACATTGCAGGCAGTCTTTACCATTACCCAGGAAGACCTGGGCATATATTTATTACTGTTAAATAAGGGCAATATTTACAACTTCATTCATGCATGAAGTAAAAGTCACTCAGTTGTGTCCGACTCTTTGCATCCCCGTGGACTAGACAGTCCATGGAATTCTCCAGGCCAGAATACTGGAGTGGGCAGACTTTTTGTTCTCCAGGGAATCTTCCCAACCCAGGGATCGAACCCAGGTCTCTCGGATTGCAGGTGGATTCCTTACCAGCTGAGTCACTAGAGAAGCCCACATACACGCATGCGTGCTAAGTTGCTCAGTTGTGTCCGACTCTGTGACCCTGTGAACTCTAGCCAACCATGCTCCTCTGTCCATAGGGATTTCCAGGCAAGAATACTGGAGTGGGCTGCCATTTCTTCCTCCAGAGAGATCTTCCCAACCCAGCCACCACACCCCCATCTCCTGAGTCTCTTGCTTTGTAGGCGGGTTCTTTACCGCTGAGCCACTGGGGAAGCCGGTTGCATACAACATACATTTTTAGAATATCAAATTTTATATATTTAGAATAAATATTTAGAATATTTAAAAATAAATTTACATATTCAGAATACCAAAGCTGCATGTGTACACACACATTAGTGACTGCACGATGACAGACACCCAGGACTTACTTTGGGAAGGAGGGGGAGAGAGAAGGGATGATGATGAAGAGGCTCTAGGTGAACCTGCAATATTATATCAGGACTTTTTATTTTAAGAGACCTGGCAGTGATATAGCAGAAAAAAAACAAAAAAAAAACAAAAAAAACCTTGTATCTGTTAAATCTGGATTATAGGCATGTTGGTGGTGTTGGTGGTTTAGTCACTGTGTCTGACACTTACAACCCCATGGACGGTAGCCTGCCAGTCTCCTCTGTCCATGGGATTCTCTAGGCAAGAATATTGGAGTGGGTTGCCATTTAATTTTCTGTATGTTTGAAATATTTTGCAATTCAAGGTAAAAAAAAATCTAAATAATAAATGCACAGATGTGAAGACTGTCAGCATTCCAGGTTTTCTGTGGATGCCTGAGGGTACAGGTGAAGGGACTCTTGGGCAATGGAATATTTTTTGCCTTACAAACAACTGATTACTTGCAGATAACATCATTGACTGAAATATATTACAAGGTAAGAGTAAATTCACTATAATGGCCGGTAAAAAGGCTTTTTCATATATGAATAACACTCAGAAAATATAAGGAAGAAGACCTTATTTATAATAGACACAAAACCCACAAAATATTTAGAATTTTAAACTGAAGTTTCTTCTGTATGAATACAGACTTGAAATACTTTAGAAGAAGGCCTGAATGGATAGAAAAGTTTGATATTAAAGAAGTATTAATTATTCCTGAATTAATATATAATTTTAACATAATCTCCTTGAAAAATCTTGGTTTTGAAGGGGCAGAGAGGAGGGGGAATAGTCAAGCTGATTCTAAAATATGCAGAAAATAAACATGTAAGAACATTCAGATTGTGAAAAAAATGAGAGTGACTAGCCATATGATATATTAAGAACATATGCAAAATCAATACAATATTGAAAAAAAATATATTCTAAAGCTACAGTAATTCAAAGACTGAGACTAATGGATATTAGTTGACAGAGGGAGTAGTGAAACAGAACAGCGGGTTCACAAACTGGCCCTAAAGACATCTAGGAATTTTCTACATAAGTGGCATTTCAAGTCTGTGGCATATTGATCGTTTAGTCAACAAATAATATTGGGACACCTGGAGACACACCTGAAAAGCTTTAAGAAGCTGGATCCCGACCTCATTCCATTAATCAGGGTGTTTCCTTGAACCCAAGGTACATAAGCATCGTGAAGAAGAGGTGGTGATGGAACGAGTCTTTCTGTAGAGCCTTGTGATCAGAGATGAGCTTTTATACATGCAAGTACCATAGGAAGAGCTTCCACCTCAACCCTTATGAGCAAACCTCTTAGGTACATAACAAGGATGACCAGGAATGAGAAACAGGCTGGATAACCAAATGGAACCAAGAGTAGAAAAGCAAAGACAGAGAAGAGGAAAGCAAGAAGTGTTAGACTTTAAAAGATCAGCTTCCCCCATGCCCTGCTCAAGTCAGCCTTAACTGTCAGTTGTCTTACCTGCCACCTTGCATTGTTCTGGAACGTTCTTTCAGAACCAAAATCTGACAGACTAGAAGGAGAACTTCCAATTATTCCTTTTGTAGAAGAATTAAATTTAAAAGGAAAAATGCAAGCAAGGGCTATCCAAAACAAAACACAAGGATTTTCTGCCATCTATCGTCAAGAATAAGATTTATTTTTACCTATTCAACACCTTCCTTTCCACAGGCTTTGTTTAAAACATGCACGCAGCTTCCCTGTTCTGAAAAAATCTTCACTTGAATCTGCTGGTGAAAAGACAAATGTCTACTGAACTAGCAGCTGCCTGGCATTTTCTCAGACCCTTGTGCCCATGTACCAATGAAATCGCTCTCCAAAGTCATGATGGCCCATCATCCCAACAAAGCCAGTAACCTGCATATCACCACTGCTCATCTAGGCACTTGACGAGGTTGAGCACCTGTGACAACCTGAAACTCTTCCTCTCCCAATGCCTTCCACAACAGTTCTAAGCCATCCTTTTTTTTTCGTGGCCATACTCCAAGTTTCTCTCCTAGACACTCTTGCTTTCCTCAGGGATCTGTAATGGCTCTGCCATGGTCCCTGTATGTGGATTCACGGAAGTTCCTGGGGTTTCATAAAATCAAAGAGATTCTTTCCACTTCCCTTCAAGACACGTACAAGAATTCTTCCTCTGCAGATTTCAACTTGTTTCTCTTTCCCTTCTGAAAACATGATTGCTAATCTCCAAACATGACTTTGTGCTTAACTGGAACAAGAACACCCTCGTTTAACATTTCTAGGAGGGAGGAGATAGGATTATGCTGAAATCTACTTTGAAGTTAAGAGGTTAAAACACTTTCCTCACAGTAACTAAAGTTGATTTTAATTTTAAATCTTGGTATTAGAATTATACAATATTTTTTTACTAGAATAATATACAATTTTAAAGCTGTGAAGTACAGTATAACAGATAAGAGTACAGACTTGATTGAGCATGTCTGGCTCAATTTCATCACCCATGCACTTTGTAATTTTGAGCAAGTTACTGATCCTTTCTGTGTTTTCTCCTATGTAAAAAAATCTCCTGGGGATTACAATACCTCTTAGNAGAATAATATACAATTTTAAAGCTGTGAAGTACAGTATAACAGATAAGAGTACAGACTTGATTGAGCATGTCTGGCTCAATTTCATCACCCATGCACTTTGTAATTTTGAGCAAGTTACTGATCCTTTCTGTGTTTTCTCCTATGTAAAAAAATCTCCTGGGGATTACAATACCTCTTAGGATTGTTGGGAGGATTAAATGAAATAATACATTTATTATCTTTTTGCATGTAAAGCTCTTACAATCATGCCTGGCTTACAGCAAATGTTATTAGCTAATATTTTAAATCTTCCTATAGAACATCATGCCTTTATACTGCCTGACATCTTGTTAAAAGCCTAATAATTACAGGCACTTTGCAAATGAGCAAGTGGACTAAGCATAATTAGAGCCAAATACCTGTGTCAAAATATTCATTATTTGGCAGAGGCTCCAACCAGCAAAACAAGGCATGAAATTTGCCCCAAAACTGATTTCAAACAGCATATGTACTCAATGCCTCAAAATAATTCTAAAGATCAACAAACACGCCACACATAGGTTGTGAATATTTACTACAAGCTTTTATGAACAGTTTTTATTTCTCTTAGAATGAAACACTGAATGGAATTACTGGGTCATATGGTAAATTGCTTAGCTTCTTAAGAAACTACTGGGCCACTTTCCAAAGTGTTTGCATCACTGTACATTCCGATAAGAAGTGTATTAGGGCTCCAGTTTTTCCATATCCTTATCAACGCCATCTTTGTCTTTACTATAGTGATCCTAGTGGCTGTGACCCTGCTTATTTAGCTTCTATGCAGAGCACATCATGAGAAACACTGGGCTGGAAGAAGCACAAGCTGGAGTCAAGACTGCCGGGAGAAATATCAATAACCTCAGATATGCAGATGACACCACCCTTATGGCAGAAAGTGAAGAGGAACTAAAAAGCCTCTTGATGAAAGCGAAAGAGGAGAGTGAAAAAGTTGGCTTNTCGATGGACATGAGTTTGGGTGAACTCCGGGAGTTGGTGATGGACAGGGAGGCCTGGTATGCTGCAATTTATGGGGTCACAAAGAGTTGGACATGACTGAGTGACTGAACTGAACTGAACTGACTGACCTCTCCAAATGAAGGGAAAAACATACTGAACTCAAGTCTATAAGCCACAAAGTTACAGAGTCTCCTAATCAAATATGAGGGATGTTACAACTGCTAATACAAACATGTACACATGAATCAGATCACTGTACAAAATAAAAGTTGATCAGTGATTATCCCTCAGGCACTTGCCATCTGACATGGGTTCTTGATAGGAATGGAAAAGCATGGTGTTAAATGCATTTACTCCTAAAGGCGATATTTCAGAGGCCATAATCCAGGTTTGGAGAAGGAAATGGCAACCCACTCCAATATTCTTGCCTTGAAAGTTCCAGGGACAGAGAAGCATGGCGGGCTACGGTCCAGAAGGTTGTGAAAGGGTGAGACATGACTTAGCGACTAAACAACAACAATCCAGGTTTGGCCTTGGAGTACACCAAACTTTCAGCTGTGCAGCAGTGGCTTAAGGTTTCAAGGGTTTCCCTGGTGGCTCAGACGGTTAAGAACCCACCTGCAACGCAGGAGAACTAGGTTAAATTTCCTGGGTTGGGATGATCCTCTGGAGAAGGGAATGACAACCCCCTCTAGTATTCTTGCCTGGAGCATTCCATGGACAGAGGAGCCTGGTGGGCTACAGTACATGGGGTCACAAAGAGTTGGACACAACTGAGCAACTAACTCTTTCTAAGGTTTCAAACCGCTTTTAAAAATAAGAAAATGTTCTAGAAGTAAACGGGCAATAATCTGATTTGTGCCAAATCTTTAGAGAAAGACACCAGTACTAGGAATAATGATGATACCAGCACGTATCAGTCCCTCAGCAGGGACCATTCACTGCGTTAAGTGCTGTGAGCACTGTCTCAATTCTTACAGACACTCCAGGAAGACCATGACATTGCTTGCCTCACTGTACAGATGAGAACACCGAGACTCTGAGAGATCAAAGCAACTTGCCCAAGGTCGCATGGCCAGGATTTTGAACACTGTTCTGTCTGACACCAGGATATTTATATTTTGCACTTGGTGCAACTTTTGACACTGAATGGCAACAATGACTCTTCTTACAGAGGCAGAGGAAAAAAATACTCTTAGCTCACAGATGTCAGAGGATCAAGGATGTGTGGGGCAGCAAGAGAAAAAAAGGAGGAGGAAGACGAGAGGGGGTTCTCACATCTCTCCCATCCCATCTCTCCATCTTGATCTTAGGATCTGATCCAAGTGGTCACAAACAACCAAGCTGTATATTCCAGGAATAAAAGTGCTTCAAGTCAGAGCCTTATTGCCTATTCTTTATCCAAGATACTCAAAGTTAATTTCCCGAGGAAGGAGTTTATTCTGCAGAGGCAGAGCGACAATGTCAGGTAGCCTCAGCTTTCTATAGCGGCAAAGCTGTCAAAATAGAAAAACTCGAAACGGGGCCAAACTAGGCCACACCACTTTAAGCTACTGGACCTTCAAACTACTTAGGAAAAGCCAAGTTCTACCAACTCTCTGAACTCCTGATAATGAGCAGGTAGAATTCTATTACAGAAAATCCTTTTCTTTAAAACTTGAAGATCTGTAATGTGTCACAGAGTTCAAGTTATGTCAATATACACAATATTTATGGAACTAGGGATCAGGAAGTGGAAAGCTCCAGTCTTAAATATCTGAGGGAAGGAAATGTGAAAAGGAAACGCTCTTCCCCACACTCTTGATGCTAGATTGGCTAAAGGTAGAGGAAGGCTCACAAGTGCACCTTCGGACCCCTTTTAATTTCCTCTCACAACCAGTAAAACTATAAAAATATTCACTTAAAAACCCACTTTGAAAAATGTGTTTATCAAAGCAAATAAAAAAGGTGCCAGATTCTAGGCTATTTTTCCAAGCACATTACAGGATGGTAGAAAGGTAAAAATATTCTAGAAATATGAAATTAAGGATTAATGAACATAAACTGTTAGAGGAGGTTCCAGAGTCAGACTCAGATGAGAATCCTGGCTTTGCTGAGAGATCTTGAAAAGGAGACTTTAATCTCTTTCTGCCTCAGTGTCCTCATCTGTAAAATGGAAACAATACTTGATTACTGTGATAACTCAATGAGATTCACTCTGAGCACAGTGAATGGTACACTATAATGCTCAAAATATAGGCTCTTACCATCATCATCGCTACTACTACTCATCTAACTGTAGAGAATGCCCCAAACCATCATGGGTAGATCATTTGTGGGGACAAGAGAAACTGAAAGAAACACACCACAACATGATTACATTTACTGCTATGATAAAAAGACTACACTGGATTTCTATATTCTTTCAGTCTTCTGCCCAACACCCACACAAGGTCAATCTATCTGCAGCTCTAAATGGGCTCAAGGGCGCAGTGGGGCTGGTGGCAGCAAAAAGGCACTACACGCAATACACTCACGTGATCACCCTGGAGGAGTACCCTAGCAAAGGGACGTGGATTCTACATCTCCAGTTATTTCTGTCTTTTTTGAACCTACCCCCTAACCCCATTTATCTTAAAGGCAATGTGTTCGTTCTTTTAAAGAGCTCTTGGGACTTCCTTGGCTGTCCAGTGGTTAGGTCTGTATGCTTCCACTGCAGGAGGCAAGAGTTTAATTCCTGGTTGGAAAACTAAAATCCCGCAAGCCATACAGAGTGGCATTAAAAAAAAAAAAAAATCTTTTCCAAACTATCCATTGTCAATTGAGCTTCTGTGGAAAAGAAGGCTTCCCAGTTGTGGCCGTAACTGTCTACTATCTAATCCTCTGCCATGTTTCCCTGCTTTCCGGCTAAACTAGAACAATCATGGTTTCCTATTCCTCTCTGCTATATGCTGGCTTTCCCAGCCTCCTTTATAAAGTCAAGTCTTGTGACCCAAGACAGATAGGTAAAACACAAGAAGTCTTCTGAAGACTTGTCTGGAAAGGATCTCCTCTGCTGGTGAAGAGAGTCGCTTCTTGGTCAGGCTGTATGCCTGGCTCCCCTCCTATGTTCTTGAGTGAAATCATGATGCCTGGACCATGGCGCTATGTGCACATGGGGCAAAAGCAAACAGCACACGCAGCACTGTGCGGCCAAATAACGGGAAGGGCTGGGTTACTGCTGAACCTGCTCTCGGTCTTCACGTTTGGTGAGAGAGGTAAATGTCTTAATTGCTTGAGCCACTGCAATCTGGGTATCCAGTTACATAGAGCCAAGAGCCTTCCTAAATAATTTAATAGTAAATTTCCCAAAGTGGAAGAGTATGCAGGGTTTCCCAAGCTCATCTGACTTCTTACGTGTGTGTGTGTGTGTGTGTGTGTGTATAATAAATGAACATTTTTACTGCTTAAATCCTTTTGTATGGGTAGCTCAAAACAGTTGACACAATAGTACAAAATAAAAGCAAGCCAAAAAAAAAAAAAAAAACCCCTTCCTCTGCAGAGCACAATTTTGCAAATACAATCCAAAGTGTTTTTCAGATTGAGGTTCTATGTCATTTATGCGTAAGTTTATAAGTAAAATTCTAAAAGATGTGAGAAGTCACATGATAAAGCCCCAGATTTGTTTTTGCCCTGATTAATTAAAAGTGAACCTATAATGGAACAGAACAGAAAAATCACATATCTTTTAAAAATAAAGGAGAATTCAAAGAACTTTTAGCTCGGGTGTGGAATGGGGGAAGGCCTCCCACTGAGTAATACTGTCACTCTGTTTATATTTAACCATCTTCATGACTGGTTCACATTTGACAGATATTTATTAAACGGTCATTATGGGCCAGGCAAAGGCTCAGCACTGAGGATGCAAAGGTCATCACGACAGACATGAGCACATAGTAACACAAATATTATGACAGAGAAAGTGCAGGGCTCTATGGGAACACAGAGCAGTGGAAATAAACCCACTCTAAAGGAACGGATAAGAGCTCCCAGTGGATGTGGCAATTAATCTAAAACCTAAAGAATGAACTTTGCCTAGAAAAGATCTGGAGTGGAATGGGGTTATGGGGTAGAGAGGAGTATCTCAGGCAGAGAAAGAAGCATGTGCCAGGTTTGGGGGGCTGTAAAGGGGAGCAGTATTCAGTGAGACATTTATGCTGAGTGCAAGGTAGATCACGGAAGGGCTGTTTGCAAAAGCACAAACTGAGCCTTTTAAAAAGCACACTGTGGCTGTGGAATGTAAACAAATGGAGGGATGGTGGCATGAATCCAGTTCTGGGCGAGTTCAAGGTGGCAGTAAAAGGGTGTGGCAACAAGTGAGGTCAAAAGCTGTTCCATCATGGGTAGAAGAGTGGGGACTGGACAGATGGGGAATACGGTGAGGAAAAGGTCAAGGAGGGCTTCCAGGTTTACTGAGGAACAACTGGGTGGATGGAGGGGCCTTTGACTAAGGAGGGAATAGACCCTAGAGAAGGGACAGTTTGAGAAGATCTGTATATGAAGGTAACCTGTGAAACCTCCAAGAGCTGTTCAACTCCCATGACCATGATGACATTCAGAAGTGAATGAAAAATGAAAAATGGCATCGTGCCTGCGTCTTAAGTCGCGTCAGTCCTGTCTGACTCTTTTTGACCCCATGGACTGTAGCCCCCCAGGTACCTCTGTCCATGGATTCTCCAGGCAAGAATACTGGAGTGGGTTGTTGTGCCCTCCTCCAAGAGATCTTCCTGACCCAGGGATTGAACCTGAGTCTCACGTCTCCTGCATTAGCAGGTGGGTTTTTTTTTACCACTAGCACCACCTGGGAAGCTCATGAAAAATGGCATCAATGTTAAAAAAAAACAAGCAAACGTGTTCTAGAACTGGCTAAGATATTACCGCCCACTCCTTCATTCTATGTTTAAGTGAAGCGGTGGTGATTGGCCAAACAGTACAAGAGACTGGACTCTGGCCCCAAAAATATGCTGAAACCTAAACTCCTGGTTCTTTCCAGATGGAATCTGTTAAGATGAGACCATTCTGGATTAGAGTGGGCCTGGAACCCAGTAACTGGTGTTCTTACAAGGAGAGGGAGATTTTAAGACACACAGGAGAGAAGAAAGCCAGTTGAAGGTGAAGGCAGAGATTGGAGCCACCAGGAGCAGAGGCAAGGAAGGATTCGCTCCTGGATCCTTTGGAGGTGTGTGGTCCTGCCAGCTTCCTGATTTCAGAATGTTGCCTGCCTGACCATGAGAGACTAGAGGCCTATTTTAAGCCACCCAGTTTATGGTACTTTACTACAACAGCTGTGGAAACTATTACAGGGAGGAAGACTTTGTTTTAGCTTCAGAAGAAATTGGAAAGGAAGGCCTAAGGTAGATGTAAGGCACTGAATGAGACTGGCAAGACCATTACAAACTCAGTGTTTGGGGAGTCTGGCCAAAATACTTAGGTCTTGAATTCAGTTTTTATATTTCAAAACTGAGGGCAACAGTACTTAATCTGTGAAGTTGCACATGGGGGTATAAATAGTCTGTGCACTGTCATGGATAATTAAATATGCTATCACAAGGCACAAATTAGATATTACATATATTTATATAGGTTATTCAGTAATCTATGAACACAACATGGCAATCCCTTCCTCTTATTATAATATTACTGCTACTGCCGTGTCGAGTCTGATAGATCTGTACTCGTTCATTTTTCTGAAGGCAAAGCTGGTTGACATCATTCTGGCACAGTGATTCTCAACTGGGAGACATATGACAATGTCTAGAGACATTTTTGGTTGTCACAGTACGAAAGAGGTCCTACCCTACTAGCAAGCAGTAGGCAGAGGCCAAGGAGGCTGCTAAAACATCCTACACAGAATATGGCACCGCCCCCACCCCAACAACTCCCCGCAACAAAGAACTGTCCAGCCTCAACTGTGCCTGTAGAATTCTGGTCTGGAAGCACCCGACAACCTGCAGCCAAGCTTCAGGTACCAAGAATACACTTTCTCATCCACAGCAGTCAAACCGATCACATATTCTTCTGAAATGTGACGCAAAAGACTATTAATAGTGACTCACAAGTAGCCCAGAGCTAATGGAAACTTAAGTTCTTCTTGATATCCTAAAAAGGAGTGAGGATTCCTGTCCTAGAAATAGCTAGGGACCATGCTGCTCTGAAAGCACCAGCGAAGATACACACACACCCCCCGCAGAGCTGAGACATCCACACACCTCACCCGTCAGCATAAACCCTCTGCCAGACTGGATTGGAGGAGGAACAGCAACTGTCCTCCCCAGCAGTCCCTCCCAGTAGCTGGGAAACCTCCCTGAAGCTGAGAAACCACTGGAGACCCAGCAGCTGAGCTCCCTGACTGAACCCTGGAATTATATACTCAGCAGTGGGTAGCTGGATCAATCCCCCAGCACTGGCACAGGTAGTTGGTTATCTTTTATCTGGACCTTGTAGCCAAGCCTGAAATACTGCCTCGCTCAAAGCTGCCGTATCTTCTCTGTGGCTGCCTCCGGCATGCGAAGCATTTGTAGTTGCCTCCTTGTAGCAGTAATGTAAATACGGCTGTGCATACTGTACATTTTTAACCAAGCCTGTTTATCAAGCCTCTGTGGCCTGCTTGTCTCCCTCACCATGTATTCAGGTCATAAACAACTTGAGCCTCCGCTGCTATTCTTGGAGTCAAGAGCACCTTAGAAATAGGATGAGCTAATTGTTAAGGGCAAGAAAACCCCAATTTTGGTAAAGGCAAAGTTAGGTACTCAGGGTTGCCCTCTCTGCTGAAGCTGTATGATTTTCTTTTATTGACAAAGAAGTTCAAACGTATCTAAGGAAATAAATGTGGGACAGCACAGTGCAACATCAAATGGCAAAATCTCCCATGAAGGGCAAAGCACACTGCTAAGCAGAACTGCACATAAGTTAATTCTAACTTTGAGAAGTCTGTATTTATTGGGTTCCAGGCAAGTTCAAGGATAAAAGTTGTGCCATGCTGGTTTAAATACCCTGAACGTTTTCATCACCATAATCAAAACTACATTTACATTTAAAATTGGCTTGGTACTGCCAATGTATCTTTTATCATCAAAATCAAAAGTTTAGTTAAAGCTTTTGGTCCATCGAGACAGAGCAAATATTTCAACAGATGGAAAATGTTAAAAGTCAAGAATTCTGGCATTTGAAGATTCATATATAATTACCCTTCTCTAAAAACAAAACATCATGAAGAGAGCCAAAGAAACAAGCTATCTCATAGGAAACCAACAACAAAACACAAAATACAAAAATTACAATTCCTCTCCAATCTGTAAAATAAAATTTACTGAGCTACTTGAACTTTTTAAACTGACCCAGATAAGAGAGATAATTTCTTCTTGCAGTTATGGGAACACTGTTCTCCTAAGTATGAAAAATACTCATCAGCATCTTAATGTACTCATCACAGACACATGGGTTTTCAGGGCAGAACACACAAAATTTTCATGTCACATTGACAACCAACCGGCTGAAGTAATTCATAATACAGTCTGATTTGAAGGAGCAGAAAGAAAAGCTCAACCTCTGTTTCAATTCAGTTTGAAAAAGGAGAATTCAAATAAATATATCATGATAATTTGGACATTAAATTTATATATTCATAGAAGCCTGCTTCCATGATTCCCTTCGGGCAGCAGTGTGTAGTGTTAGTCACTCAGTCGTGTCCGACTATTTGTGCCCCTACAGACTGTAGCCCACCAGGCTCCTCTGTCCATGGGGCTTCTCCGGCGGCTCAGACGGTAAAGAATCTGCCTACAATGCAGGAGACCCAGGTTCTATGCCTGGGCCAGGGAGATCCCCTGGAGAAGGGAATGGCAACCTACTCTAGTATTCTTGCCTGGAGAATTCCGTGATTCCCTTTATCTTGTCTAAACCGTACTCTGTGAACTAATAATTGCTATTCTTATTATATGCCATCAAGTCAGCCTACCTTCATCACCTTCATATATGGAAACAAAAACCCCACAGATTTATATTTTAATTCTAAGCTCATATTCTTGGAAAGAAAGACTGTTTACAGAGAAATAGAAAGAAGATATTTTATAATCCTATCTATATAGAGTACATTTAATAAAGAATGCTCCCTAGGGCTTCCCCAGTGGATCAGTGGTAAAGAATCCACCTGCCAATGCAGAAGATAATGGGTTCGAACCCTGATCTGGGAAGACCTGACATTTCAAGAAGCCACTAGGCCCATAGGCTACAACTATTGAGCCTGTGCTCTAGAGCCTGGGAACCATAACTACTGAGCTCTCACACTGCAACTACTGAAGCCCGCATGCCCTAGAGCCCCGGTCTGCAAGAAGAGAAGCCACCACAATGAGAAGCCCACACACTGCAACTAGAGAGTAGCTCTCATTGGGCACAACTAGAGAAAAGCCTTGGAGAAGGCAATGGCACCCCACTCCAGTACTCTTGCCTGGAAAATCCCATGGATGGAGGAGCCTGGTAGGCTGCAGTCCGTGGGGTCGTGAAGAGTCGGATATGACTGAGTGACTTCACTTTCACTTTCCACTTTCCTTCACTGGAGAAGGAAATGGCAGCCCACTCCAGTGTTCTTGCTTGGAGAATCCCAGGGATGGGGGAGCCTGGTGGGCTGCCGTCTATGGGGTCGCACAGAGTCGGACATGACTGAAGCAACTTAGCAGCAGCAGCAGAGAAAAGCCTGTGCAGCAATGAGACCCAGCACAGCATAAATAAATAAATAAAGTTTAAAACAAAAAGGAAATGCTCCCTGGAGAAAGGCAGCGCTAAGGGCCAAGATGTGTGTTTTGAGTGGGGACAGAACAAACGTCAGGAAAAAAAGGCTTGTATAGTAGTCCTCCTGGAAGTGTCCCTAGAGTAGGCCCTGACTACACAACCAGAAGTCTAAAGTAAGAAGAAAAAACACTCTGCCAACCATGAGACTGACTTTCTTCCCCAAAGAGGGGAGTACTGGAGCATTGCTAACCTCTTCCCCATCGCGGGGAAACTTTTTTGGACTAACAATTTTTAAGAACACTGGATTTTAAATTAAGCTACAAGAAGCACTAGAGTTGTACTTCAGCTTGTTCTCAATCACAGCAACTTTTATCTGTTTCATACAAAGGTCCTTCAGCAGAAGTGTGAAAAAGGCTGACAGAGAATAATACCATTGCCTCCCCAGGGATGTCAAGAGACTCCAAGGACATAAACGTGTGAAATGCTTAGCACAGAGGTTTGCAGGCTATCNAGAGTTGTACTTCAGCTTGTTCTTAATCACAGCAACTTTTATCTGTTTCATACAAAGGTCCTTCAGCAGAAGTGTGAAAAAGGCTGACAGAGAATAATACCATTGCCTCCCCAGGGATGTCAAGAGACTCCAAGGACATAAACGTGTGAAATGCTTAGCACAGAGGTTTGCAGGCTATCAAAGCTCAGCAGTGGTTGGCTAGAACAATGATGCTGATAATTTGAATCTGCTGCAGAGGTAATTTAAGGAAAATGACACACAGATGTTCGTATAATTCCCTGTGTAGAAACTTTACACACTTAACATCTCAAAAGCTTTTAAAAGATGATCACCTTCAATAGTTGCTGGCACGACAGAGTTTTAAAACTGGATGTACAGAGGGCAATGCCACAAAAAGGCTTACCTCTTCTTCTTGGTGATAATGAGCACATCATTAAAAAGGAAGAAGTAGACTTGCTGTTTGGATGTCCTTTTCGAGAAAAGCACCGTGTCTTCCACGTAGGCTGTCAACTCACCTCTTTTTACCAACCATCGGGAAGAGGAGACTAGAGGAAAAGGCTACAAAGAGAGAAACACTCAGTACCCAAAGCTAAAGTTAAGTCTTTTTAGGATTACTAAAAATAAAGTATAAAACTTACATTCAAACAAATGATATGCCATTATTTTATAATAGTTCATATAATAGGTGAAGTGAAGTTGCTCAGTTGTGTCCGTCTCTTTGTGACCCCGTGGACTATAGCCCACCAGGCTCCTCTGTCCATGGGATTCTCCAGGCAAGAATACTGGAGTGGGTTGCCATTTCCTTCTCCAGGGGATCTTCCCAACCCAGGGATTGAACCCAGGTCTCCCGCATTGCGGGCAGACGCTTTAACCACTGAGCCACCAGGGAGGTGCATAATGGTAAAAACATAGAGAACACATTCTTCAAGAGAAAACCAAAAGGAACAACTTATTTTCCAATATAAAAAAAACTATTAATATCAACTTGTCTATATAAAAACTAAACTTCAGTCAGAAAATGTTACTGGGTCAACAAAAAATTGTTACCCTTCCATTAACTCTCAACTTTTTGAAAAAGACGACTGATAAGAAGTCACTTAAAACTGAAAAACCTCAGAATGAAATCTATGGGTATCAACTGNACCAAAAGGAACAACTTATTTTCCAATATAAAAAAAACTATTAATATCAACTTGTCTATATAAAAACTAAACTTCAGTCAGAAAATGTTACTGGGTCAACAAAAAATTGTTACCCTTCCATTAACTCTCAACTTTTTGAAAAAGACGACTGATAAGAAGTCACTTAAAACTGAAAAACCTCAGAATGAAATCTATGGGTATCAACTGCAGCCATTTCAAATACCACAAATCAGAATCTCAATATACTAAAAAATACTGATAACTGTACTTAAAGAGAGACAAATGTAAAATAAGAGATAAATATAAAGGTCTGCATTCAACTCATGAATTAAAAAGACTTTACTCAAAAGGAAAGAAAAAAAAATCCCTGCAAATGTATATTATGTCTATTGCTTATCTACTTAGCTGTATTCTGGAGAACACCTATTCTTAAAAGTTTATGGTTTCCCTCATGGAAGTTAGTTTCCTTTATGGAAGTTAGTCCCCGAAAGCATCATGCTACTTTCTGGTTGTGAAAATGGACTTCTTCCAGAATAATCCATCTTCATCTCATAAAAAAGGCTATATTCAAGGAATTACATATTGCCTTTTCTTTATTCAGTTTACAGTTTCCAGCTGGAAAACTCTCAAAACCTCAGAATAATCCTTACCCTTCAGAGTTCCTTTTTTTTTTTAATTACCAGAAATGCTTACTGCCAAAAATCTGATTTAAAACACGACATCCATAAAATAAGCAAAAGTTCTTGGACACACAAAAGATAACTCTAGTAAATGTGGTGCAACCAAATGTCATCCATTTCAGAGAATAATGATTAAAAATAGCCAAAGGAAATTGAGGNACAATTCCTTTATCCTATTTTAAAATGAAAGGGAAAATGGAAAATAAATTCATCATCTTTATTTCCTAAACTTCCAAATATCAAATTCATTAGCCACCACTTCTGAAGGCATATTAAAAACAAAACGTTCCCTAAGCATCTCAAGCAATGGTATCCTCAGTGGACTCTGTTTAGTGACTATTTTAAGGGACAAGCACTAATTTGGATATGTGTGCTCTCGTATTTTCCATAAAATCAGCCTCTGCATATTGAAACTGTGCCTTTCTTCAACATCATCTGTCAAAGCTTTATTAAATTTAGTTCACTAAATTTTTTGCTTTAGGAAAAACTTACATGGGGAAAAAATCTCAATCTCTCTAATGAAGTATAAATAAAAACAAAATATTTTCAATTTGTCAACTTCACAAAGATGAAAAGAATATTAGATGTTGGGGAGTGTGGAGAAAGATAAGATACTTAGAAATACTTCCAGTTGTCATGGACACAGGGACAATTTTTCTTACAGGTACTTGGGGGCCCTTAAAACATACCAAGCTTCCCCCACCACCAATAAACCCACTTCTGAAAACTTTACAACAGAAATCATCAGAGAAGCACAGTCATTTATGCAAGGCCATGCAGCACTATATGAAACAGTATATGAACAGTATACTATACTATACAGTACTATACTATACTATACTATACAGTAAAAACTATATGAACAGTATATGAAAAGGGCACCGCATGAATCCATGTTTAAATGTACATTTACATTCACTGGAAGCACACACCATAAAATGACAACAGTCATTACCTTCAACAAGATTACGAATACATTTTGTTTTCTCTTATTTCAAACTTGCAAATTTTCTGTAATGGGCACTTACTACTTTTAAAAACGTACCTTTGTTAAACTTTACATACACTGTTTCAGAGCAATACTTAAAGAGTGAAAAAAAAACAAAATAAAACATTAATTCCTCCCTGCCACACTCCTGTCTCTTCACCATCAGCAACCACAGTTGAAAGTTTGAGTGTGATTCTAAATGCTATTTCTGACACACATATGTATATAAACGCATTTTATTATCTAAATGTCATTATGCTCTTTGTTCTGTTCTGCAACTTCATGTTCTTCACTTAACAATACAGCTTAGAGATTTTTTTTTCATGTTAACAGACATCTACCTCTTTGTAAACAGCTGAAGCAGTAAGTTACAGGAAAAGATTCAAGAGGACTTGGCTCTTCTGCCACTTGCAGAAGAGCTTAGAACTTAATACTATCTCCAAATAGAAGTAGAATTTTTATGAGGTGTGAGTTAAAGCAGTCATTCTTTCTGTGGGAGAGTAAATAGAAGACAACAGCAGGGGAGATTTCACTGGCATCAGAAACCATCTCTTGACCACTATTCCTTGGACACAGACAGCTCTGCACCAGCTGAACTAGCAGGCTCCCAGGAAATTTCCCTCCTGGCAGCTCCACCTCCCGCACAGGAGCAGAAAATCAGAAAGTACACACATGTTTCACTTGATAGGAACATCTTGTTTTCAGGTTGTTTTGACTAAGTTAATAAGTCTCTTCAGATGCCCCAATTCAGAAAAATTGTCACCATCATTTCATCAATACACATGAACAATTTCACTTATGCAAATTATTTGCACGTAGGCAAATACATTTCATTAGCATTTTAATCACCAAAAAATATATTACTCATTTTTCCCCAAGAATGAATAACTATTTAGAAAGACTTGCCCAAGGGCCTTAGGTGGAATCTGCTTCTAAAAATTTGGGCCCCAACAGACAAAACTGCACTGTAAAGTAAGTACTGGGAACTCTCAGCTTCTCTCATTTCAGAAAGACCAAGCAAGTGAAAGTCTGGATCTGGATTTTGAACCATAAATGGTCTATGTGCACAATCTTTTTGTTAAGAATACTGAGATTGTTTTCCCGTCTATAAACACCCATTGGTAACTTGCACAAATGAAAAAGATGAATCCTTGAGCTGGCGGTACTGATGTCCTCAGTTTCCTATAACACTTAGACACGGAGGTTATAATCCAGATGTTCATGACTCCTGCGCAAGAGAGAAAAATGCTGTCCTGGAGAAAACACTTGCTTAGGTCACTCGAACAGCAATTCTTCGCAGAAGGTCTTTCATATAGTAAGTATCAAGGTAGTACATGCTTAGTTGCTTCAGTCGTGTCTGACTCTGTGCGACCCACAGACTGTAGCCCACCAGCTCCTCTATCTATGGGATTCTCCAGGCAAGAATACTGGAGTGGGTTCTCATGCTCTCCTCCAGAGGATCTTCCCAACCCAGGAATCAAACCCACGTTTGTTAAGTCTCTTGCATTGGCAGGCGGATTCTTTACCACTACCGTCACCTGGGAAGTCCTATATCAAGGTAGAGCAATTAATTTTTGCCAGCCTGCCCTGAAAGCACCAGTGCCAAATCAAGTGAAACAGAGAAGCCTAAAGGAACGTAGCAGTCTACTCAAACTGGGACATAAAAGTCTCAAAAAAATTAGGTATCATTCCTTATTCAATTCAATCACTACTACCTTCCTCTTTCTTCTGTGTGAATTTTTTTTCCAGCTTCTCAGTTACAACCAAACAGAATCTGACAATCTCTTTCATATCCAAGACTCAACTTCTCCAAGTAGCTTCTCCTAAAGATGCCCCCATCCACTACAGGATTTGGGGTCCTGGAGGAGAAACCCACGGGCAGTAGCACCATAGGCAACTTCATACCTGTCAGGCGAAGTTTCTTCACTTAGTGTTTCGCAAAGTGGGATATGTGTATCTCCTTCCCTGGTGGTGCAGAGGTTAAAGCATCTGCCTACAATATGGGAGACCTGGGTTCGATCCCTGGGTCGGGAAGATCCCCTGGAGAAGGAAATGGCAACCCACTCCAGTATTCTTGCCTGGAGAATCCCATGGATGGAGGAGCTTGGTGGGCTATAGTCCACAGGTCACAAAGAGTCGGACACGACTGCGCGACTTCACTTTCTTGCACTTTCTCTGATGGAGCAAGAGATGCATTCAAGTGGTTGGCAGATCACTATGACTTAAATGTTCACATCCTCCCAAAATACATATTGAAATCTTAAACTCCCAAAGATGATGGTACTAGGAAGTGGGGACCTTTGGGAGTTGCTCAGAAGTCATGGGATAGAGCCCTCATGAATGGGATTGTGCTTTATATAAGAGGCCCCAAAGAGCCGCCTTGCTACCTTCTGCTTTGTCAAGGCTACGAGCAGTCTGCAACCTGGCTGGAAGAGGGATCCCAGGCAACTCTGCTGGTTCCCTGATCTTAGACTTCCAGCCTTCAGAACTGAGAAAGAAATTTGCTGTTTATAAACCAGTTTGTGGTACTTTGTTCTAGCAGCCCAAATGGACCAAGACACAGATAAACTAATTTTTAGTATAAAAATGTGTTAGAAAAATAAACTAGCTTATAAAACTCATGATTTTGTAGTAATTATTGGCAAGAATGAGGATAAATAAAATGGAGTCAGTTTAAAGTTGACTGAGGGACTTCCCTGGTGGTCCAGTGGTGGAGTCTTTCTTTGCCTTCCAAAGCATGGGGTGCAGGTTCAATCCTTGGTCAGGAAACTATGATCCCACAAGCCTTGGGGTCAAGAACCCCAAACACAAAAAAAAGAAGCAATAATGTAACAAATTCAATAAAGACTTTAAAAATGGTCCACATAAAAATATTTTAAAAATAAAGTTGAAACAATAAAATTCAACATAAATTTCAATTGATAAAGTTAACTGAAAGAAACAGTGCTTCATAGTCAAGTATCAGAAAGATGTACAAAACTCGAGGCAGCTTAGAGATGCTTAGGATGCTTCTGTGAGCCTTGCTCTCTTGGGTCTATCTCTTCTCATATCCTCATTGATTCTCAAACCTTCAGCTGCTTTTTATCAGTAAACTATTCCTATTAGCATTTAAACATACCCACAATTTTCTAATCTTTAAACAAAAGACCCTCCCTCACTTCCCTTTCAACCACAGCTTCTCTTTCAACTCATTTTACCCTCATAGCCCAGTGGTTGAAACAGCTGCACTCACTGGCTGCACAGTCTCATCCTCTACTCATTCTTCACCCTGCTTCAATCTGGCTTCCACACCTACCCTGCAAGGACACAACTCACCTGATAATAAATACACCTGGTGAATGCATCGATCATTATATCACTTTGTCTTTCCAGAGCAGCCAATGGGGCTGCCCTTCCTTCCACCAAATTACATGCCATTTGCCAGACCATTAGAGGGCTTCCCTGATACCTCAGTTGGTAAAGAATCTGCCCGCAATGCAGGAGACCCGAGTTCAATTCCTGGATCAGGAAGATCCACTGGAGAAGGGACAGGTTACCCACTCCAGTATTCTTGGGCTTCCCTTGTGGCTCAGCTGGTAAAGAATCCGCCTGCAATGTGGGAGACCTGGGTTTGACCCCTGGGTTGGGAAGATGCCCTGGAGAAGGGAAAGGCTACCCACTCCAGAATTTTGGCCTGGAGAATTCCATGGACTGTATAGTCCATGGGGTCTCAAAGAGTTGGACACGACTGGGCAACTTTCACTTTCCTACTTTAGTACTTCTGTTGTTTTTCAAGTTTTCTCTGCTCTTTCCTTTTCCCTACACAAGATGAAGCTTGGTGTTCTTCGTAGCTGAACCTCAACACTTCTTACTCTACACACTCCTGTGTACTTTTCATCCACTTCCCCAGCTTCAAAAATCATCCCCATACTGATGATCCACAAACCCATGTCTCCAGTTCAAGTCCTTCCACTGAGCTCCTGACTTGGATATTCTATAGGAATCTCAATTCCAACACACCCACAATGGGATCACCAGCTTCTCCCTATGCTCATACTGTAGAAATAAGAGCATCCATCTAGTTGCCCAAGACAGGGGCGATTTTCCTTGGCTCATGTCCATAAATATACCCACCCAAGTCACCTCCACGCCTACCTCCCCAGTGTTGTAAGTTTGCTTCTTTGCCTTCTATTATCATATCTAGTATCATATTCTAGTATCTAGAAGAGGCTCCAGTCATCTATAACCTAAGCAACTATAAAGGCTTCATTACTGGGGCCCATTCTCACTGTCAACTTCATAGCACATGAATCTGTAGCTTCCACAGCATCCTAGGATAGGTTCACAATTCTTTAACATGGATCCTCTGTGCTCTCTCTCCTGGACTGGGCTCTAGTCACATGAAGAACATTCTAGTTCAAATTCTACAAACAAGTCTTTGGGTCTTTGCATATTCTTGAAACACCCCTCCCCNCCCCACGCCTACCTCCCCAATGTTGTAAGTTTGCTTCTTTGCCTTCTAGTATCATATCTAGTATCATATTCTAGTATCTAGCAGAGGCTCCAGTCATCTGTAACCTAAGCAACTATAAAGGCTTCATCATTGGGGCCCATTCTGTCAACTTCACAGCACATGAATCGGTAGCTTCCACAGCATCCTAGGATAAAGTTCACAATTCCTTAACATGGATCCTCTGTGCTCTCTCTCCTGGACTGGGCTCTAGTCACACGAAGAACATTCTAGTTCAAATTCTACAAACAAGTCTTTGGGTCTTTGCATATTCTTGAAACACCCCTCCCCAGTCCCTGGCTCAAAGCTGCTCTTGTTCCAGCTTTCAGCTTCAACATTTCTGTGTTCTTTCTCTCATGTCACTCACCATCCTTTATTGTAACTCTTATTTCACATCTGTCTTCCCCTTTATACAGCACATTCCATGAGGGCAGTAACCACACATGTCTTACCCTTACATTTTCAGGAGCTGGCATTGTCCCTGGCACTGTAGTGGATGTGCAATAAATATTTCTTGAATGAGAGAATGAATAAACAGCTATTCAGAAACCAAAAGAAAATGAGATCTCTAAAGGCCCTTAAGACTGTCTGAAATAGTAAAAATACCAATTTGAGTATAGAAAACATAATTTTGTTTTTCAACTACTTAAAGAATGGTGCACAAATGGCTGTGAGAATCAACCAGTTTTTAGCATCAAATCCAGAGAGGTCCTCTTCGGAGGGATCTGAGTGTTTTACTGTCTGATAAGCTACTCAACAGTTACCTTGCTCACTTCCTTTAAGGCTCTTTTGCAGACTTCATATTTAGGAGAGTCCTTAGGAGTCTTTTGACAGATAGTCTGCAATGAAATAAAAGAAGAACAAAATCAGCTGATTTTTCTATTAAGTAAAATAAAACCAATGTCCAGTCAAATACTCTTACTCATAGCAAACTTAACAATTCTGAACACGATACTATGGATGAGTATAAAGACAACATTAAAATAGGAAATAGTCTTTAAAAGTATAGGATCCATGTTCATCCAGAGGATGATTTAATAATAGACTTCAGAGGTGAGTGAATCTGATTTCAAATTCTAGATCTGCTCCTTATGAGCTATTTGACCTTGAGCAAGTCACCTTCCCTTATAAGCTTCTATAAGCCTCAGTTTCCTCATCTGTAAAATTGAGATAAAGCCACAAGGAGGTTAAAAAACTTAAATGATAATGCATGGAAAGTTCTTTATGAATAACCTGCATACGGTAGGTCTTCAATTAATGACAAAATTACTTCAATGATCCCTGGTATCATCATCATTATTAGAGGTTATATTTGCAGATGATATAATGTGAATAAAAAGGTCAAGAAAAAATGGCTGCTGAGTTTTTTCTTGATATGCTTATACTGCAATTTTTGTGATGGCAAAATTGAGTTCAAAAAACGTCAACTGAAGATATACTGAATTATATATAACTTTTGAAACTGTATCCATTCAAAGCCAACAAAACCATTTCAATTGTTAAAACTGTTAACCTCAATTAACAAGTTAAACTAAATCTCCAAATGAAGTAAAATCAAAGAGGTCATGTTTTCAGTACATTTAGATTCTGCCCAGGTGGCCAGATTCTCACACATGGACAACAGATGAGGACAACAGGCATTTAGCAGAAGGGGAAGAAACCAGAAACTAGCGAGCCACTGGAACCTTACATGCAGAGGAACACCAAGCCTGTGAATCTGAAAGTCAGGTGTCAGGAATACTACGTGTGATACGTAAGAAGTACAGACTGGACCACTGGTGGTTTTATATTAATGTACTCAAACTTTTTTCAACTATGACCCCACTGTAAGAAATACTTTTACACTGCAACTAGCATGCATGCACACAAAATGAGAAAGTTTTTTATGAAATAATATTTAATCACATTATGAATAATGTATACATCATATACTATGTGTTCCACTCTATATTCATTTTCTAAAAACACTACTCATGATTCAAAAGTCAATTTCATGACCCACTAATGAGGACAAAAGCAGTTTGAAAAATATTAGTTTTTATTTCTGGGAGCTGGCCATAGTTTCTTTTGTACACTTCAATCTTATGTAAAATTCTGTACACACTAGGAAGTCATTCTTCTAGGAAGAATGACTACAACTTAATCTACAATCTCAAAAGAGTCTCTGACCCCAAAAAGTATCATTTCTTTTTAGACTCTGTGTGATAGACATGATAAATATTGATACAAAAAATCAGAGCTGGATTTGCAAAACTGCAAGTTTCCCAATATTTACAAGGAGAGAAGTCCCTAAATCACACAAGATGGACAAGGACGGGTGTAAAAGTAGTAGACTAGTAGACTGAGGTGGCCTAGGAGAGCATCAGGTGCTGTGAATTCTGAAAAGACAGCTGAACCTCCTCAACTCTATGTGGCTGGGCCAAGAAAGTGACCATAATCCCACCTTTTTACTAGTTCCTAAATTTCAGTGCTTCTTTGAATTTATAATAGAATAGAGAAAATGGAATTTATTTTGTAATCTTAGGCAATCATAATTTTTGCTATATTTTTAATCCTGTATTTTGAATTTTAAAAAGCAAGCACGTCAAAACTGACATTATATTATCATCCAAATTTAAAGCAGAACTATGCCAAGATATTTTAACTTGATCAAAAAGATACTCTTTGAACTACCATATAATCCAGCAATCCCACTCCTGGGCATATACAGGGAAAAAACAAAAACTCTAATTCAAAAAGATACATGCAACCTGATATTCATAGCAGCACTGTTTACAATAGCTAAGACATGGAAGCAGCCCAAATGACCGTCAACAGACAACTGATTTAAGATGTGGTACGTATATGTAATGGAGTATTAACCATAAAAAGGATGAAATAATGCCATTTGCAGCAACATGAATAGACCTAGAGATTATCATACTAAGTGAAGTAAGTCTGACAGAGAAAGATAAATATTATATGACTTCACATATGTGGAATCTAAAAAACAGTACAAATGAATCTAAAGATAAAAGAAGAAACTCATAGACACGAAAAACAAACTTAAAGTTACCAAAGGGGAAAGGAAATCAGGGGAGGGATAAATTTGGAGTTTGGGATTAACAGATACAAACTACTACATATAAAATAGATAAAGAACAAAGAGTTACTGTATAACAAAGTAAATATCTTATAATAACCTACAATGGAAAATAATCTGAAAAATATATACACATACTATATCTGAATCACTTTGCTATACACCTGAAACTAACACAATACCATAAATCAACTATAGTTCAATTTTATTAAAAAAAATATTTTAAAAGGCACTTGTTGGCACTCTAGCTGGGTGGAAGTCACGTCAGGGCACCCCATTCTCTTGTGGCTGCCACTGTGGTTTCAGCCCAACCAGTGTGCGGCCATCTGGGGCCACTGCCTGGCTGTCCTCCCAGCTGTGCTTCCCACCAGTCCATCTCTGCTCTTCCCACAGTCACGTCCTGCACTACTCAAAAACAAATACGTGTTTTCTTCATGAATGCTCCTTAAGATCAGATGTCTGGATTTTCCTCACTCATTCTGCGCAATGCAAACTAGGGCAGGTTTATGCCTTGTGATGCTGGAGAGACTCCTTCCCATGTGAAACGGGAACACCTCAGCAGCCTGGGGCATCCCAGGTGGCACTAGCGGTAAACAAGCTCTCTCCCAATGCAAGAAGAGATGCGGGTTCAATCCCTGGGTCGGCAAGATCCCCTGGAAGAGGGCATGGCAGCCCACTCCAGCACTCTTGTCTGGAGAATCTCACGAGCAGAGGAGCCTGGTGGGCTACGTCCGTGGGGTTGCAGAGTCGGACGTGACTGGAGCAACTGAGCACCCAGGCGGCAGCTCAGAGCATGACAGGGAAAGGGATCTTAGTGACCCAACAGAGGAAGCCAAGGCCCAAAGGGATGAGTGACACGCCCAAGGTCTCATGCCTGGTGCTTCAGCCGCAAAGGAACTCAGGACTCCTATCTTCAAGAAGTCAACATTCTTCCCATTTCAAAAAATGTTAAGTGAGGATTGTGATCTAACTTCTTTGGAGTGAACACACAAGCCTAAATTGAAGACAGTTTCCCATATGGGACTTTCTAACCAAACAGCCCCTTCTCACTAAACTGGGAGATTTTATAGGAGGGATATAATTAACGCAGCAGAAGAATAATTTTCTTAATGAATGTGTTGCAGCAACAGCTATCCACAGAGGAAAAAGACACCAGGTCACGTCTTACGTCCATCAGCAGGGGAAGGCGGGTCACCCTCTGCATGGGAAGAATGAGAAACGAGATCATGGGTAGGTTCCTACAGTCTTCATGGGACTCGATTCGGGACAAAACTTCCTTGAAAGACGGGTTGGTGGCTCTAAGGGGAAAAAAAGAGACAAAACTTCAAAGTATTTCCACTTTAAGTTAAGAGGCAAGTCAAAATGTATTATAAAACACTGTGATAAACATAGGTTATCAATGATTTTTAACTATATAAACAACATAAACACATAATTACGTAGGTGGACATGGATGGCATGGTTGCCTTTTACAGTCAAGACTGAATGTAAGTTTAAGGCAGGAGTAGAATAAGATGAAAATATAGGTGCCAGAAATCTTTAGAAGTAGAAAGTAAACAAATGAAGAAACAGTGGTATCATAATGGTGAATGTATACATTAAAAAGTAATATACACACTACATCTCATATCTGATCATCTACAAACATTCCACTAAAAAGATGGCACATAAGTTTTAAACCACATCTCTAGCCTGAGATAATAATCTAAGAAAGAAATCTCAGGATTTACTTACTAGGAGGCTTTTGGACTTTTCCAAAGCTTCTAAGACAGAAAACCTTCTGACTATGTCAGCCAGGATATCCCTCCTCTCCCAGTAATATCAGAACAGGAACAACACTGCACAACATTTCTACGGAATTTAGCACGATACACGGACATAAAAGATCTCATGTGGCACCATGCATATAACTTTGAAGGGGATTCCAGTAAGAATGTGGAGTCTCAGCAAGGTCCCCAACTTGCCAAATAAAAGACCTAGCATTCGGTGTAGACAGAAGTCCAACCAAGGTCTTCTGACTTTCAGTGGGTCCCTGACACAGCATCTCTCGTTCTGCCACCTCACTTCACCCTAAGGGTAGCTCTGTGGACTTATAGTGCGACTTGTGAGGGGGAGGGGGAGGAGGGGTTGGCCCCAGATTCTGTGATCCCCTGGAGAGGGGAGGGGGGGCCAAGAAGCAGGGTAACGGCAATTGAAATCTTTTGTCAAAAAAAAACTACTTTGAAACTTAGATGATTTGGTTCAAAGCTGCTAGAAAGAAACCAGGAGATACCCAGAACAGCAAGTTAAAAGAAAGTACTCAGAAATGTTATAATTTCCTTTTCTTAAACTGAGGAGTTAAGTTTCCTGCTAACTTTGAAAAAAAAATTTAGGAAATTAAAAAAGAATCAAATTTTAAACCAGCGGCATATTTAAATCACTTCTGCCACCTCCAACAATTCTGAGGAAACCAACCAGTCTAGGATGGATCCCGGGCATTGTTTGTTTGCTGATTTTCAGATCCCAAAGTGCAGGTAAAGCTCAAAGTCACAGCCCCAAATGTAAATTTACATTCTGAAAACACAACTACTAATTTCCATGTGAAAGCTCAAATAATGATGTCATTGAGCTAATTTAAATAAAACCTTTATTTTTCAAGAGTTACATAAAGTACAGCAGTACTTATTCCAGTTTTTGTTTTTTTTTTTAATGTTGCAAAAAAAAACTTAATTGAGCTCTAATTCCAGGCTTTGGCTTTTACACGTGTCACTTGGATTTCCCAACAGTTAAAGAGTGACCTTTACATCGCAATGCCCATGGCAGNGGTTATTGATATTTCTCCTGGCAATCTTGATTCCAGCTTGTGCTTCTTCCAGCCCAGAGTTTCTCATTAACATCTTATTCCTTCATATGAAAGTGAAAGTGTTAGTCACTCAGTCATTTCCGACTCTTTGTGACCCTATGGACTGTAGTCCACCAGGCTCCTCTGTCTATGGATTCTCCAGGCAAGAACACTGGCGTGGGTTGCCATTTCCTTCCCCAACTCAGAGATCAAACCCAGGTCTCCCACATTGCAGGCAGATTCTCTACCATCTGAGCCACTGGTGAAACCCATTACTTCATATGGTTAGCTTAAAACACTGATAGTCCAGGACATTTCTGTGCTTTCAGGTATATTTTGGAATGTACAGATTTCACTATTTTTTCAAGAATTCCCTAGATACTTGGGGACGGTGTGCAGCATTAATCGTTACATATATTGTACTGAAAAGCATATGAGCAAAATACCTAAATAAGCGCCTAAAAACACGTCTGAAACAAACCTAATTCTATGGGGTCTTTCTCTCCAAATAAAAATAATCATATCATTTACATCTAATACAATACATGACATTTAAATGACTTTGTAAATGGTTTAGAATGCAATTTAGAGTTGCCTTGTGTGTTGTGTGCACTCACATACACCTATATTGTGTCTAGCCCAGGCAAAATTCAATTTCAGATAAACAACGAATAATTTTTTAATACAACTGTGTGCCAAATATTGCACAGGACATCTTGGGTGTCTTGCATTTCTTCTGTCAATCTTATATTGGATGCAATTTTAACAAAGTATCAAATCAGCTATTTGAAACAGTGTTCTTCCTCTGGCCCACAGACCAGCAGCATTGGTACCCCTTAAAAGCTTGTCTAAAATGCAGAATTTCACCCCTCACCTCTCCCAGTCTGAACTTGCATTTTATCAAGACTGCCTGATAGTCTGAAGGCACACTAAAAACTGAGAACTTCCCTAGAGCACACTTACTGACCATGTTCAGAGCAGCAGGAAAATTTATCAAAAATAACTATCACACAAAGACTAAAGGGTTTTCTTAAGAAGGTGAAAGCAACAATAATGTCTAATGTCGACTCTAGAATATTAGTACAAGAGAAGGTTAGTTTCGGTATTTATCACGTCATCGCTCCTTACCAGTTTGTTGGGTAGACTCCATAATATAAAATCCAAGACAGACAGTGAATGAGACAACAGAAATTTATACAAGATTATTAATGGTAAATATGAGCTAACATTTTCTAACATTTATACCTCAGTTATTTTCAAAGAAAATTCTGGCACTCAGAAACAAAACAATTAAGATATTAAAGATCTCATTTTTATAAGGGTTGGGAAGATCCCCTGGAAGATGAAATGGCAACTCACTCTAGTATTTCTGCCATGAACACAAAAGCCTGGTGGGCTACAGTCTATGGGGTTGCAAAGAGTCAGACACGGCCAAGTGACTGAGCATGAACGCATGTTGACACATACATTAAACTCATTTTAATATAAATTGTATTAGCTTGTCATCATTATCTATTCTATTTTTACTTTTTTTACTTTTTTTTTTTTTTTTTTACTGCACCACACAGCTTGTGGGGTTTTAGCTTCCCAATCAGGACTGTGCTGAGAAAGTGAAGCGAAAGTGCCGAGTCTTATCCACTGTACCAGCAAGGAATTACCTCTACTCAATTTTAAAAAGTCTCCAAAGGAGCTTATGAAACAAAGAAATATATTTTAACTTCCTAGAAGAATTAACATTTATATTCTGGGAAAGCACCTACATGTTTATTACCTTTAAAAAGGACCCGGGAAAATAGTCAATATGGTTCCTATCCACATGACTTCATCATCCAAACTCCTTGTTTAAAGAGCAAGAGGAGCAACTAAAAGCACACTGTGCTAGACTATCCAGCCTTCCTTCCAGCGGGACCAGGCTGAATACGCACAGTGTCCCTCAGGATTAGCAGGTCAGAAGAACAGATAGCCGGTCAAAAGAACACATCTATGTTTCAAAACTCAGTCAGTGACTTCACGTCACTTTGCCACGCTGAGTTTATTCAACATTCAAATAAAATATCAAACCCTCTCTAAAAGGTTTCAGAATTTCAAAAATATCCAACTCCAAACCCTAGACAAACAAAAACCATCATGTTACTTCCTATTTAGTCCCTCACTTCAAGAAATCTGTGATCTATTAAGGTAGTAAGAATGATAAATATAAATGATACAGGAAAACAACATGCTTGTATATAGCTAACTACATATTGACACATATATGCAAAGAGTGCTGGTGGCAGTATCTTTTTAAAAAATTATACAAGCTATGTATCTTTTATTCTAGTAAAATATATATGACATAAATGTTGCCATTTAAACCATTTTCAATGGCCTTAATTACTGTCACAGTATTGTGCAACCATCATCACTATTTCCAAAATACTTTCCTCACCCCAAACAGAAATGCTGCGCTCATAAAGCAGCAACTCCCACTCCCCTCTCTCCTCAGCCCCTGACCACCTCTCATCCACTACCGACCTCTGCAACTTTGCCTAGCCTAGGTATTCCCTGTGAGTGGAATCACACGACTTTTTCTCTACCTCATTTCACTTAGTATTGTGTCTCCTAGGTTCATCCATACTGAGGCGTGTATCAGAACGTTTTCTTCTTTATGGCTTAATAATAGTCCGTTGTAGGTACTTATTATAATTTGTTTATAACATGAACAGGTTGTTTCTACCTTTTAGCGACTGTGAATAATGCTTCTGTCAACATACCCATCTGGGCATCTGTTTGAGTGGCTGTTTTCCATTCTCTGGGATATATATCTACAAGTTGAATTTCAACCTTGCTGACCCTGCTACTAATAGTGTATTCCAAGAAATGATAGTATAATAACAAGAATCAATACAGAAGAAGCTGAGTTAGATCCCAAGGAGAGGTTGTTTCATTAAATGAAGGTTGAGTAAGAAATAAAGGATAGAAATGGTACAGACTTAACAGAAGTCGAAGATATTAAGAAAAAGTGGCAAGAATACACAGAAGAACTTGACAAGAAAGATCTTAATTTCCCAGATAATCATGATGGTGTGATCACTCACCTAGAGCCAGACATCCTGAAGCCCGAAGTCAAGTGGGCTTGAGGAAGCATCACTACGAACAAAGCTAGTGGAGGTGATAGAATTTCAGTTGAGCTATTTCAAGTCCTAAAAGATGATGCTGTGGAAGTGCTGCATTCAATATGCCAGCAAATTTGGAAAACTCAGCAGTGGCCACAGGACTGGAAAAGGTCAGTTTTCATTCCAATCCCAAAGAAAGGCAATACCAAAGAATGCTCAAACTACTGTACAATGACATTCATCTCACACGCCAGCAAGTAATGCTCAAAATTCTTCAAGCCAGGCTTCGATAGTACATGAACTGTGAACTTCCAGATGCTCAGGCTGGATTTAGAAAAGGCAGAGGAACCAGAGAGCAAATTGCCAACATCTGTTGGATCATAGAAAAAGTAAGAGAGTTCCAGCAAAAAATTGACTTCTGCTTTATTGACTTCACCAAAGCCTTTGGTTATGTGGATCACAACAAACTGGAAAATTCTTAATGAGATGGGAATACCAGACTACCTTATCTGTCTCCTGAGAAATCTGTATGCAGGTCAAGAAGCAATAGTTAGAACCAGACATGGAACAACGAACTGGCTGCAAATTGGGAAAGGAGTATGTCAAGCCTGTATATTGTCATTCTGCTTATTTAACTTATATGCAGAGTACATCATGAGAAACGCTGGGCTGGATGAAGCACAAGCTGGAATCAAGACTGCTGGGAGAAAGATCAACAACCTCAGATATGCAGATGACAGCACTATTATGGGAGAAAGTGAAGAGGAACTGAAGAGCTTCTTGATGAAAGTGAAAGAGGTGAGTGAAAAAGCTGGCTTAAAACTCAACATTCAGAAAACTAAGATCATGGCATTTGGTCCCATCACTTCATGGCAAATAGATGGAGAGACAATGAAATCAGTAACAGACTTTATATTTTGGGGCTCTAAAAATCACTGCAGATGGTGACTGCAGCCATGAGTTAAAAGACACTTGCTCCCTATAAGCAAAGCTATGACCAACTTAGACAGCATATTAAAAAGCAGAGACATTACTTTGCTGACAAAGGTCCATCTAGTCAAGGCTATGGTTTTTCTAGTATTATGTATGGATGTGAGAGTTGGACCATAAGGAAGGCTGAGTGCCGAAGAATTGATGCTTTTGAACTGTGGTGTTGGAGAAGACTCTTGAGAGTCCCTGGAAGTGCAAGGAGATCAAATCAGTCAATCCTAAAGGAAATCAGTCCCACATATTCATTGGAAGGACTGATGGCTGAAGCTGAAGCTCCAATACTTTGGCCACTTGATGCAAAGAACTGACTCACTGAACTGACTCTGACTCTGGGAGCGATTGAAGGCAGGAAGAGAAGGAGACGACAGAGGATGAGATGGTTGGATGGCATCACTGACTTGATGGACATGAGTCTGAGCAAGCTCAGGGAGTTGGTTATCAACAGGGAAGCCTGGCATGCTGCAGTCCATGGTGTCACAGAGGGTCAGACACAACTAAGTGACTCAACTTAACTGAGTAAGAAATGGTTCTTTACCTCCTGATGCTCAGAGGGGAGTGGCCCATGGGAAGCAGGGAGCCAATCACTTGCAATACGAGCCCTAAGACGGGGCCATACAGTGACAATGACAGTGTAGGGCAGGGCACCTGGAGGCCCGAGGTGAGGAAAGGCCATCAGTGATGAGGACGGTAATGCAGGAGGCCAGGGGACAGAGCACGCACAGCAGCACGCAATGTGGGCAAAGACACAGCTCTCCTTCCGAAAGACTACGGGGGTAGCAAGGCGAGACGTCAACCACAGGAGGAGCGGGAGCAGAGAATGGGAGTGGCAAAGTAAGCGGGCCTGGGCTAGACTGCAAAAGTCTGACTGTCTACTGAGGAGCTTGAACTTAATCTATGGATGAAGAGAACCTGCTGGAGTTGTTGAAGCCAATAAATCATCCTGCTGGAAAGAGACAACTGACACAGAAGTGGGGAAGCCCAGCTGCAGGCCAGTGAGACGCTATCCTAGGCAAGTAACAATCAAGCCTGCACGGAAGTCAAAAGGAGAGGACACATTAGGGTAACAGCTTGGAGGGAAAGTTAATACAATGGAGAAACTCATTAGCTGGAAAAGTCAAGGAAGACACTGCGGTTTCTACTCAAAGTTTCCAGCTGGGCAACATGTTGGGTCATTAAGCCACCCATGAAGACAGGAACATAGGAGGAAGAGGGAGAGGCAAGAAAAACGCATTTTAATTTTCCCTGAAAATATACATCTGTGAGAATTCAGAGCCACAGGAATTCTAGGTAGTATGTAACCAAGTCTAGTTCATTTTTATCTGGTTTTCATATAAATGCAAACTATTTGTAATTTCTTTTAGCTCCAAGTGTCCTTTAAGAAAATGTTCAAAGAAAATTGGAAAAATAAGAAACCATTCATAAGATCATTATCATGTAAATCTAAGAAATATCTCAGAGGCAAAGCTCTCTTCCAATTTCTTGTCTTCAGCTAACTGCTACAGTCGGAAAGAATGCAACTATATAACCAAAAACAACAGTAACTTGGCTTTTCCCAATGAAAAGGGAAATTCATCTATCACTCTTGAAAGTTTGCCAAAGTACAAGATTAAAAACAAAGCACTAATGAAATATCTGTTTACGCTACTTATTTTGATACAATATAAACGAAGCCACCCATCTTTTATTTTGACATAAGCATAGTTAAGACATAATTCAAAGCCTTCTATGTTCAATTCTCTATTGGTTATTTTGGGCAAATTTGCATATTTCACTAAATGAGCTGAGCGACCAACAGGCCAAGAAAGTATTACTAAAGAATGAGGTATTATTTCAATAACCGAGAATGCTGGAGATCCAAATGAAATCTGAAGCAAAAATAAAAGCATTCTGACTCCCTGGGTGAAATCTGAATGGAGTCTGGGAAGCAATCTGGCTTATTTGAGGAACAACTTTTTAATGGAAATCTACTTCAGCCCAATGAATTTTTTTTTCCTGGCACAATACCTTCCTTATTTCTTCTTTGTAGCAGTACCAAGATGATTATGTTTTACAACCGATCATGTTACACAACCTTTTGTGTTTTTTTTTTCCCACCAAAATTTTAATGTAATTGCTAACATCTAGACTTTGAGAAACCTTTGATGGACCAGGAAAGGCCTCTTGGAAGCACTGCCTCTTAACCAGACACCCCAGTTAACCCTGTCTGACTCTTGACTAACCATCACCAATATCCGGTAGCTCCGAATTCTCAGATGTGTCTTTTCAGCATCTATTTCACCTCTCTAAAGGGAAATTAAACTGACTGCTTCTTCCTTCTTCTCCCTCTACCTAATCACATCCATATTTCACAGGAGGGCTCTTTGGCTGTGCAGAGAAAAGGTCGGGGCCACCAAGAAACACCAGGCCAGCCTCCCAGGAGGTGGGGACTTCAAGATGAGAATCACATGGTCACGTCTGAGGAGCCTGCTCGAGGCCTGTAGCCTCTCCTCTAATATTTCCTATAACTACAGGGACTGCACATTCTTTAGGCCTTTCGTGGTTGCTTTATCAAATGATGGTTTTAATTGTAGCACTGCATTTTCAGGGAAATAGCCACTTCTGACACACTCAGTACATATACTTTTGTGAGCATCATTTTCTCCCTTCTGTAGTAGGTGGAAAAGACCTACCATATGAGGATAAATGTTGGCATACAACAACCGATAGCCTCTTCACATTCAACTGGTAATGTCATTGGCATGTCAGGGATGAGTAATCCTGAGAGATCTTTGGAGACAGTATATCCACTCAGCTACAGAGGAGAGTAAAACTTACTTAATATAGAGAACAAACCTGGCTTCAACTGTCAGCCAATAAAATCTCCTCCCATGTGTTTAGCGCAGGATGACATGCTTTGATGGATGTCAAGTAGCCAACAATTGATAACCATGAACACCATTCACTGTGCCAAGTTCAGCACTTTCCACACAACGCCTCATCTAATTTAACCCTCAAGTTGCTTTTATGACTGCCAATGAACCCATTTTACAGATAAGAAAACCAAGGCTAAGAGAACTTAAGTCAAAACTCTAAACAAGCTTCCGTTTGAAAGCAGAGCCTTTCTGAGTCCAGAGCCTGCTTCAACTACTTCATCTACTGCCTCTGCTCACAAGTATCCACTGCCCTGTTACTACTGGCCAGTCCTCAATCTGAATATCCAGCAAGAAGGCTTACAGCTGGACCTTAAAGAGGAAATACATTATTTTCCAAGAACGACTACCGAATTATCTCAACAAATGATTTACACACATCTACAGAGTAAAGACTATCACAGTGGATTTATGCTGTGGCAAGAGGTACAAGACAGCAGAGGAGCTGACCGTCTCCCTAGATGCTGCCTCCAGGAGGGTGGTAGCCAGTGATGTGTTCTGGTTCCGGTCCAGAGTGAGAGCAGATATTGGTTAGGAGTGGCTGGTGAAACCCTCCGGGAGCCATTCCTTGCCACCCCGCCCCATTCCCTGTTACCTTCCCCTTTGCCCCACTCATCCTTCAAGTCTCAGATTCACTTTCACCCCCTCCAGGAAGCTTTCCCTGACCCTTCTGGGTTGGGTTAGGTCTCCTTATTTTATGTCTTAATAAACCTCTATGCTTTGCTTTTGGTATGTCTACTATGACTGTAATTATATAATGATTTTGTTTACCTTTATCTCTATTAGCAAGGGGGCTAGAGGGCAGAGGTCATGTCTGTTTTGTTCAACACTCTATGCGTGGGGCCTGGCCATAGGACTTGAAGTATAAAAGACAGTTTGATGGGTGAATAAATCTAATCTCTGTTTTAAACAGTAAATACGAAGATGGAATCCATTCAAGGAATTTTGTTCTAAAGCTATTTATATGACACCTACAAAGAAGTCAGTCTCTGCCTTGTTCTGTGCTGTGTTGTGCTTAGTTGCTCAGTTGTGTCTGACTCTTTGTGACCTCGTGCACTGTAGCCAACCAGGCTCCTCTGTCCATTGGGATTCTACAGGCAAGAACACAGGAATGGGTTGCCATGCCCTCCTCAAGAGGATCTTCCCAACCCAGGGATCAAACCCAGGTCTGCCACATTGCAGGCAGATTCTTTACCCTCTGAGCCACCAGGGAAGCCCCGACCTTGCTTTATTCACTCGTAAATATATATTAATATCTACTGACCACAAACTGAGTTCCCAGAGTTATTCCAGGCACAGTGAAGATTTCAATGAAGACACAAACTCCCAGCACAAACTTTTATAATCCCATCAAGTATGGTCAGCGCTTCCTAGGCGGCTCAGTGGTAAGGAACCCACCTGCCAATGCAGAAGACTAGGGTTCACTCCCTGGGTCCGGAAGATCCCCTGGAGAAGGAAAAGGCAACCCACTCTAGTACTCTTGCCTGGGAAATTCCATGGACAGAGGAGCCTGGTGGGCTAGAGTCTGTAGCTCACCAGGCTCCTCTGTCCATGGGGTTCTCCAGGAAAGAATACTGAAGTGGGTTGCCATGTCCTCCTCCAGGGGATATTCCTGACCCAGGAACCGAACCTGTGTCTCTTAGGCTACAGTCCATGGGGCTGCAAGAGAGACAGGATTTAGAGACTAAACAACAAGTATGATCACTAAGATGAGACGCAGTTTAGCCCAAGTTTCTTCAGTGCCAGCTGCCCTTACTGAAAACCTTGCCAGACTGGCTCCAGCTTCACCAATTTAGGGAGGATCCCAGCCGACTAAGAAGCTCAGCACTGAGTGCTCGGGCTGAGGAAGCACAGAGAGCAGGGCTCTGGTTATGATCGGCGCTGCCTTGTGCCTTTCTGGGAATGGCATCCTTTCAAGGTACTTTTTCTTCATTAATACGCATGTGCCTAGCAGACTCAAATCATTCCTGGATACCTTCCTCCCTTGGATGAGCTGACAATCTAAGTGGCTCTTGTAGAGCGCTGGAGAGGGTCATATTCACGTACGCCAGAGCCATGTAACATACCAGGCAGGTTTCACATGTCTAAATTGCTATTATATAATAAAAAATATCTTCACTAAACAAAGAAATACTCCAGATAAGTAGAAGCAAACTATGTGTTCCTGGAAATACTTTCCTAACAGATCAACAAGAGAACATTCTGTACTCCACCAAAATGAATTTCTACTCTGCTGAGGATAAGTGAAATTTGGGGCTTATTTGTTTGCATTTGTTGGGGGTTTTGGGGTCTTTTGGGTTCTTTGGTGGTGGTCACGTTGACATTAAAGCAATTTCTTTTAATACAACAGACTGTGGAGAGCAAACTCATGGCAAGAATACCACCACTAACCCACGGCAGGCATCATTAACAGATTATGGTGCTCTGCCCATACCCAGAATTTGTACTCAAGGGAGCCATTATCAATCAATTAAAATCAATGATGAACATGATGAAGCTCACCTATGAATCCTTCACTGGACTCACACTGATGGGAAATCTGTTAATTCAACAGAAATAGAGGGCTGTTGCTTCTCAATAAGAATACCCTACCTCCTGATCTGGTAACGGTCTCACAGAGTTTCCTCCCCAGCAGACTATATATCTTTTCCCATTCCATTTTAGTGTTTTGTAAGATTTTCTCTCTGGATTGATAATAAAGGGATAAGGGCTGAATCAGAAGTGTTTTGGGAATGTGAGAAGAAAAAAAAACAAATTCTCAACAAAGATGTCCAGAATTTCCATCCTGAGAGCTACTGTTTAATTCTGAAAATCTCTAGGGCGGATTTTGTTAAAAGATTCTTATCATCTTATCAAAACCTTTTAAATCAACCTGGACATAGGACAGAGGTAACGGAGGTGAAAGAGATAAACGAGGGGTTTATTTCCTTATCCTTAATACCACACAACACAGAGCCTGCTAGGTTTAAATCCAGCTCCCCACAGATGCCTTCAGTTCAGGGCACCCAGCAAATCTCAAAGATGAAAGGTGGAGCTGGGGGCTAGGGGAGGGATGGGGGGGAGCGAACACAGAACCAAATGCTCCGGAGACTTCCCTGCATCAGCTAAGGCTCCTGCTTGCTTAGTTCTTTCACTCATCACAGACAAGCTAGAGGGAAAAGAAACAGGACCAAACAAAAAGTAAAAATCCTATTTTTAAATTTCTTGAAATTTTAATACCATTAGGCCAAGTTTTTGCTTAAAACTGAGAATTTAAAGTATTTCTCATAAGAATCTGCTTCACAGAAGCTGGAGGAAAAAGGTCTCGTTCCCATGGTAACCTTCTGCATACTGATTCTTTTGTTTCAGCACTACTCATGAATTCACCCACATTTTAACTTCACTCAGAATGAAGATAACACTCTAATAAATGACAGGAAGCATTTGCCAGAACTCTTCTCAAAACACCCCGAGAAGAAGATTTGTGTAGGCACAGGCTTGGGACGCTTGGACTATGAGGGACAGTTTTGCAGTTTTTAATTATGGTTTTTAAAGATCTGAACACAGCTATACATTTCCATCTGAAAGAAAATCATACCCCCTCCCTACAATTTTATATATAACTGTGAAGACCGAATACGCCTGGCTCATCACTGGATTTCCAGGACCTAACAAAGAATGAGGACTACATCGCTCTGCTGTGCACCTGAAACCATCACGACACTGTTAACCAACTATACTTCAATATAAAATAAAAAGTTTTTAAGAAAAAGAAACCTGTAATTTATTATACAATTATTTCCGATGAGGAGGTGAGAATGGGGGTGAAACTTGCCTACTGTTTTCAATCTGCTGACCTAACCAGAAACACTGTTAGCTTCTCTTGAAATTTATTTTGATTATAAAATTGAAGGTTACTAATATACAATAAACTTCACGCATGTTCAGTTCAGTTCAATTTAGTCACTCAGTCGTGTCCGACTCTTTGTGACCTCATGAATTGCAGCACACCAGGCCTCCCTGTCCATCACCAACTCCCGGAGTTCTCCCAAACTCAAGTGTGTTACACACTGTAAATAAAGGGGAAAAAAATCATGATGGTTTATTTTTCATGGCTGACCTGATTGCAAAATTTTATTTACTGTTGTTCTTGAACATTGTTACCTTGTGATGAATAAAGATTTGGGGCTAATTAAAAAAAAAAAAAGAAAGAAGACTTGATAACTGCATTGATTGAATCAACACTAGGGTTCCTATTATTCCTCCTTGCCCCACTGTTAAAGTGCTGACTTCCAAGGAGAGGAGCAGTGGGTGATAATATGAAACAAGTATCTCCCAGGAACATGAGTTAATAACTTCAGACATGAGTTAAATTATCAGGGTCCTCACAAGGCCGGTGGGCAGGGCTGAAGGGCCCTAACGGTTGGCAAGTAAGGCAGGTGGGTGTTTGTGCTCCCGACACAGCATGCAAGACACAGGGCATGTAACTCAAGAATAGTTTTGCTAATCCACTGCCTGGCCAAAATTCTTTGAAAACTCCAAACCTAGAAAAGATTTATGACTTTCAGAGGGACTGTTTCCTTTTATTAGATGACAGTTACATAACCAATTCCATGACCCTTTCCCCTTGGCCGCCTGGAAGGGTGTTTTTGCATTTAACCCTCACTCGAGCTAGCAGCTGTAGCAGGAGAGCTGGCCGGGCACACTGGCTACTCTAGTCCTTGCCCTGTTCCCCATTTCCCACTCAAACAGATGGACTGTGTACATGTCATCCACCGCTAGTAGTCTTGAGCCTTTGGTGGATGCAGTTGGAGGATAAAATATCAATTATGAACAAATACGCCAGGAAAATGTGGATGCTTGGGTGCACTTGGAAATAGCACCAAGAAAGAATTTATAGAACGTTTGAACAATATCAAGTAAAACAATAACATCTTTTCATGTTGAAGCCCCCTTTCCTGTTGTGAACTGATCATTGTTGAATAAAATCAACACAGAGAAGGACATGTTGCCTTCAGACCCTCTCTCCAGATGCTTTGTAGGTAGGGCCCTCGGTATTTCAAGTTAGAATTTAACCCACAAGGAAGAGTAACATTTTCAATAAGCCCCAAAGCTTTGCATCTTCACTTTTCTTTATTGAATATGCCCCCAAAAGTTGTCTTCCTAAAAGGGGGCAATGCTTTCTATAGTTCCCATCAGTTTCAGCTGAAAGAAAAAGGAACCAAGACACAGAATTTTGAAAACTCTAGCAGCTGGTTTCCTAAGCCATAATTTCCTAAGAAAAAGGATGCCTGTCAGAATGAGGGAAACAGAATTCCATGTCTTTGCTGACATTTTTCAAACCTGGTCCAGTTTATCAGCAGCTGGCTCCAGTCAGGCCCTTTCTCACACAACCCTCTCATTCACCTTTCATCATGGATTTTTAAAATACTTTCTTTTTAGATGGTTATTAGCATTGGCCAGCAAAGTAGCCAAAGAATATGATCTACAGGGTAAACAAGTTCTTAACCTGGTCTTAAGTGGATTCGGGATGATGATAAACTTGTTCCTACATTTATTAAAATGGAAGGAACTGAGTACAGAAGACGGCTGAACCATTAGCCCTGCAACATGCAGAAATCAGCTCAAGACCAGTGGCAACACAGGGAAGCCAGAGACACACAAGAAGAGGGGAACGGATGCTATGGGCCAAGGTAGGGGAGCACAAAAGACGTCAAAAGAGAAAACGTGCAAATATGAAACCTCTTCAATACCAAAGACCAGAATTTTCACTTTCTCTTTTTCTCAGTCTTTATACTTTTCTCCAACATTAGCTGTATGTGATCTCTTATGGGACTTCCCTGGTGGCTCAGACAGTAAGGCGTCTGTCTATAATGTGAGAGACCTGGGTTCGATCCCTGGGTTGGGAAGATTCCCTGGAGAAGGAAATGGCAACCCACTCCAGTACTCTTGCCTTGAAAATCCCATGGATGGAGGAGCTTGGTGCAGGCTACTATCCATGAGGTCACAAAGAGTCAGGCATGACTGAGCTTCTTATCTCGNAGTTCCTCTTTCAGTATCCTATCATTTTGCCTTTTCATACTGTTCATTAGACAACAGTATCTATAAATAAATACATTTCCAGCTGAAGTCTATTTTGCACTGAACCTACTATATAGCAAGCCTATCATGTAACATTACATCACACCTCTGGAAGATGGATGCAGGGTACTGGTTACAAGTGCAGGCTCTCACAAGACCCAGATGGCCTGGGTTCAAATCCCGACCCGTCTTCTGCCAGCTTTGTAGCCTGAGGCTACTTAATGTCTCCATGACCTATTTCCTCATTTGTAAAGTGGGAATAATAATGGTATGACCTCATGTGGTTCTCACGATGACTTAATGAATTAAAACAAGTGGCCAGAATGTGGTCTGGCATGAGGTATGTGCTCGTTAACATTAATTATTACTCAAGTGCAATAAAACTGCTTTCCCTCCCATGTGAATTTACATAATTCACATGTCGTTTAAATGAAGCCACTAAGCTTTCTTGATTTTCCAGTCCACTCTGTTCAAGGACAGCAAGTCTAGCTCCTATATTTCCATCAATTAAGTCCAGGTGGGAAGGTGTAATATCATCTTGCCATATACCAAATTTGTTCACAATCATAGGCATACACTTCATCAACTTATTAGAAATTGTAATAGGTACTTATCAGTGACAAAATTAGAGGAGGATTAGCTCAGTCCTTTATTGGGCTTAAGAACCACTGGCTTTGAATCAAAATAGTTTAAAGTTAAATTTCTAATTATTTGAGAATTTTATATCTCATTAAATTTAAAAATGTCTTCTCACCATGTTTGTTTTCAGTGTCTAGGAATCTGTTTCTGCTTTGCAGGTAAGTTCCTTTGCATTATTTCATCATTTTTTTAGTTTGGAAAACTCACGGTTACTAAAGGGAAAAGGGAGGGGGAGGAATAAATTAGGAGTATGGTATTAATAGATACACACCACTGTTCAGAAAATTAACAATAGGATTTACTGTATAGCACAGGAAACTGTAAGGGCTTCCTAGGTGGCACAGTGGTAAAGAATATTCCTGCCAATGCAGGAGACCTGGGTTCCCCTGGAAGAGTAAATGGCAACCTACTCCAGAATTCTTGCCTAGAAAATTCCGTGGACAAGAGGAGCCTGGCGAGCTATAGTCATGGGGGTGCAAAGAGCTGAACGCAACTGAGTGGCTGAGTACACACGCACAGGAAGCTGTACCTGATATTCTGTAATAACCTATAATGGAAAAGAATGTGAAGCCGTACCCCTGGAAAAAAGTCTGCTCACACTTCCAGAGTTCAATATCCATCCCATCGATCTTATATCCTACCCCAGTCATTTCTCTTTCCCTTCATTATCACAGAGATCACTTCCATACGAAGAGGTCTGATTCATTCCAACCCTGTGCAACATGACTTTTGCCCATTTCATCCCATAGACATTACTCCCTCAAAAGTCTCTAGAGTTTGACACTATCATCAGTTATTGCTTGTTTTTTAACCTAAACAGATAATTGTAAATGATTTAAAAGAAAACCATTTTTACTGAAACCATGATAAATAACTATAAAATCTGCATGTTCTTTCATTTACATTTTAATGACAATATATTAAAATTTTGTAGTTTTTTAAAGTAATTTTTATTCTTATTTATTTGACTGTGCCAGGTCAGAGTTGCAGCATGTGGGATCTAGTTTCCTGACCAGTGATTGAACTTGGGCACCCTGCACTGGGAGCATGGAGTCTTAGCCACTAAACCACCAGGGAAGTCCAATTTCATGCATTTTGAATCTAATGACATTTTACTTTATTATTGTTTAGATTGGGACTATCCAATAGAAATATAATGTGAGTTACATATGTGAGCTACATAAGTAATTTAAAATTTCCTAGTAATAATATTTAAAAAGTTAAGAACAACAAAAAAAGGGGTGAAACTAACTCTAATAATATATTTACCAGTATATTAAAAACATTATCAAAAAAATAAAAATAAAAACATTATCATATCAAAGTAATATATCATATCAAATATAAAAGTTATTAATTAAATATTTTACCTTTTTCATATTAAGTCCTGGAATATAGCCCATTTCAATTTCAACAAACCATATTTCAAGGGGTCAGAAGCCACACAGGGCTAGTGGCTACCACATAGGACAATGTATCTTTAGATCACTGAAGTCAACAGAAAATATAAAATAAAATATGTGAAAAGCTTTATTATAACAACTAACTTCATGATTTTGCTGAAATGAAAGCAAAGAAATCAAATTTTGTGAAATAAATGTATAATGATAAAAAGAAAAAAGAACCATTGGCTTTGTATAATGAAAAACCTAACACAGAAAGATGCACAGAAACTGAGAAATTACTGGAAGTTGAAATTTTATACCTGTTGCCAGGGCCTAGATTGGGGGGGACTCAGACTGCCATATTAAATAGCTTCAACTCCTTCCTTAAGTAATAGAGGACCACTGAAGTTTCTTCTGTTTTAGGAGAGAAGTCTAGAGGTGGCAGGGTCAAGGACAGGATACGGGGCTGAAGGTTAAACTGAGGTACTGACAAGAAGGCAAAGAAGCCGACCCCAGTCTACACACATGGTCCACTTAAGACAAGAGGAGACTGGCAGTTCCTCAAAATGTTAAACAAAGGGTTACCATATGACCCAGCAATCCCACTCCTAGGTATACACTGGGAGAGAGAAGAAATGAGAAATGAAATGAAATAAAAGAAATGAAAACATATGTTCACACAAAAACCTGTACACAAATGTTCATAGAAGCATAAGCTATAATAGCAAAAAAGGGAAAACAGCCCATGTCTGTTCACTAATGAATGGACACATAAAAAGTGGTGTATGCATACAACAGAACATTACTCAGCAATGAAAATAAAGACTTGCATATTTTGCGACATGTATGAACCTTGAAAATATTATGCCAGGTGAAAAAAGCTAGTCATAAAAGATCATGTATTATATGATTCTATTAATATGAAATGTCCAGAACAGCTAAATCCAAGAAACACAAAGTAGACAGGTGGCTGCCTAGAGCTGGAGAAGTCTGGGGGGAAATAGGGGTGAGTGCTAATGGATGCTGACTCTCTGTTTGAAGTGATGAAAACGTAAAGTGGTGATGTCTGCTCGACCTGTGAATATACTAAAATTCACCAAATTACACAACTTAAATGCATTATTTGTGTGGTATGTGAATCATTCTCTCAATAAATCTCTTTTAATAAAAAGGGCAGCAGCTGGGAAATGGACAGAAGGGGTAAGAGCTGATATGCACGCTTTCTGTTCATGGATAGAGTTCTCTTTTTCTACTTTCCCAGAGAGTGAATTCTGTGTGTGTTTCATCTCTTTTCAAGAGACTCTTATGAAAAGCCCCAAGATTTAAACAATAAACGAGAGCTGCCCTGGTTCAGGCTGGGTCAGGAGGCCCAGAGTCCAGTTGTTTGGACCAACACCCAACTTGGCCGACCCTAAAATGCCTTCAGGGAATTCCGGGCCTCTGGGAACGCAATCTGAAACCACTCAGTGGATCCAAAGGGCTGAGAGATGTGGGAATGTGAAGCATCTTTGTAGGGTCAGCAAGAGGGAATCCAGCCAGACTCTGCCTAGTCACACCAGGGAACTGGAGACAGAGTGTCCTCACCAAAGCAGCCCTGCCCACTGCTCACACCTGCAATACGGTGACAACTGTCTGCCCTCTGCCCTGTTACCATACACACTCCCTTGTAAGGGTGAGTAATGAGTGCATTTATAGAAAGCTAGGAAAGGTCTAGTTTTACACCCTCCCTTGAGGTTTTCAAAGAGCTCCAATGATGGTAACTGTTTTCAGAAGAGTCAAAATGATCCAAAATCTTACCTGGTATTTGACTATAACCAAGACAGTAGCAGCCTTCAGTTTTCTTTAGTAACAGTGAATTTAGAATTACAAAACACATTATCTATTCCCTTAAAGAAAGTTTTATAGCATGCATAATGGAGTCTGTTTCCTGCTGCCAATCTGTAACCTATAAACCATGAGAAGTAATATTTCACCACTGTTTGTGTTCTGTTTTATACACGCACCCCTTTTCTTGCACTTATTTCTCTACCAAAATCCTGGTCCCCAAACACAAGTCTTCAGGAAAAGTATTTTGCACTTCATGTTATTCCCCACTCTTTTTTTTTTTTTTTTTTTTTTCCTGCTTCAATCCCACTTTTCCAGAACTAACAAAAACTGCTTCTAAAAGCTCTGGCCCCATTACTCCATTCCTCAGAACTATCAATGAGATCCAGCTGTCTGAACCAAATCTCCAATTGCTAACTTCTAACCACACAACTACCTCTGGGAGAAGCCCATGGATGCTCTTCTCCTCTTGTTTCCTTTCTAACCAGCTCTATGAGCCACTCTGAGCCACCAAGGCAGCCTACTACCTGCACTCACCTGCATTTGCAGAAGGGCAGTACCATTGCAGAACCTTCTTTTCTTGCTTCCTAACAATGTTGACAGTAGATCATCACAACTATTCATTCACGAGGATATGCAGTGGCTGTAGAGAGGTATCCACTTGTTTGTAGGGAGTTAGTCACTCCCTAGTTTTCCCTTTTTTTTTTTTTTTTTAAAATTGACATCCTTACAGTTGCAGTAGAAACAACTATCAAAAGCTAATGTGGACTTTTAAAAATTTATTGGAGTATAGTTGCTTTACACTGCTATGTTATTTTCTGCAAAGTGAATCAGCTACACGTATACATTATTGTTTAGTTACTAAGTCGTGTCCAACTCTTTGTGACCCCATCAACTATAGGCTGCCAGGCTCCTCTGTCCATGGGATTTCCCAGGCAAGAATACTGGAGTGGGTTGCCATTTCCTTCTCCAGGAGCTCTTCCCAACTCAGGGATCAAACCTGCATCTCCTACACTGCAGGGGGATTCTTTACCACTGAGCCACCAGGGAAGCCCAAACACATATGCCCTCTTTTGCAGATTTCTTTCCCATTTAGGTCACCGCAGAGCACTGAGCAGAGCTCCCTGTGCGACACAGTAAGTTCTCATTGGTTATCCATTTTACACACGGTCATGTATGTATGTCAGTGGCAACTTCCCAATTCATCCCACCCTCTCTTTTCCCCTTGGTGTCCACATGTTTGTTCTCCAAAATACATATACACTTGCCTTTGGTCACTTCACCAGAGTAGCTCCCAACCATCTTCACTTTCTGCCACAGAAGCAGGGAAGGCAGGCTCCCTGCAAGCTGCAGGAACTTGAAAAGGAAACTGCCTACTTTGGCTTACTTGAGGGAGAGCTGCACTGTGATACCTTCATAAGGTGATAGTCTGATGGTCTGGAGTTTAAAAGGAATGTGAGCAGCTACACCTGTAGGAGGGGAGGGAGCAGCTCCCAGAGAGCTGGACCACAGGATCCCCTGCCGAGGCATGTGACTGCTCAAGTTGTCAGCAGCTTCTCTAGTTTCTCCAGAAACTCAAAATGCCTGGGCACCTATGCTAATACAGTCAGCACGAATTTCAGCCTCAGAATTGTTATCTGTTATTATATCTGATAGCTTAACAAGACATTGTATAATACTTCACAGTTTCCAAGTGGTTTTCTTCATCTTTCTATTATACAGTAGTACCTTTTCCAAGGGCTGTCTTTGGCTTTTAGCTATGAAAACTAAGTCCCCACTGGCTATTTTCGAAAACAAAATGAAATAAAACATACAGTATAAATTCTTTCTGGGGGACGAACTGAAAAATCGTAATTCAATGATAGAGAACTACTCCATGAGAAGCAATTTCTCAAATAAAAGGTCATTTAGAGGTTTTATTATTTTTATGCATCAGTGATATCCTAAATAAATCAAAGGCAGTCAGCTTTATAATCTCTAGGAATTTTTAAAGAATTCAAGACCTTTGAAAAATCTAATTGTATTAAGGTTTGCTTTACTTTTATAAACTTTCAGGTTTCAGTATATTAATTATATATATATATATATATATATAAAGGTTGACTTTAAGATAAACAATAGGAAAAAAAGAATGAAGTACTTCATTTCCATGGAAAGTCGATGGACGTATGAGGTTCTAGGTAGGAAGAGTGACCACCATGCCTGCCCTCCTTCTGCAGCAGTCTAAACTGCCTACAATATGGCATGTCCATGCTCTCAGCTCTGTGTGCAGGCTACAGGCCAAGTTAAACTTGAATTGTTTGAAGTGCCCTGCAGGTATGAGGACACAGATCAAAAGTCTAACCCTCCCCTCCTTTTTTTTTTTTTTTGGCCACACCTCTCTGCCAGGTGCAACTTTTAGTTCCCCAAACAGGGATCAAACAAGTGCTCTCTGAAATGGAAGCTCAGAGTCTTAACCTCTGGACCACCAGGGAAATCCCTGACCACATTCTTCTACAGAGACCAATCAAAGGGATGTCAGCACTGTTCCCTAGATTTTCAAAAGCTGGACTTCACCCTCTACTCAATGACACAGCGTAGTAAATTCAATTTTCTAAAAAGTGAACTCTTCAAGCATTCTAAAGTAGGAGACTGTTCAGTGGTAAAATCCTAATCTGCAGGTAGATGGTGCTTCTACTACATACAGGACCTCCTATAGAGTCTCGGCCTAACAAAGGTCTCCATCATCACCTTCCTCTGCTGTGCTTCTACTAGCTGTTTCTCTTATTGGGCTATTTCCTAATTTCAAGCATTTCTCAGTTTTCAATAGTTGCCTTACCTCCTTGCCAGACTAATACCTTGAAGCCAACTCAAGCTTTTCACCTGTTTTTGTTTGTTTGTTTGTTTTCCTGTTCTTTTTTATTTAAACGGCATTGTTGTTACTCCCATATTGATACTGTAAAAAAAGACAAATCAACCTGATCCCTCAGTTGCTCTAATATCAAAAATTGACAAAGGAGTATTATTTAACCCATCTAATTTTAACAGAGGGGGAAAAATAAAGGAAAAATAGGCATGAGTTATTAAAAGTTAAATAACTGTACTTTAGAGACAAAGTTATATTGAAAGTGCTTATGCTTAATTTCCCTAAGTCCTGGTGAAAGCATTCACCCTAATACATGAAAACATATTCCCCCTCCACTCCCTCAATACTTGCTAAGTTGATAGAGAGGGTCTCTGAGGAGCTTCAAGACTGTGACCCTGTGCATGCGCACAACCCCATCAATTTTCAGGCTAACTCAGAACAAATGATCAAAGCAACAAAATGAACACCTGAGCTCTCAAATGGGTGGCTGATAGGTTGAAACTGCCCTACATATGTGTATTTTTAAAAATCTGAATTATCTTCCAACACTTAAAAATCAAGAGACTGTACCCACACACCCAGATTTGCCACTTTTGAAATCTCAGCTCTCAACACTGAGCTCACATTCTCACAACGACCACAGTGGCTGGGGCTGCACTCACACCCCCATGTACAGTGATCCACCCCCGCCACCACCACTCAGAACCCATCCTGCTTTTCAGCTATGTGATCTGGTTGCCAAGACAATTTCTCCCCCTCTAGAGAGGGCTCAGAGTCAGATCTGGCTCTCAGTTTTGGCTCATTCTTTAGCATCTAAGTACTTACTCAGCTCAGTTCAGTCACTCAGTTGTGTCTGACTCTTTTTGACCCCATGGACTGCAGCATGCCAGGCTTCCCTGTCCATCACCAACTCCTGAAGCTTGCTCAAACTCATGTCCATCGAGTCGGTGATGCCATCCAACCACCTCATCTGTCCTTCCCTTCTCCAAGTCTCCAAGTTCCCTTATTCTCCAAGTAGTAAGTAACACTTACTACTTGGGTGGGGTGCAATTTACTTAATCTCTGTGCTTCTCATCTGCTTAAAAAGATCTATTTCCTGCATAGATCATGGCAAGCATTAAATAGCACAAAGTCAGAAAGGACTTAGCATAGTATCTGGCACCTGGGGCTGAATAAATGATGATAAATGTTGTCATTAACATCATCATCAAATGAAAAAGCATCCAAGGGACACTTGGGAAGATGCAAATTTCCATGCAAGTCAGAAAGTTTCTGAAATCACTATTTCCACTTCCTTAAATGCACATATTATTTTGAAGAAATCTAAGTTACTAGCGACTCATTAAACTTTTGCTTCCATGTATCAGGATCTTGCAAGCCCAGACTCCACATATATGGGAAAAAAAACAAAAACCTACATAACACCTGGTTTTCATTTAATTCTTCAGATGAGCAACGTATTGTTCAGAAATATTTTTATACGCAATCTGTCCTATACCCGAGAAGCTTCTCCTATTAATATAAAAAGAGAGAATACAAGCTTTTATCAGCTTGAAAAAAACGTTATTTAACTGTGAACAAGAATTAATTGCCACAATTAGCATCAAATTTTAACAAACATATGGCTGTAAAATGTTTGTCTTTCACCATAAAGGCTTGGGAGTTCACAGACTGCCATAATTGATACCTCTGTAAGAACTGTAACTAATTGGGAAATTTTACAGTTCAATTACAGAAGAATAAAGGAAAAAAAAAATCAGCCATCACTTCATAATCTTAATGCAACCTATGTGAGTGGAAATCAGTAGAAAAGTCTTGTCAATTATATTCATAATATGAGCCAGAAGAAATCAGATGAGAGGCTAAATCCAATTATTTATAGCATTCTGGCAAAAGTCCATAATGAATTTTTAGATGAACTAGGGGAAGAGGGCGGAGAAGGCAATGGCACCCCACTCCAGTACTCTTGCCTGGAAAATCCCATGGATGGAGGAGCCTGGTAGGCTGCAGTCCATGGGGTCGCTAAGAGTCAGACACGACCGAGCGACTTCACTTTCACTTTTCACTTTCATGCATTGGAGAAGGAAATGGCAACCCACTCCAGTGTTCTTGCCTGGAGAATCCCAGGGACGGGGGAGCCTGGTGGGCTGCCGTCTCTGGGGTCGCACAGAGTCGGACACGACTGAGGTGACTTAGCAGCAGCAGCAGGATCGAATACTACATAAAACCTAGCAGGAGCTGCTCAATTTGGGGACAACGTAGAGAAAGAGGAAGGAGAAAAGAAGCAGTTAAATATCACTGTGTTAGCCACTTGGTTACAACTATTTTCTGAGGGAAGAAGCCCTACTCTGGACACCATGTGAAGGGACACCAAGGTAGATGGGAAAACTGTGTGTCATTATTACATTATGCCAAGACACTGGAAGAGGGACTGTAGAAAGAGATTCCTGAGNAAATTAATAGCACCTGGCTGAACACATCATATTCTGATGGTAAGTTAACTGGGCTATAAAGCCTTAAGTTTTCCTCAAATGTTGATTTTGGCTACTGAATATTTAAGAGAAAAAGAAAATTGGTATAAACAGGGTTAAAATATGATCCTTATAACCATTTTACTTCTAAGTCAGTAATAGTAAAGCACAGCCCAACCCCTATACAATAATGTGAAGTTATAAGAACAGGCACCTTGTTGTTTATGCAATAGATGTTTTTATAAAGCTAACTTTTTTGTTTGTTTGTTTTTTCCAAATCAAGTCACTACAAATGACTAAAAAATACCCTGGATGTTTCATCTTGTAAAAAGATATGCAATCTGGGAGTGCAAATGCTCCCTTTTAGAAGGTATCTTTGCTATGTGTCTGGATCTTAAGCCGGTCTGTTTTTAAACACAACCAGTATGTCCTGCATTCAGAAAACAAGAAAGACCAGGAAGAAACGTCCACTCCCACTGCCACAGGGAAACTTCAACAACAGCATTGTTGCCTCATAGAGTATGGCACTCTCCCCTTCCTTTCTCTGTTTAGAAATGATGCCAATTACTCTGACAATCCTGTTAGTCACAAAAGCCACGTGGAGACTAAGGGGTTCTGAAGGTGCATCCTTGATCAACTGGTCCAGAGCAAATTCATCTATTACTTCCTGTGCAGAACTTTGCATCTCACAGACATAATAGCAAATACAGTTCCTCAAAAGGATTCCACAAGAGACTAATGTCATTCTTAAGGTATGCTGATTTTTGTTTTTTTCCATAAAGGAAAAGAAGAAAACCTAGATGCCATTTGGCTTCTAAAGTACACCATTCTTCCTGGGTTTCCTTCTGCCCCCACTGGCTGTGCCATCTCAGTCTCCTTTGCTGGCTCCTCCCCCATCTTCAAAATCTCTTAAGAGCTGGAAGGTCCAAATGCTTGGTACCCTCTCCTGTCTCCATCCTTGCTCCAGGAAACTCATCCACACCATCGCTTGAAATTCCATCTACAAGCCAACTACTCCCCAGTATGTCTCCACCATTCAGACTGCCCCAACCCAGACTTATACAACGAAATGCCTCTTCAGCGTACCTCTGACAGCTCCCAGCCGTCTCCAAAGGTACAGGGCATGCAGGACAAAGAACAACATTAGGACTCAACGCTTTGCTAAAGGCAAAACTACAGAGACACTAAAAAGATCAGTGGTTGTCAGGTGCCTGAGCAGAGGGAAGGATGAACAGATAGACCACTGAGGATTTTTAAGGCAATGAAAACCATTCTGTATGTTACTGTGATTGCAGATACATGTCATCGTACATTTGACAAAACCCAGAGGCTGTACAATACCAAAAGTGAACCCTAATGTAAGCTAAGACTTTGGACAATGTCAAAGTAGGTTCAGAAGTTGTTTAAATGAGCCTCTCTGGTGAGGATGCTAATAATAAGGGAGGCTGTGCTTGTGGGAGCTCAGAAGGGCTATATAAGAAACCTCTGTACTTTCCATTCAATTTTACTCTAATCCAAAATTGTTCTAAAAAATACAATATAAGGATTGCCCTGGTGGTCCAGTGGTTAAGACTCCTCACTTCCAATGCAGAGCACATGGGTTAGATCCCTGGTTGGGGAATTAAGATCCTACATGCTGCATAGCGAAGTCAAAATAAAATTGCAATTTGTTAAAAAATAATAAGCATTAAAGAATACAATTGAACAATGAGTGAACAAAGTGAAAGACATCAAAAAGTTTATCGTTCCATGTCTGTTCCACTGTTCCAGGGGGTATTTCCAGCATCCCAGTTAGAAATGCACCTAATGCTTTTCCTAAAAGACCTCCAGAAGAAAGGAGAGTCCTAGGCCTCCTTCAGTAGGTGCGACATCACTCACCAGTGTATACTTGCTGACATCCATAGGCAACCTGACTCCTCTCATGAGGTTAAAATTTAAGACAGGATTCATGAGAACTTTCTTAACAAGACTCTGATCCCTTAACCAGCGGTGTTTCCCACAAGTTTCTCCCGGCTCCTGAAGAAAAAACTGACTGGTGGGAAAGACATGGACTCTCAGCTCTGGTACCGGGACCAGACTCTGGACCACTCTTTCATAGAGCAAGAAACAAAATGAGTAAGACCCACATAGCTTCGTGCCACATCTGAACACTCAGCTGGTCTCTCCCTCTCCTTTTCCACTGCTCCAAGCAGCTGTCCAAAACTAAGAGGAGTTCTCAATTTACTTCCTGAAGAGGATAAAGAAATTAATCATCCCAATTTGTATTTGCCGAAGTAGCCACTGATTAGGTATTAGGTGATACTTAAGAATCATCCTCACAGCTGACTGGCATCACCACCTAATTCATCCTTCAAATTGGTACACCTCTTGAGTGAGAAAGGAGTAATGGATGATTACACCTAACTACTGAAATTACACTGGGCCAACAAGGATGTGTAGTTATCCTAATAAATTAAAGCACTTCTATATACTAGGAACTATTCTAGCTACTTTTCATGTATGGACTAATTTAATTTTCACAACAACCCAAAGAGTAGGGACCGCCACCACCTCCACTTTGCACACATGCATACTGAGAAATGACATTAGGAAGCTTGCTCGAGGCTGCATAGGGCAAGTGGAAGAGCCAGGACTGGAACCCAGACAGACTGATGACCCTGTTAGTCACCACCCCAATACTGTCAGTCACACTATGCTTAATGACATTCTAACAGTCCCAATGTTCAATGTTCACAGTGTTTTAGAACAAACAAAAGTTGATTGTTGTCTTTCACAGTCCTGAGTTATTTCATTCCTGAGAATTTTTTTTTTTCCTCTCACATCTAACTGAAATCAGTCCTGCCGTACCTCTGGATAGAATGAGCAGAAATAAACCCAGCTAGAGCTAGCAAGCAGTTGGCCACTTAGGTTTTGTGTGTGTTGCTTGTTCTTGTTATTCGTGGTAGTTTTGTTCTATAAAGTTACTGTGAACACTGAATTAGCAAACACTGAACCATTACTCCTAAGTGGAAATACAGAGATTCCTATAAGCCTCTGATCACAGTAGTTTCATCAACTGATCGATATATAATCTTTGACTTATTAGCACTGCATTCATGGCAACAGCACTGTCAGTTATGCCTGAACAAAGGTTATCTAACACACATTTTCTCCGTATGATACATTGAAGTCTTCCTGCACTTGGGAACTCTACACAGCACTTCAGCACTACACGTGAGGGGCATTTTAAACAGCAAAACCACCTAAAACCCCGCAAAAATGCAAAAAATGCGGATTTAAACAGACCATAAGTCTGAATGACTGCAAGAGCACAGCAAGCATTGATTTGGTGTTACAAATAAATTTTAGTGGGAGGCAAATGAACAAATATGGATGCCACAAATAATCAGTATCAACTCTTCATGTCTCTCGCTCACAAAGGTACTAAGCCTGTGATGCAAAAGCAGCAGAGACTTCAGTTCTAGCCGGGAAACCTGAGTGCAAGTCACCAGTCAGACACCCCCTAGTTGATGGCTGTGGGTAACTTACTTTAACCTCCTTCTGAGCAGTCTTTCTTCAACTGTAAACTAATACTGCCCCAAATCTTCTCTTCCTTGGGTCATACAAGAGCAATTTCAGTAGCTTTCAATCTTGAGTTTTATTTTCCATTTCTCATCATTCTTCACTACCAAATCTTTACAGAGCTAAGTTCCCATATTTATCATGTGCTATGGAATTCAGGCTGGGGCTTCCCCAGTGTCTCAGATGATAAACAATCTGCCTGCAATGCAGGAGACCTGGGTTTGATCCNAGTAGCTTTCAATCTTGAGTTTTATTTTCCATTTCTCATCATTCTTCACTACCAAATCTTTACAGAGCTAAGTTCCCATATTTATCATGTGCTATGGAATTCAGGCTGGGGCTTCCCCAGTGTCTCAGATGATAAACAATCTGCCTGCAATGCAGGAGACCTGGGTTTGATCCCTGGGTCAGGAAGATCCTCTGGAGAAGAGAATGGCACCCACTCCATTATTCTTGGCCTGGAGAATTCCATAGACAGAAAAGCATGGCAGACTACAGTCCATGGGGTCACAAAGAGTCACACAATTGAGTGACTTAATACTTTCACTCTTTTTTCATGGAGTCAGGCTAAATAGAGCAACGTGGTCCTGCTCTAACTAGCAAATGAAATACGATATGCTTCTCAAAACTTTTCATTTAAACTTCAATGAGAGGGGAAAAAAGATGCGGAATAGTGTATATCATCAGTATGCTACATTTTTTAAAAAGGGGGACAGTAAGAACTAATTTGTATTTGCCTAAATTTGCATAAAGAAATGCTGGAAGCTGAAACGAGACATCTAATACATTAATAGGAAGTGAAGGGTAACAGGGTCAACAGAGAGAGGGACTGAGCAGGTGTCTCCAAATACAAGTAGGTATCATTTGATATGGTTGTACTTTTACACCATGTCAATAGATAACTTATTAAAACCACAATGAAATATCCTTTCCTGTAAATAATGAGCCAAGAATTAGAAGTTCCAGGTTCTAGCCTTAGCTCTGATTCTAGTTAGTTGTGAAGCCTGAGGTAGTCTGTGGGTCCCAGAATGGGATAGATGGCCTCTAAGCTCCCTCTCTATCCCAAAACTGCACAGAAGTAATCAGTCACAAGACAAAATAAAAGAGTAAACTGAGCTTGTACCAAAGTGTTTACTAAGAGAATAAATTAACAGCAGGGGAGCTCTCTCTTAGCCCAGCTAACGTGACTGACCCGTTTTACAATTTCTATCTCCTATTTCAAATAAATTATCTGAATTTTAAAAACAAGATAGTAATCATGAGAAATTTTAACAAAACTAAATGTTACCTAAGGACATGATACAAAAGGAGCTCTTAGCAAAACTGTAGCATAAATGACTTTCCCTTAAGCTAGATTAACGGAAGGTGTCCAAATCTCCCAGATTTGTAAGTAATTCAGAAGCAAGGAAATTGAAGAATTATGCACTCTAGCTAGAAGTATGTTCAGTGTTTTGAACCAAGACATAACTCAGGCTCTATTATTCTTCAAATAAAAATCTTCATATTGGAGTTAAACAACCAATTTAATATGTTGTAGAAATGTTTATGAAGTTCCACTCTGTACATCCCAATTGCCCATTTAACAAAGTTACCAGCAAATATAAAATCAATAATAACAAATGACTAGTGTGGGACTTCTACATATAGAGACTAGGTTGACTTATATTTGACCTAAAACATCTATTAACAAAGTACAGCATGGGGACGTACAGCATGGGGACTATAGTTAATAACATTCTACTGCATTTTTGATAGCTCCTGAGAATGAAGCTCTTAAACATCTTTATCACAAGAAAAAAATGTTATCACTATGTACAGTGATGGAGGTTAACTAGATTTATTGTGATCACTTCACAATAGTTTATACGAATATCAAATCATTACATTGTACACCTGAAACTAATGTTATATGTCAATTGTATCTAAATTAAAATCAAAATAAAGACCATTAATCTTAGGAGAGTAATATGATGAGGGAGCATAAGGAAAGACAAGTAACTAAGAGTTAGAGAAAAGACACTTCCCCAGTTCCCCCACCACCGCAAGGTCTTGCTTTGAGGGGCATCCTATTCTCCGGTTTCTGTACCATGTGCATTTATCCCACCAGATCACCAGGACAAAGGTTTTTGCCTACCATCTTCACTGCTGTACTTCCAGTGCTTAGCATATTGTCTGGTACACAGCAGGTCCCCTATAAATTACATTAAAGAAAGTTAACTCTAAAATACTTCATTAAAGAATAAAGACGTAATGCTCAATAAAAATCTCATATTCAGAATAATGCCTATCTCCCCAAGAAAATAAATCCCATAACTCATGTGGAACCACTCATTTAAAGTTTGAAGTTTTCACCAGTTTATGTATTATTTTGGGCAGTGGTGGGTGGGATGTCTCACCCACTGTCTGTTGGATGAAAGCAGAGTGGCCTCCTCCATGGAATCAACACCAAGCCAACCCTTGACAAGGACATACAAGGCTCACAAGGGAAAAGCACACAGAAATTTTCAAATGGACCACAGACGTTCTAGATAAGTCAAACAAGTATGTCAAACTTTGCCTACTGTTCAATCCTAGGCTTGTTGAAAGAAATATATCCACTGAGATTATCAAAATGCCACACCACATTTCCCCAGATGCGGTGTTCAATGGTTCCCAGGGGAAGGAAAAGGCAGCCCTGCGTCATCTGTTACTCATAGCTTGGATGTTCACTCTCAGAAAACTGTTTCCATATATCACACTCATATTAGAGGATTATTCACATCTCTACTTCCTCTAGGCTCTCTTTTCCACATTAAAAAGACTGGCAACGTGTACCTTTTTTCATACTATCCCTGAAAGGCTTTTTACTGTAGCCAGGCTCTCTAATGGAAGTCAGATTTCTGAGCCTAAGCTGCCATTTGCAAAGTCCACCCTCTGTGAGACCAACCTGCCCGAGTTCATATGCTGTACAGAGAATATACTGTGTAGAAAAAGCACTGATAGGAATAAGTAATTCTCCAGTGTGAGCTGTGATAATAGACTCACAGCAGGCTAGGACCTCAGTGATTCTTCAGTTATTCCCATCACCATTAGCTCACTGCTTATGGAGCAGCTGACATGCAAAGGGATGAAGTGATCTTCCTAAGGATAAGATTAGGAGGATTCCTTATTCCGGTCTCAGGAAAGAGAAATGTGTTCAATAAAGACTCATCTTCAATGTTGAGGATTAAGTTCATGCCAAGAAATTCTGCAATAAAACAGTCAAAGGAAGACAAAGTTCCTCCAGTTTGAACATCTAAGTTTCCAAATACAGAAAGTCTTCAAGGAGTCCAGAAGAATCTGTTTATATTCAACAGTATTCAAGGGAAGAGTATATGGAGTCTAAAGAACTATACTTCCCTTGCTAAGTTGGAAATGATACCTCATGAGCAAAAAAACAGATTGCTCAGTCTACCTTTCAGAAGTATGAATAAAATGATACTCTGATCTTTAAACATATTAATAAATTGGTAAAATTCTAATATTCTAATAAAATTTCATTCTGATCACAAAAACTGTTCTGTGGAAGTAAACTGGATATTAGCCAGGAAGACTAAAAAAGAAAAGGGGATTAAGGGATAAACAAAGGTTAAAACAGAAATGATTTTAACACAAGTGACCTCCTGGGACAGCAAAAACACAAACAAGGTAAATTCTTAACGTGTATTTAACATGAATTCTCAAGCGACTCAAATGCTCCAAAATTTAAACATACAGTAGCTAAATCATATAGGTTTTTTAAAAACCTTCCTCCTAAAGTTATTTTTAATATAAATTTATTTAATTGGAGGTTACTTTACAATATTGTATTGGTTTTGCCATACATCAACATGAATCTGCCACAGGTATACACGTGTTCCTCATCCTGAACCCCCCTCCCAGTGCCCCAGCCCCAAGCATNGGGAATCTGCGCTCTGACTACTGCTCAAATAGGCTGGGACAAAATTCCTGTTTATAGTCACACCTTTACTCCAACTTCATCAAGTCCTGCACCTTCCAGAGGTGCTGGGTTTAAATCTGGTTCCTTCTTGGCTTTCTTCACTACCAATTTAAACTTTCTCAGATTATCTGAAGTAATCACTGAGAGTCTTTATGCTTTTTTCAGGTTTCAAAATACCATTCATTGCTGATATCTCTTTCTTGGTTTTGTTTAATTTTTTAAAAGCTTTTGTGCCTTTTTTGTGCATTGACTATCCCATCTTCTTTAATGGGATATCAAAAGCGAATAAATGTAAGAGCACATGGCTACTCAGTCATCTGCCTCCCATTAACTTTTACAGAGACTTTAGATACCCTCCCTGCTTTTCTTTAGTCTTAACTAAAAGGACTGGATCTATTAATAAAATATTTGGGGGCTCCCTGCCAGTCAAGTGGTTAAAACTCCATGCGTCCACTGCAGGGGGGCTCAATTCCCATATGAAGAACTAAGATCCTACATGCCGTTCAACATGCAAAAAACAATTAAATTTTAAAAATAAATATTTGTTGTTTTTATGCCTCTACTTGAAATGATACTTAAATAATGACTATTTATTACTTCAGACACTGGTTATTGGTAAAAGCTGAAGAATGGGGACTAAAATACTCACATTATTGTGGAGTTCTTGAGGTGAATTTCAAATTAATTTCTTTGTTGATTCATCTCAGAATACAAAAAAAGTCATCATAAAAGTAACTTCTGAATGTCACTGTCTCAAATGTCAGCTAAAGACGTTTGGTTTTAGAAAGAACAGTTTTTCTGTTATATCGGTGAAATCAGGCAATTGCTTTAGTTACCAAAAAGCCTTGTAAAGTTGGTACCAAATAAAATTGGTAAACTTAATACTGGATATCGTGGAAGCAAAGAACATTTGCTAATGAAAAACAATTGCAATGGCCATTACTTCAAGGCAAAACTTAAACAGGTTCTATAATGTAAGGAATTCCATACNTTTAGAAAGAACAGTTTTTCTGTTATATCGGTGAAATCAGGCAATTGCTTTAGTTACCAAAAAGCCTTGTAAAGTTGGTACCAAATAAAATTGGTAAACTTAATACTGGATATCGTGGAAGCAAAGAACATTTGCTAATGAAAAACAATTGCAATGGCCATTACTTCAAGGCAAAACTTAAACAGGTTCTATAATGTAAGGAATTCCATACTCTCTGGCCAAGTTAAATTCAATATGTTTTTCTTTTAAAATTTAGCTCTATGAACTAGTCAGGAAAGATGAAATGCTAGTATTAATACTACAAAACTTTTGATAGTTTACTATTGATGCCTTCAGGTTGACAATTCTAATTACTAAACAGAGAAAACACCACACAATATAGATACATTGTGCTGTTACTTGTGTAAAATGTCATTTTCTATATAATACAGTCATTTTATAAAATAATATTGAAAACTGCATTTAACAGTATCCAGAGTTCCGTGATATTTTAATTTTAATATAATCTGATTAAAATTAGATACAAGAATCTTCTGGAGAAGCAAGTTCTGCATGAGTCCCATTTTGTCTGTTTATTATTACTGTAATTTACTTCTCCACACAAAGCAGAAACTGGAGAATCTGGCATTAGCTGCTCATTGTATGTTGGGAACAAATTCACTGCCTCAGGACACAGAAGCACATTGATGGATATTTTTATTTTACTCGGCAGAAACTGAAGACAGCATAGTTTTAGCTTTCAATTACTTCCCAAAGTAATACCAATGTTTTAACTTTGTAATGAGAAGAAAAACAAGCATGTCTCAGTTCTTTAGTAGCATAATTTTATAGGTTACAAATAATAGTATATACTATTATTGAAAAATGTAAAAGAAATAGTATAACCTAGACATTTAGAATGAAAACTCAGAATTCAGATTGAAAACATATTGTGTTATAAAAAATCAAAGAGAGTTTCATCTAGTCTTCATTTTGCAGAGAACTTTTTAATATAGAAGACCTTACTTAGACCTTAACCCCACAGCACTGGGGTTAATAATTTAGCCTTACACAAAAGGCAATTTCCTTTTCTGATAGTATCAGTCTTTTACCATCAATAGCGCTTAAACTTAAAAACAAGTGGAATTAAGATCATATTCTGTCCCAAATTCACTTAAATTAATCATACTTGGTCTTTTTCTATTAATATGACATCTATCTATAAATTATTGTCACTGAACAGATATATGAAAGCAGACGTGAAAGTCACTCAGTCGTGTCCGACTCTTTGCGACCTGTGGACTAGTCCATGGAATTCTCCAGGCCAGAACACTGGAGTGGGTAGCCTTTCCCTTCTCCAGGGATCTTCCCAACTCAGGGATCGAACCTGGGTCTCCCGCATTGCAGGCGTATTCTTTACCAGCTGAGCCACAGGGGAAGCCCACCCCCCACCCAAAAAATCAAAAAAGTTGAAAGTATTAGTTGATCAGTCATGTCCAACTCTGCAATCCCATGGACTGTAGCCTGCAAGAATTCCTGTCCATGGAATTCTCCAGGCAAAAAATATTGGAGAGGATTGCCATTTCCTTCTCCAGAGGATAAGGATGTACACAAACAGATGAAGTATATACTATACATGATGTTTAATAATGAATTAAGTATTCATTTCTAAACTAAACATAATCTCGTACTACGTTTTTTTCATGGGATCTTTAGGGTTTTAGGACATCTTTGGGCCTCAAAAGACAGAGAGACCATGAATCCAGGGAGATTTACTGCATCTAAGTCAGAGGGAAATGGGCACAGTCACAGGTAGAAGGAATCAGGTCCACAGCTGGGAGGTCGAAGACTCTGTCCTAACACTGACCAAGGACATACTAGGACAGGATTTAACTCTAATCATCCCAAGAAAAATAAAAAAGCCACACCCTTTGTAGGAGGGGTCAAATACAAGACGAGTGGGGTTCCAACTGCCTCCCCGTGTATGCCCTTAAAGAAGGTTACAAAGCAAGCAGCTGCCTGGCCTATGGCACTGACACGGGGTGACAGGGAGGCATTCAAGAGAAGGGCAAGCTCTCCACAGTCAAGGGGCTTGAGAAAGGTCCACGTGGCGCTGCTTACCCTAGCTGCTTCAATTCTGCCCCACCCTCCAGGTTCCGTAAACGCTTCTGTGCCAAAATTCTGACCGTGGCTTTCTTTTTCTCTATCCATGCTTCTCAAGGAGGACACAACTAGCATCTGGGCGGGGGGGACAATTCACGCTAGTCTGGGGGCAGTCTTACCAACAGGTCTGGCACTTTCGGCCCCCATCTACTAATGCCAGTACAGTCCCAAGGTCACTGGAGCAAGCAAAAATACATTCTGAACGCCCCAAGGAGGCAAACACAAGGAGCATCACTTCAAAACCAATGCTGCAAGCTCTAATATCTCATTTAAACCCACAGTGCCAAGAACGTACACAACTCCAATCTACATCTTGTGTCAAGATTTTCCTGGATTTCTAATCTTTTTCTCCTTTCAACTAGCCATTTTCCCTTCATGCTCCACAGTTATTTTGAGCTTGCCCCAAATNGTCTGGGGGCAGTCTTACCAACAGGTCTGGCACTTTCGGCCCCCATCTACTAATGCCAGTACAGTCCCAAGGTCACTGGAGCAAGCAAAAATACATTCTGAACGCCCCAAGGAGGCAAACACAAGGAGCATCACTTCAAAACCAATGCTGCAAGCTCTAATATCTCATTTAAACCCACAGTGCCAAGAACGTACACAACTCCAATCTACATCTTGTGTCAAGATTTTCCTGGATTTCTAATCTTTTTCTCCTTTCAACTAGCCATTTTCCCTTCATGCTCCACAGTTATTTTGAGCTTGCCCCAAACTGAATTTCCTTATCTCCCTCAATAAGCCCCAACCTGCTTTTCTTACACCCTGGCTAATAAAACTATCATTCAAGGTCAACGAGGCAGAAACTGCAAGGCAAACAAAACTCTTCCTCGTTCTCGACAAGTCCTCAGAATTTTAAGTTCTAAATAGCCCGCAAGTCCTTCCTCTTAGGACTTCTATGAGATTCCCATCATTTCTGGCCCCAAATTTTAGCAATGGCCCCAAATTTTTTACCATCTTCACCTCCTCTCTAATGTAAACACTGTACTACTACCATCTCCCAGGTCACCAGTCCACTTCCCAAATTAATTGCTCATTATGCCCACCCAGCCTTCAGGAAACAGAAAAAGATCCTCAGCAGGAACACAAAAGCCTTCACTATCTTGTCTCATCCTCGCCTCTGATTCTCACCAGGGGCTCTAGGCCCACCAACTTTAGCTTGACCTAAATCTGCCCAACTGGGGGAAGCACCCTAGTCTAGGGTACCTCTGCACACACGCTGGGGAAGCTCCACTGGCAACCACTGACCAGTGAGGACCAAGAGCCAGAGGGCAGATGCTTTCTAGCCGAAATGCTCTAGAACCCAGGCATCTGGCAGAATAAGAGGCTCCACACGTATTGACTGAAATGAACAATTCTTAATATAGAAAATTCAGTAGGAATAGTCATTGACAAATGTACACACCCAGAGTCAGAATAGTCTTGTCTGTTTTCATATAATGTCATTTTACACAGCAGGGCTTCTTGGTGATACTTACTGGCAAACAGTGAAGAACTCAAGCAATTATAAGGAGGACCAGACATCACACTATTGAGTCAAATGCTGCGCATGCAGTGATCTTAGCCTTCACTAAATATCCCATCACCCAGAGCAACAATTTTTCATCAGGTAAAAGTAAAGCAATGAAGACTATGCCTCAGTCTTGACTATGCCACACTTAAATCATGCCACACAATCAGTAATCAGTTTAGACATTGTTCATTAGTTTAGTTAAGGAAAAAAGTGAAAATTTTATGACTTCTTAAGACTGGAAACTCTTTCATGGTTAGCACACTGAGAGTCACTCTTGGAGCCCAAACGTTGAAAATTCAACAAGCAGGCATTACATAATGAAATAGGTTTTGTAAATCTTCTGAGTACTTTGAATTTTAAAAAGGCCATATTTAAGACTTCCCTGGTGGGTCCAGTGGCTACAATTCTGCATTCCCAATGCAGGGGACCCACGTTCAATCCCTGGTCAGGGAACAAGAGTTCACATGCTGCAACTGAAGATCCCATACGCCACAACTAAGACTCAGCACAAGTGAAGTTGTTCAGGTGTGTCCGCCTCCTTGCAATCCCATGGACTGTAGCCTACCAGGCTCCTCCGTCCATGGAATTTTCCGGGCAAGAATACTAGAGTGGGTTGCCATTTCCTTGTCCAGGGGATCTTCTCAAACCAGGAATGGAACCCAGGTCTCCCACATTGCAGGCATATGCTTTACCATCTGAGCCACCAGGGACTCAGCACAGCCAGATAAAAAAATAAAAATAAATTTTTTAAAAAAAACACTGTATCTAAAATGAGTGTTTCAAACTTAAATAAACTTTTGTAATGTAAGTTATTATGATACAGACATAGGATTACCATGTAGAAGCTAATCATTCTTAGTTGAAATATAACAAGACATTAAATTACACAGGTAGGCATCCCTCCAAACTAAAACACTGCATTTCAAATAAAAACAGAAAAAAAAAATGTAAAGGATAAAGATGCTTCTTTTTTATCATTTAATGGAGGTTGAGACGTTTTTATTTTAACAATTAAAAATAGACAAAAAATGTCCAGAATAGCCTCTTAATTATAAGTTACTATTAAAATGAAAACATTTAGATAAAATCGTAAGAGATTTAAATTTTGTCAGGGAAATTAAAATAATAAAATGTTCATCTATAATTGAAATGAAATGACTTATTTCAGGGTTAACCAATTATGCATTTTTTAAATCTCCATTTTATAGCTAAGTTGGAGAGGTTTAGAAACCTTCTCAAGCCTAACCTACCACTTGCTGGGGCCCAGGCTCTTTCTAAATCACGCTCTGATACACGAGCAATGCTATTGAGGCCCAAAGACTCTAGGACCCAAAACATCCTCTGTTCAAGAACTGCTGTTACTCAACAATCAGAATTGACCAGCAGCTTTCTCGAGAGCCATTGATAGGCTGTGAAAAGTGGACTCATGGCCACACAATTCAAAGAACAGTCCCAAAGAGGAGTAAAATCGTGCACTGTGGTTTTCAGAAAATAAGTTCTAATTAAAATCATATCTTACATGTTATAGTTATCAAAACAGTAATAATTCTGTGTAGCAATATAACTAATATAGAGATTTATCGTCATATTTAAACCAAAGTACAAATTAAAATGAAAGAGACTCATTTTGAAATCTGAACACCTGTGGAACCAGGACACACCATCTAAGGCTCTTGTTTTTTTCTCTTCACTAAAAGGAGAAAGATTTTTCATTTCTCTTAACAAAATGGGCAAGAATAGTGCCCCCCCAAAAAGCAATGTGCTGAACACAAGCAACGACTCAGGTTCTAAAAGAGGACTTTTCAAGCTGCAGTGCATGTCACCACCTGCACACCACAGGCCTCTCTTCTCTAAGGTTCAACACGTCCTCTGAACATGAATTTTTAAGTATCCATGTCAGATACAAGATTGCCAGGATCTTTTCTTGTGGCAGAATCTGGCTTCAGAAGTTGTGTAACTAGCATAAAATACTAGGAGCTCTCACTGATCTGACCATGAATCCCATCTCTGCAATAGCCCAAACTCACACACTAACCTGTTCATCACGGAACGTTCAATCTTGTAGTTCAAAAGGAAAATCTAGTATACTCGAACACAGAGACGAAGCCAGGGATATGTTCACATTACCATCACTGCCTACCTGGCTCTGCCCTAAAGTGACAAATGAACAATGTCCAGATTCACCAAGGGTATTCAAGTCCTTGTGGCAGGTCCAGCCTTTGTGGGCCCTGAAGCCTATACACTTTGGAGGCCCTCTAAGAAGAAATCAGGCACTATAGCAAATATTTAAAAGATGCCCTTGCAAAGTAAGCAGACTTAAAGCCTAAGCTTCACAAGTTGAACGATAAACCCACCTTTGACTCAAATAAAAAACTGTCAATGTTCAAACCATTTTGACCACCCAAAACAGCAACTTTGCACAGCTCAATTTAGTACACCGCTGCACAAGGCTGCAGAACAGCTATGTAGTTCCTCAGGACAGAAGAGTTCCCAACTGAGGTACAAACTGAGCTTCCTGCCCTCATTAAAAATATAATAATAATGAAAGTTCTTCTAACAGTGCTTATGGAAAGTGAAATACGGAAAACCTACAGAAATCATTCTGGACACTATGACTGCACTTTAAAAATAATATATACCTATCTTAACAAAGCAAGAGTGTGAAAATGTAAACAAATAATTTTTGCATTTAAATGTTATGATCATGAGTTACTTTTTTCTTTTCCAACTAAATGTTGTTATATTACTGGCATAATCAAAAAGGAAAAATAAAAGGGATAAAGTAGGGAGAAAAGCAAGGAATATGGAGACCTCAGATAAAAAACGTCTGCTGTGTCGATTTCCTACACACTTAGCATCTATTTACACATCAGCAACTTGAAACAGACCTTAAAATTTACTTCAAGGGACAAAGATAAAAGCCAATTGAACAAATGAGAGGCTTCACACCTCTCCTTTTTAGAGAACCCAAATGTTTGTTAGTAAGGCATATCTAAAGGCAAATGAAAGTGAACTTACTTTTTGCTTGCCTCACAGACATCTGTAATATTGGAGAAAAGATGGTGACTCTCGGTTTTGGTCATCGTATCACTCAGTGCTTTAGAATTTTTAAACATTCGTATCAAGATCTCCAAACTGAGTAAATATGAATGTTCAGAGGATATGACTTCAAAAATAGCCTGATGAGGAGGAAGAAGAAATGAGTTAATTCTTTCAATTAAAGAATTTAAATTGAGCTCTCATAATTCTGCTATAAGAATAACAGTATCTTTAAAAATGCAAAACTGTAAGTATATATAAAAAAAAAATACATTACCAATCTACTCTCTTTCTATAAAGCACATATACCCAAATTTTGAGAAGCAGAGTCACTGCCTAGAGTGTAAATAGGAAAAAATGAAAGCACTTGGCATCCTGAGGTCATGTTTAGCCAGAGGGCAGAATTTCTGGGAGGAAGCTAGGGCAGGTCGTAAAACCTCAGGGTGACATTCATTAACCTTTGGGGTCATCTCCTCCAGCCCTGATTTCAAAGCATGCTGTTCTGGGACAGTGAAGATTTATGGACCTCCCTTGGGACAGAGACAATTTCCATTTTTTCCCTCCCCTGTGGGTCCTTTCTCTCCCTGTGTTTTAATTCAACTAATTTGTAGTTAATATGAGCAAATATTCTGGGTGTATTAAAGAGCATGACTGGACCTACCCTCAAAAGGTTCTTATCAGCCACAGGAATTCTTTTATATAAACTCATACAATCGAAAGTAATTCTGTCCAATAAGCCACCCTTTCTGCTCTCTTCAGTGTCTCAAGAAGGAGTGAAGGACCCTCAGCAGAAACTCTTGGTGTCAGGCACACAGTGGTGGTTCACCTGATAAGCCTTCATTAACGATGAAAAGTCAACCCACCTATGTGGACAGATACCAACGCCCTGTGTAAGGAATTCACCTTGGGCCTTAACAAAATCAGATTCTCCTAGAATGGCCAGGCAGAGAGAATTCCTCCTCAGGGTAGGGTGGTGAACATCCTGGGCTTGCGATTCCCATCCTTCCTGGAGATCTTCCCTAATAACAGAGCCATCATCACCTTGGCCTCCAGGGCTCCTCCCCTTAGGGCTTGGCCCAGAGGGACCCAGAAGAGTCTCCATAGAACTAATGCTCCAGCTGAGGTCAGGTGGGAGCAGGCAGGCACAGGCAGGTGGATGCCCAGCTGCTGGTGGGTGGGCCATACTCTGTAATACTCTATAAATCAGGCTAGTGGTGCTAATCTCATTGCTCACCTCTATTCTTAGCATCCATAATCATTTAGGTAAGTCTTACTTCAATGTGCTGATCTAACCTTGGTTGTGTTCCAGGGACTTTAAGTGATATAACCATCTAATGATTATGTCATTAGAGGTAAAATACAAGGACGTTAATAAGAGTTTCATTTAACTTGTATCTTCTGTGATTCTATTCAATTAATAAAATTATCCCCAGGAAATGTCATACAGACTAAAGAAAGTTCACTCTTTCTGACCAAAATTAGTGGATTTCAGGTTGATGATGGATATGGTGCCTTGGAATGATTAAAAACATTTCAAAGTAGAGGCTTTTGTAATCAAATCCAAAATGTGAAGATTCAAACAAAATGACATGATAAACTATACAGGACAGATCACAGGAAAAGATGAGTATGTGGTAGTTTAATATAATACATTTAATGTAATAACTTAAAACATCCTGAAATAGAAGCATCAACTACTTAAAGGCAAATCACATTAGATCTGTTAAATATCAGTATAAGAACAGAAATAAATCATATTTAGATTTGCTGCTATCATTACATTTTTATATCACAAATCTGAATAAATATTCTCAAAATGTAACGGAAATGGAATAGATTTAAAAGTAAAGAAATATTCTAATAGGATCAGGACCCTGGAGAAGCTCTTGAGCTGTTTATGCCACAATGTTAACAGTAAAAAAAAAAAAAAAATACTGCCTATTGTCTATCATTAGGAGAACATATTTTCTTTAGAAGTATTTATAGAATGGAATACTATATAGTAGTTTGAATAAATGACCTAGGTTAATATGTCTTTACATGGATAAATCTCAAAAACAATGTTAAATGTAAAAAGCAGTCAACCAAAACATACGTTCAGAATCATATCTACCTACATCTTAACAGGCACACACAAACATATGTACATAAACAGATGTACTATGTGAACAGATGGATACACATAGATCCATAATTATAGTTGTCTCTAGGGAGGAGAGGAAAGGAATGAAAGGAGGAGAATGTAAGACTTCTATTTTATTGAAAGTCATATTTTCTTTATAAAAATTAGAAAAATTATAAATGTAATATTTTTTTAAATTCTCTGTGATGTATACAGCAATGTTATACATTATTCTGATTTTTTTTAATAGTCCTATAATTCACCCTTATATTTTTGTGTAATTGCAAGCCAATGAAATAAGAAAGGGGTAATTTATATCCTCCATGGAATTTATTTATATGTATATATATGCCTAAGCTTATTTATCTCCAAACCCATATGCATAAGACAAAAGGAAAGTGCTTTGAGAACTTCAAAATATTATTACAATGAGCAATTTTCTTAAGCTGCATTTACTAAATTTCAAGTTATGAAACTATTGCTACCTGTTGTATTTTTTATTAAGCAAATGTGTTTTGGTATAACTTTAATTTTCTAGAAATCTTGCAAAGAGGGTTCAGAGTTTTTCCACTATCATCCTTTTTCAGTTCTAGAATCTAATCAATGTATTTTCCATTTTTCAACATATTTCTTCCAATGTAAATATTATACCTGAACTAGGTGCTTTGTTAAGTTAAAATGACATTTTGTTTTTAGTTTTTTAGTTTTTGTTTGCTTAATTGCTCAGTCATGTCCAACTTTTTGCAATCCCATGGACTGCAGGGTCCTCTGTAGGAAAGAGTGGATAGCCATTCCCTTCTCCAGGGGATCTTTCTGACCCAGAGATTGAACCTGGGTCTCCTGCATTGCAGGTAGATTCTTTACAGTCTGAACCACCAGGGACTAGGTGCTTTGTTAAATTAAAATGACACTGGGATATTTTAAATTTTCTTTTCTGAGAGCTTACATGTAATTTTATTTGACAATAATCACATAACCTTTTTGTAAAAAAAAAAAAAAAGAAAAGAAAATGAATACGCTGTCAGAGGAAAATGCTCAACAAAACAGGCACCCCTGAGAATCCTAAAGAATCTGCTTGGTAGAAAATATACCTTTTGGAACTCCCCTGGTGGTCCAGTAAGACTCTGTGCTCCCAATGCAGGGGACTCAGGGTTCAGTTCCTGGTTAGGGAACTAGATCCCACAAGCTGCAACTAAGATTCAGCACAGCCAAATAAATTAATTAAATTTCGAGAAAAAAAAAATACCTCTTGTCGCTTTCTTTCCTCCTGGCTGACTGTCTGAGATAATCCATTTCTTTTCACCTAAAGCAAAAAGCAAAATAAAGTTGAGCTCATTTACTTTCATAAACAACTTCTTTATTATGTAAGGCATAATTCTATGCCCTTCAAATTTGAATTAACTGCAAAATGCTGAATTCAGTACATATTAATTTTGAGTCTCATATCCTCAGATGACACTTAATCACATTAATAAATTAGCATAGTACAACATTAAAGGAATGAAAAGTGTCTAGAACACTACTCAATGGGTTTGAGTTAATTTGTTCTGGTCTTAGTTCTGGCTATTCCTAAAATACTTACAAAATTAATCTCCCAATTCATTAGTGAAGAAGTCCCTGATAATAAAAGAAAGGAAGCCATGGCCCTAAGAGTTTACTGCTTAGAAATCCTGGTCAGTAATACAGTATCCTTATTACATTGAAAGTGTAATTTTAACACTATGTGAACACTCTGTGAAAACAGAGACTCAACGGAATACCAATACTCTTTACAAAAACCCAATCAAACAAGAAAACACAGTCCTCTTGGCCCAATTTCAACAGGTTTTGGGGCATATTTAATTTTGACAAATAAAGATGTTAATCTGATATTGTTTGATGAAGCAAGAGAACCTGCAAGAGCCAAGAATGCCAGTACCATACTTAGAATAATGCAGTTGTGTCCCTAGTTGAATTTCAAAGTCCTTATCTCAACTTTTATACATTTCTACTTGATTGCTGCAGTTCCTACCAAAATTCAGTCTCTAACTCAGAACAGACATTGAATTATGAACCCCATGAAGGCAGGACCTGGAGTCTGTTCTAATATACCTGGCTCTGAGTCCAGCACATGAAAGACATTCATGTTTTTCAGTTAAAGTTTAATTAATGAAAAGTAAGGCATATGTACACAATACCAACCAACTAGATCTTGCACTTAACAGAAGAGCAGCAAAAAAGAATGTCCTCCCCTTGTGTGAAAAAGCAATAGCAATAAAATGTAACAGAAGTCTTCAAATGTTTTGCTATCTACTTCCTAAAAAAGCTAAAAAACCATGTTCCCTTCAGTTCAGTTCAATTCAGTCGCTCAGTCGTGTCCGACTCTTTGCGACCCCATGAATCACAGCACACCAGGCCTCCCTGTCCATCACCAACTCCCGGAGTTCACTCAGACTCACGCCCATCAAGTCAGTGATGCCATCCAGCCATCTCATCCTCTGTCGTCCCCTTCTCCTCCTGCCCCCAACCCCTCCCAGCATCGGAGTCTTTTCCAATGAGTCAACTCTTCGCATGAGGTGGCCAAAGTCCTGGAGCTTCAGCTTTACCATCATTCCTTCCAAAGAAATCCCAGGGCCGATCTCCTTCAGAATGGACTGGTTGGATCTCCTTACAGTCCAAGGGACTCTCAAGAGTCTTCTCCAACACCACATGTTCCCTTAGACCCATTTTATGTTGACATTTCAAATTTTCACCCAAAATTTAAAGAATCTTAAAGACATATCTTCTTAATTGTAAATCTAGACATTTTAACCATGTGCTGTCATATTCTTTTAAATGGGTCGCAAACAGTCGGACATGACTGAGAGACTTCACTTTCACTTTTCACTTTCATGCACTGGAGAGGGAAATGGCAGCCCACTCCAGTGTTCTTGCCTGGAGAATCCCAGGGACGGGGGAGCCTGGTGGGCTGCCATCTACGGGGTCGCACAGAGTTGGACACTACTGACGCGACAGCAGCAGCAGCAGCGGAATATAAAAACCATGATGTCACTATCCACCATCATCCATTTAAAACATATGGAGATTTTTTTTTTTTTCAGGAGACATTTTTTTCCCCCGTCTCAGGTGTACATGAGTTCCCAACACATATGGAGATTTTACATTATTCTTCTTTCTCCTTGAAAACCCATTTCTATGTCAATTTTCCCTCCAAATTTCCTGATATACTGCTGTGTCAGAGTATTTAACTAGTCACTCTAGCATATTTAGGGCATTGGTTTTTACATTTTTTAAAATTTCTCTGATCAATGAGCTTTAGGTATAAAGACTCTTTTGAATTGTATAATCACTACAAATACCATTAATAATCCATAATCAAAATGATGCAATTATTTCCAATTTCAATGCATTAAGCACTAAAAGTAAAATTTTACTAAGAATACAACTCTGAGTGAGACGGGAGTAGGGGTGTATGGTGGCTTCATTAAATGAGGTTTTGCTAAAACCAATATTTCAAATTGACCCCATTTTATTTTGTGCTGTGATTTAACATGCTGACAAGGGGCACCAAACACCAAAGTAAGATTTGAGATGGGCTTTCTTTAGAAAAATGGCAAAAGGGGTAACTGTGAAAACTGGAAATTGGAGAACAAAATCTGGTGTAACACTTTAACTGCAGATACACTCTCAGTTTTAGAGAAAAGAATGCCTAGGAATTGAGGATCTGGAAAATGGTCCCCTTAAAACTATTCCTGCCCACCTCGCCTGGTCTTGCTGAATGCAGGCATGTGATGTGTACCTCAGAGTGAAGACCTATGGTATACAGTTCGTTACATGGTGTGGTCAGGGAAATAAAGACAATTTGTGTTATTGCCTTCAATTTGGTTGTTAGAAAAGATTATAGAGAGTAGTACAATAGAGTAGAAGAGTCCTAAGTCAATAGTAAAATCAACAACCATTTACTGACTGCCAAGAATTATGCCAAGTATTTTATATCCATTCAATATCACGGTAATCCAAGTCTATGCCCCAACCAGCAATGCTGAAGAAGTTGAACAATTCTATGAAGACCTACAAGACCTTTTAGAACTAACATCCAAAAAAGATGTCCTTTTCATTATAGGGGACTGGAATGCAAAAGTAGGAAGTCAAGAAACACCTGGAGTAACAGGCAAATTTGGCCTTGGAATACAGAATGAAGCAGGGCAAAGACTAANTTTCAAACAATTTTTATTTTCTTCTTTTTGTCTATTGGTACTTTTTAATTTTTCACTAATAAGTGTTTCTTAGCTTTGGAATCAAAGCATCACTTTTAATAAAAACTAAGTTTCAAAGTCTTCTCTCAAAAAAAGAAGCAATGCAAGTAGGGTAGGCAAATGGAACTGTTTAGAGATGGCAACAATACCTGCATTTCTTAGTTGCTGCCCACAAGAAAGCTCATGAGAGGTAACCATTCACAGACAAAAGTAGCTAAGATAAAGGCAAGCAATGAGAAAGGTTTCGGTCAAGCCCAAACCAGGCAGTGGCTTATGAGGCAGTGTTGACAATGAGTGACGACAGGCAGGTGCGCACATGGGCGAACAGAGGACAGGGCTAGAGGCGCGTAACTGACAATGAAGCCGANCATGAGAGGTAACCATTCACAGACAAAAGTAGCTAAGATAAAGGCAAGCAATGAGAAAGGTTTCGGTCAAGCCCAAACCAGGCAGTGGCTTATGAGGCAGTGTTGACAATGAGTGACGACAGGCAGGTGCGCACATGGGCGAACAGAGGACAGGGCTAGAGGCGCGTAACTGACAATGAAGCCGATGACACGTGGTTGAAGGCATGAGTCAGGAAGGGGCTGATGAAGGCAGAACAGGTCTGAGGGGCTCTTCTTGCAGAAAAGGACACCTGTTTATAAAGGAGGTGCCGATGTCTTTGTTGCCATTCTGTTTTTTGCTTGTTATTTTTGTCAAGTGGCAGAAGGACAGGAATGATCACCTCCAAATAGTAAATTCCTTAGAACAACACTGACGCTGAAGTTAGTCTCCTAGATTTGCAATACAATCTAAACTTGAGCAAAAATGGCTTTGGAAAAGTGGGTACTAAAGTGAACTGATGTTTTTCACACAATGTTCAAAGCATGCCATGATCCCACTGGACAGGAATTACCTTATTATATGGAGGAGATCTGAGAAACAGGCATAGAAGTACCAATATTCTCTCACTTACCTATATCTCAAGTTTCATTTTCAATTCAATTATTCAAGCAATTATTTTATACTTCTATTGTTTTTATTTTTGACTCTTCACCCATCTAGCCCATCTAGATTTAGTCATAATCTTTAGAGAGCACTTTCCTGACCTTTACTGCTTTCTGTGACATCTCTCTATGTCACTCATTTCTGCATTTTGCCCTAAATTCTTTCAAAAACATCACTTAGACCTTCCATTTCTATTGTCTCCTAAACCAGCTTCTAAGTTCCCACAGAGTAGGTACCGGCTTTAGGTTTGTTTTGTTTGACACATTCACCCCGATGCAGTGAATACATATGAATTTTGGAGTCAGATACTAGCATTTTCAAACTACAAACTTATAATCACTTAGTGAATGGCAAAATAAAGCCCCCAAATTTCTGATTTTCATCTACGTCAGGGTAAAAACAAAACAGAAAGGACAGGAAAGAAAATACCATAGTGCACTGTGTGTATTAAGGGTAACTGAAGCTTTTGTTTGAAATATACAGACACACGCACCCATGAGCACACACACTAGGTTATAAATAAAATGTTTCTCATCACGCTGCTGCTGCTGCTGCTAAGTCTCTTCAGTTGTGTCCGACTCTGTGCGACCCCATAGACTGCAGCCCACTAGGCTCCCCCGTCCCTGGGATTCTCCAGGCAAGAACACTGGAGTGGGCTGCCATTTCCTTCTCCAACGCATGAAAGTGAAAAATCAAAGTGAAGTCACTCAGTCGTGTCCGACTCCTAGCAACCCAATGGACTGCAGCCTCCGTCCATGGGAGAGCAGACAGACCAGGCAAAAAGGGAAAATAAGAAGACAGCCAACAGGCCACTTCTGAGATGAAGTCACATTACTGGCCAAGTACCTACCTGATGGAAACGCGGCTTCTGCTCTTTCAGGGCCCTAGGTTTCTGCTCTTTCAGGGCCCTAGGTACATGTCTGTTATTTAGACAAACTTGAAAGGCTCTGCTCCAGGTGACCTCCAGACCATAAGAAAAACAGTAGAAGAGTAACCCTATCTGTCATCTCAGAGTTTCAGCTGCCTCAATATAAGGTGGAGAAACAGCAGTCACCCTCATGGTACTGTCACAAGGATGATATAAGCTGAGTGAAATGACCTAGTCCCATCCCTGGAGTACAGTATCCTCTGCAACTACTGAGTTAATACTTCACCTACATGTAAAAAAAATTAATATCATGATGATCCAATGACAGGTCCCAGAGCTACAGCCACCGTGCAAGTCAGCCTCTACACTGCCTGCTCACACTGAGACCAGCTGAGTATGAGTTTAGCAGACAGCAGCCATAAACCTTTGTATATCACTACCAGAAGCAAGGTTTCCTGCTGCCCCAAATGGGAACTGTTCCACTTTTATTATTGCAGTCAGATGAGTAGTAGAGTTTATTTCCTACACCAAAGGGATAAATAATCTGCAATTTCCTTTCACTGGCAACAATACTTCCTTCTGCAGAAGCTGTCCACTGGCTATATAGTCCTTATGTCCCCAAGTAAGAGATATATAGGTAACAAACGCCAAAATGATCCTAGGACAGAAGAGTACAGATTAATCATGCAGAAAATCAACAGGCTTTACGTATTCGGGATAAATCAAACAAATTTAGAAACAAGCGTTTAAGCACTAGCTCCATATTTACAGATTCAGTAGTAATTTCAATGGTGACAATTCCTCTGTTCAGTCATCATGGAGACAAATCACTCTGTGGATGTGGAATGGCCCCATCACTGGACCAAGAGAAGAGAAACCACAAGGGGACATCTTAAGGTCAAGAGGGCAGACATAAGAATCTGATGGATCATTCCCACAAGCCCAAGCTTAGTACTATAGAGCCCTTCCCCATAGTTATTCAGAACTCCTCAAGCAACGGAGCTGGGACTTTCCCTGGTGGTCCAGCGGTTAAGAACCCACATTGCGATCCAGGGAACATGGGTTCAATTCCTGGCTGGGGAACTAAGATCCCTCATGCCATGGAGCAACTAAGCCCAAGCACCACAACCACTGAACTGGCACACCACAACTAGAGTTCATGAGCCTCAACAAAGATGTCGTGTGCCACAACTGAGACTAAATGCAAATAATACATAAAAAAGTAAAGTAACTGAGCCTTCTTTCCTTTTTAATTACACTGTATTCCTACAGACTCCTATTGTTCTTAAATGCATCCCATCCACCTCCCCAAAAGAAATTATCAAGTGGAGGACAACGCTATAATTTGATTTCCTAGTGTACAAACACCTAACATACGTAGTATTAAACTACAAACATACCAAATTTCCTATTGTATCAAAGACATTTATTAAATCCAGGATGTAGCCAAGCAAATGTCAAGAACTTTTCTTTACAAATAAAAATTAAAAACAGCCTCCACATAGTCCCTAAATAGGAAACCTTCTGGCTATTTTAACTGCTGGGTAGCTTTCTGTTATTTTCACTTATGGGATTAGGTTTTGCCTTCATTCATTCACTCATAAATTTATCACAGATTTACTGCAAGCCTACTGTAATTCAGGCACTGTTTCATGTGCTAGGGATATAATAGAGAATACAACAGACAAAAATCTGCCTTCATGCAGTTTTTATTTCAGTGAGAAAATATGGACAATTAACAAGAAAAATAAATCACATAGTATGTTAGAGGGGTAAGCGTCAGGAAGAGGATAAGAAAAGTTAAGGAGGTGGTAGTGAAAGAGTCATGTGTAAGTTGAGGAGACGGCAAGTGCAAAGGTCCTGAGGCAGAGTGAACCTCGCACTGGAGGAACATCAGTACAACTGAGCAACAAGCAAGACAGAAGCCAGAGAGGAGTTCAGAAGAGTAACCAGGGGCCAGAATACATAGTCTCACCGGCCTCTGTAAGGGTTGGTCTTTACTTTGAGTAGACTTAAGAAATCACTTAACACTTCAAAAAAAACATGATATCTTAGTACACTGTAACAGGATCACAGATCAACAATATAACTATATAGCTGCTATACGGAGAAGAGACCAATAGGCACGGAGGCAGACGCAGAGAGCTGAGCTGGGAAGCACAGCGGACAATGCCCCTGCATGTTGACAGAACGGCAGCAGCAAAGCAGCTCTGTTCTGAAGGTACAAGCAACAGGCTCTGCACCAGATTGGAAGTAGGTTATGGAAGACAGAGAAGTGTGAGGAATGGCTCCAAGGGTTTTAATCTTCAAGAGTGGAAAATGGAGTCATTATCTGCTGAGAAAAAGAAGAGACTGTGAGAGAAGCTGACTTGGGTGGGAGAGAAGGGAGTGATCAGAAGTCAACTTCTGGACGGGTTAACTTTGAGATGCTGGCCAGATACCAGAAATGAAGTTGGAGCTCCTTGTCTGATGCTCAAGGAAAGGTCCAGTCTAGAGATAGAAACCTGGAGATCATCAGAGGCAGATGATGTATTTAAAGCCACAAGAACAGAAGCAATCAACCTGGGAGTGCAGATCAGGGAGGAGTCCCAAAGATGGAGCCTTGGGACGCCCAACAGTTAGTGACTGGAAGAATGAGGAGGACTCACGAGGAGATCAAGAAGCTCCAGCTACACTGACTTGATCTCAAATCCCTTGACCCTCTATCACCTCAAAGGGTCTGTGTACGTGACGTTTCCCTGCCTGGGACTCCTCCACCCTGCACCCACCCCCTCCAACAACAAATCTGACCTGACATTTATCTGGCAGCTGATCAGATGGCAGCTCTCGTCACCTTCTTTGCCACCTTCCCTTGACTGACAGCAATGTGCCCAAACAGATGCCCTTCCCCACAGGATCTCAGAGCAGCACAAGCACAGCCTTTATGGCAGTCACACAGCAATCCTGCATGTATTTATGGGATTATTTGGTCTCTGTCTTACCAGTTAGGGTGTCTGCAAGGACATGAAAGCAGGGTGGGGTCTGTTGGTACTCCATCACCAGTGTCTAGAATAGGTGAAGTCACTCAGTCGTGTCCAACTCTTTGCGACCCCACGGACTGCAGCCTACCAGGCTCTTCCACCCATGGGATTTTCCAGACAAGAGTACTGGAGTGAGTTGCCATAGAGCTCTCCATAAAGAATAGGGGAATGAAGGAATCCTTGATGAACCTCTCTTGTCAATTTTCTGTTAGATGAAATAAGACCCTCTTTGTGTGGGTCCCAGGTCAAGGTTTTCAGTTGAAACATCTTTTGCACTTATGCCAACCAAAATAAAATTCCCTTGTGCTTATGTCCTCCTACTTTCTTGAAGCACCTGTCTCTTCTGCCCCCTACCTCCCCTTGGGGCCTCTGGCATACACACCCATATTTTCACAACCCATTGTTCTCCCCAGAGAAGCAATAACATAAATGTTGGCACATAAATTAGTGCACTCATTTGCCCTTACTAAGCTCCAACCAGAGTATTTTTTATTCTAAATCTCTATATATTTCCAGGAAGGGTTATATAGTTCAAGTTCCACCATCACTATAATTAAGAAAAAATGTCATTTCCAATAGTGATATGAACAACATTAAATGCACTGAGCTATACTGATGTGTCCCCAGTATTTGGAGATAAAAGAAAAAACACTCCCAAACTGGAACTGGAAAAAAAAAATATATAAACACACACTTCAAACATATACATGTGTGTACATTTTTCTAAAGAGAAGGTCTGTGGCTTATAGCTTTTATCAGATTCTCAAAGCAGATAACAGCTGCCTAGAAAAGAAAGATGACAAAGTACACACCCATCCTACAGACTAACACAGAGACTAGAAAGAACACTGAAAATCATCATGTATAGACATGAAATAAATTTAAAGACACATTGTTCAGGAAAAGAGCAAGTTTTAATATCTGCACAGGCTTCCTTGGTGACTCAGTGGTAAAGAATCCATCTGCCAACGCAGGAGACTTGAGAGGCATGGGTTTGATCCCTGGGTTGGGAAGATCCCCTGGGGTAGTTAATGGCAACCCACTCCAACATTCCTGCCAGTAAAACCCCATGGACAGAGGAGCCTGGTGGGCCATAGTCCATGGGGTCACGAAGAGTCAGACACAATTTAGTGACTAAACAACAGCAACGATAGCTGCACAGTATATTATTTATGCAAATGCATGTAACCTTTATTTTTTCTCCTTACATGTATATACATGGATTTTGAAAGGAGTGTTACCAAACTGAGAAGAGCACTGCCTAGAGAGAAAGGGAAAGAGACCGAGACTGCAGATATGATCAAGAGATACTTTGGTCTTATCTGAAATGTTTTAATTTTTCTTTTTTCATGGAGAACGTGTTAAGTATTGCTTATATAGTCAAAATTAGCTTTCAAAAATGTTAAGGGACTACCTTAATTTAGTTGTACTCAAATGGCAAGAGAGTAACAGAGCTCTGTCCTTGCCTCAGACTAAGCAGACCCCAGCTCCAGCCCTCTTGGCTGGACCAGGATCTCTGCTGGGGGTCTCAGGTCATGCCCACATAGACCTCCAGTTCTGTTTATAAAGATACAAACACTCCAGGAGACCTACTGTCCAACTTAAAAGCTTGCACCAGTACACGCCTAAAGCCCTGACTGTTTACATGGTGAGTACTGAAAGTAAGCCAGATGTGAAAAATGAGAATTTTTTTCTATTTTTTTAAACATAAAAGATAGATATGATAAAAGACATTAATCACCATTTAAGGTAAAAAAAAAATTTATGAGGCTGCTGTGTTGCAAAAATGTAAATGGAAAACTCTACGACTGAAGAGATTATTTTAAGCAGCAAGTCACTGAACAACTGAAAATTAATTCAGACAAGTGTGAAAATGTAAGGGGAAACGATGAAATTCTCAATGACCTCTAAATACTTTAAGCATTTCTGCAAACAGCAGGATATTCAGGTTTATTACATCTGCTGAGCTCTGATTTTCAGTAGAAAACAGTCTGTCTTTTACNTTTAAGCAGCAAGTCACTGAACAATTGAAAATTAATTCAGACAAGTGTGAAAATGTAAGGGGAAACGATGAAATTTTCAATGACCTCTAAATACTTTAAGCATTTCTGCAAACAGCAGGATATTCAGGTTTATTACATCTGCTGAGCTCTGATTTTCAGTAGAAAACAGTCTGTCTTTTACAATAAACATGGTATAAATTCTAACAGAATAAGTCCCATCAGATGGAACTGCTAAGACTCCAAAGTGTGTTATATCATAAGTATAATGAAAATATACTTATAATCAAATAGCCAGTTTTCAAATCATCCTCTCTTGTTCAGCAGTTCCAGAAAATCACCTAGAGCAAACTATGTGTGTCTTGGGAGCTAAGTCCAGTTCTCAAGAGATCAAAATCCTAATTCTAGTTATGAACCTAGTTGGCCACACTAGGGACAGCCAAAGACATACCTCACAGAACACATACCGAACCAGTTCCAGAATAAAGTGTTTAAAAATTTCTGAGCACACTGAAAAAATATGCAAAGCGTGTAGGATTACTGAGAAGTCGCCTGTCAGCAAGTCCAAAGGAACAGTCCAGGAAGAGGGTGACTATATGAGGCATGTATCTGGTAACTGCATTCGGTATTGAACCCAAGTAGAGTGTTTGCCTGTGTGCTTGTTCTTGCCTCTGGAGCCTGAACATCCTTGTCAAAGGTACCTGGCATGTCAAGGCTATGAAAATTACACAAACACCCCATGGCAAACAAATGGGGTCAGGGCTCAGCTGGCAAGTGTGGCTTTGGGACTGTCACCAAACTTAACAAATACTAGTTTCGCAACTGTCATTTTTTCAATCTAACACATAGTACCTGATAGGGGAAGGGTCGAGTTATGACAAAAGGCAAAAAGACTCCGGGCAAGGTTTATTTTTTATTTTCTGTAATACTGTAAAGCCTTCTGGGATCCTATGAAAGGATAAAACTTATTAAAAACCTGAAGCTCTCTGCAGGGGGTGCTCAGCTGCTATGCACCTGGCACTGTTACAGGTACGCAGGGTTCTATCCCATACCAGTAACACAATCAATATTTTTCTTCAAACCCACAAGCCCAGAAATCCAAACACTGTGGTTTCAGTCCCCACAATGCCAGTTTAGGTGAGTTGTTGGGTAAATCACCTGTGGATGGCAGGTTCCTTTGTCTCTGGGCCCAGATCTCCAGAGGACAGAAAATTAGTTTCTCAAATTGAAACCTCAAATTTAATTTCAAACCAAGCAAAACCTGAAAACCACGATAATTTAAGTTATTTTGCATACATTAGTGTTCCCCAAGACCTGAAGTAAAAGTGAAGTCAGTCGTGTCTGACTCTTTGCGACCCCACGGGCTGTAGCCTAACAGGTTCCTCCGTCCATGGGATTGTCCAAGCAAGAATACTGGAGTGCATTGCCATTTCCTTCTCCAGGAGATCTTCCTGACCCAGGGACTGAACCCAAGTCTCCCACATTGTAGGCAGACACTTTACCATGTAAGCCATGAGGGAAGCTCAGAGCAGCAAAAAGTTATGTTCCCTGGAATGAAGAAATCCTGTATTTCCAGTGAAGAAAAGATTGATGCACTCTGACAATCAAGTAAAGGACAAGTAAGTCTGGCACCATCTGATGACATTAAGGAGCCCAGGTTGTGTTCCTGACACCGGAGAATACCCCACTTGTACGTGGGGGGGGGACCTGTCAATAAAGCCACATTGCTACAGACATTCACCAAGTCACTGTAATCCAATTAGGGAAGCCTGCGGCAGCCTAAACTTTCTCTAATATGTTGAGGCCCAATTAAATGCTTCACTTACTCATTCCTAGGTGACTACAACAATCCAGTTAAACCTGTCGCAACACCTTACACGGAGAACCACCTCTTGACTGTGTGGCTGTCCAATGAAACTGAAGGAGACGCATCAGAAAGAAATGCACCAAGACAAATTACACACAGACTGAAGGTTTCAACACCTTACAAAACAAGCAGAAGTGACTGTAAATTGCTGCTCTTTTAAAGTCTCCCACACACTGGATGCTTCTTACAGTTAACTGATAAGAAAAGTTTCATCATCTCAGGAGGCAGTCAGGCGTTGGCAATAGAGATAAGAGGTTTTCACAGCATAGGACAATCAACAGCAGCTAACACACAGGTGTGCTCATAAGCACCCCCCTCCCAGGTACAAAGTCAAGGTAGACCCAAATGGAGAGCTAACCCCTTTGCCAGAAAACCCTTTGTTCTACTCCCTTTCTGGAATCAAGGCCTCACTCAGAGAAGAGTTTTGTGTTAAAGACTGGATGGGGACAACCTTACTTATTGGGTATTATTAAAAATTAAGCATGGAAAGATGATGCAAAAAAATACAAAAAGTTGATGTGCTCCAAAACCTGCCTTAAACACTGCAGCCCCTTTACAAGAAGAAATCAGGGCACAATATCAGACAAAGATAATGGAGGTGCTGACTGCTTATGGAAAATATCCTGACATTTTTTATAATTCACAAAGCCTCTTTTCTTTAGGGTCCTAACTGCAACCTGATGGCTGCTTTTTGTTGTTAAAAGTATCCAGTTTTAAAAAAAGCCAAAGTGGACTGCCGCTTTATAGTGGACAGGAAACCCATGTGGGAAGGACAGAATAGAACTTCAGAACAGTAATGACACCTGGGGAGGCAGGAAGGAGAAAAGGACTAGAGAGGAGGATGGTTAACAGGATCTGCCTTAAAAGCTAGAGGCCTGAATATTAAAATATTAACATCTGTTCAAGCTGGTGCTTGTGCGGCAGGTACCTGGAGATCTATTACACAAACTCACATGTTAGTTTATCTGCACGCTCTCGCTTTTGCCTTTCAAGATGGCCCACACCGTCTGTGAAGTGTGTTTCTCTCTAAATAAATCCATGTCTTACCTATCACTCCGTCCCTTACTGAATTCCTTCTGCNTGGCTGTCCAATGAAACTGAAGGAGACGCATCAGAAAGAAATGCACCAAGACAAATTACACACAGACTGAAGGTTTCAACACCTTACAAAACAAGCAGAAGTGACTGTAAATTGCTGCTCTTTTAAAGTCTCCCACACACTGGATGCTTCTTACAGTTAACTGATAAGAAAAGTTTCATCATCTCAGGAGGCAGTCAGGCGTTGGCAATAGAGATAAGAGGTTTTCACAGCATAGGACAATCAACAGCAGCTAACACACAGGTGTGCTCATAAGCACCCCCCTCCCAGGTACAAAGTCAAGGTAGACCCAAATAGAGAGCTAACCCCTTTGCCAGAAAACCCTTTGTTCTACTCCCTTTCTGGAATCAAGGCCTCACTCAGAGAAGAGTTTTGTGTTAAAGACTGGATGGGGACAACCTTACTTATTGGGTATTATTAAAAATTAAGCATGGAAAGATGATGCAAAAAAATACAAAAAGTTGATGTGCTCCAAAACCTGCCTTAAACACTGCAGCCCCTTTACAAGAAGAAATCAGGGCACAATATCAGACAAAGATAATGGAGGTGCTGACTGCTTATGGAAAATATCCTGACATTTTTTATAATTCACAAAGCCTCTTTTCTTTAGGGTCCTAACTGCAACCTGATGGCTGCTTTTTGTTGTTAAAAGTATCCAGTTTTAAAAAAAGCCAAAGTGGACTGCCGCTTTATAGTGGACAGGAAACCCATGTGGGAAGGACAGAATAGAACTTCAGAACAGTAAGGACACCTGGGGAGGCAGGAAGGAGAAAAGGACTAGAGAGGAGGATGGTTAACAGGATCTGCCTTAAAAGCTAGAGGCCTGAATATTAAAATGTTAACATCTGTTCAAGCTGGTGCTTGTGTGGCAGGTACCTGGAGATCTATTACACAAACTCACATGTTAGTTTATCTGCACGCTCTCGCTCTTGCCTTTCAAGATGGCCCACACCGTCTGTGGAGTGTGTTTCTCTCTAAATAAATCCACGTCTTACCTATCACTCCGTCCCTTACTGAATTCCTTCTGCCACAAGACATCAAGAACTTCAATAAATCCTGAGACCAGCCATGATCTCAGTTAAAAGACCACGAGTTCAAGTTCCAGGTCTGGGATTTGGCTAGGGTCAAGTCCTGGACTACAGGTTCAAGGCCCAATTTGAATTACATGGTTTCAGAGGGTACATTACAGATGAAACAACTTAAGAAATATGATTAAGTAATCACAATGTATGATCTTATGCAGATTCCCATTTAAATAAATCTTTAAAAAATATGAAAATTGAGGACATGTGAATACTGACTGGGCATTGGATGGTATGAAGAATTTTTTTCTGAATTTTTAGTTGTAGCAATTTTGATTATTTTTTATTTTAAAAATCTGTATTTCTCTGAGCTATATAATAAAATATTATTTACAGATAATTTTTCTGCATCCTTGAAGTTGTTGTTTTTCAGTTGCTAAGTTGTGTCTGACTCTTTGCAACCCCAGGGACTACAGCCTGCCAGGCTCCTCTGTCCATGAGATTTCCCAGGCAAGAATACTAGAGTGGGTTGCCATTTCCTTCTCCAGGGGATCTTTCCAGACCAGGAATCAAACCCACATTTCCTACACTGGCAGGTGGATTTTTTACACTGAGCCACCAGGGAAGCCCCGAGCTTGAATTAAAAAAAAAAAACAAAACTTAGTGTTTAAAAGTGAAACAGAGGCACAGAAGAGCCAAAGAAAACGCAGGCTGGTGCCTAAGTGATGCAAAGGGCAAAGTCCAATCATGATGCTTTGGTTAAATGTAATTGCCAAGCAACACAATAAATACACACAAACCCTGGGAACATTCAAATCCAAGATAACATAGTTCTGCAATCAGAATCTACATTTTATCACCAGATAGTCTTCTAATATCAATTTTGTTAACAAAAGGCACAACAGTACATTGAACCTTTGCCAAATAAAATGCATGCCCATATTTGAAGTATTGAAAGTTTGAAAGATACAAAGTGTTATTTAAATTTCCATATGTTAATCTAAATAAAAGCCAAATTCCAGGAAGCATAAATATGGCAGCCTGGCTTTCAGTACTAAAGCTAAGTTGGAGAAGTATGTAAGTGACAGAGAAGAACATGTTTTTGTTGAGCATTCAGAGATCAACAGCAAGATTTAGGCCTGGGCTAACAAATACAGCTGCTGCCCTAGAGAGAAAACTCAAAAAATTCAGTTTTCTTCTCGAGTATCTCCTACAAAATGGGCTATACCAATAACAGAATGACAGTCATTTAGGGTCAACTTGGCCTGTCATGTTGCCAACAAAGGTCCATCTAGTCAAAGTTTTGATTTTTCCAGTAGTCATGTATGGATGTGAGAGTTGGACTATAAAGAAAGCTGAGCACCCGAAGAATTGATGCTTTTGAACTGTAGTGTTGGAGAAGTCTCTTGAGAGTCCCTTGGATTGCAAGGAGATCAAACCAGTCAATGCTAAAGGAAATCAGACTTGCATATTCATTGGAAGGACTGATGCTGAAGCTGATACTCCAATACCTTAACCACCTGCTGCAAAGAACTGACTCAGTGGAAAAGACCCTGATGTTGGGACAGATTGAAGGCAGGAGGAGAAGGGGATGACAGAGGATGAGATGGTTGGATGGCATCACCAACTTGATGGACACAAGTTTGAGTAAGCTCTGGGAGTTGGTGACAGACAGGGAAGCCTGGCGTGCTACAGTCCACGGGATCAAAGAGAGTCAGATACGACTGAGTGACTGAACTGAACTGGCCTGTGTGGGGGCCTGCTAGGTGGCACTAGTGGTTAAAAAATCTGCCTGCCAATGCAGGAAACATAAGAGACACAGGTCTGATCCCTGGGTGGAAAGATCCCCTGGAAGAGGGCAGGGCAACTCACTCCAGTACTCTTGCCTAGAGAATCCCATGGATAGAGAAGCCTGGTGTGCTACATACAGTCCATGGGGTCGCAAAGAGTCGGACACGACTGAGCAACTACTGGCCCAGAGATAGTCTTGGGCTCATAAAACATTTTTTAAAACTTAAATTAGGATGATACTTGAAGGGACTTCCCTGGTGGTCCAATGGCTAAGATTCTACACTCCGCATGCATGAGCTGGAGTTTGATCCCTGGTCAGAGGACTAGATCCCACATGCCGCAACTAAAGATCCTGCATGCTGCAACAAAGACTGAAGATCGTGTGCTGCAAGTAGGACCTGGCACAGCCAAATAAACAAACATTAAAGACAACAAACAGGACTTTGCTGTTGTTCATCACTCACTGAGTTGTGTCTGACTCTTTGGGACTCCATGGACTGCAGTACACCAGCCTTCCCTGTCCTTCAATATCTCCCGGAGTTTTCTCAAACTCAAAATCTGTATTCTCTTTTCTAAATATCAGAAAATATTGCAACACTGAACTGGTTTGAACTAAGTGGCAGCTGTTCAACTTATACAAGGCCTGTGGATCACATTTCCCGCCACTTCCCATCACCCACACTCACCAGCATCACTTATAACACTACTTGGCCTGCCTCCCCATGGGCATTTTAATCTGTGGTGTAACACTAAGGATGTCACTCCATGCTGTGATACTGAAAATACATAATTTGCCCTTAGCACAAAATTAGGGGGTAAGAGGGAGACAGGAGAAAATGTTTGGTTTCTTGAATTCTGAATTCCAATACAGTGCAGAGAGGGGAGGAAAAACCTGAGCCAGATGTCATCTCCATAATCAACACACATGCATTTCCATGGTCAGGTTTACAAGCGCTTCTTCACTTACGCCGACGGGTTCCCTAAGTACGTGAGATTCCTGATTCTGAACTATGCTCATTTCGGCTTAAGAGAGAATCACTTCTGCTTCCATACTGCTAAAGGGCTCACAGAGATGCACTGGCTTGTTTTTCATGCAACATTACCACAACCCAAGCCAGTTATGGGAACTCTTTCCTACCTACAAATGCTGTAGCCAAACTCACATCACGTAAACTAAGCATCACACTGCGACATTGTTAAGCCAGGAGGAAAAAAAATTATGGCTAAAAACTAAAGCGGTTTGATGCAGAGAGGAGAATTTACTCATCAATACAAAAATAAGTATCAGACACTGGCCCACAAAAGGGGCACACGTAGAGATAGGACAGAATGCCATTCATTAACCAATTACAAGAAAATATAAATGTGTCTCTATCAAATGAAATTTCCAAGGAAGAAGTGTAACATATTCCCTGTTTTACATAGGTACTATACATACAAACATCATACATACATATATATTATTGTCACTCAGTCGCTAAGTCATGTCCAACTCTTTATGATCCCAATGGACTGTAACCCACCAGGCTCCTCTGTCCATGGGGATTTTTCAGGCAAGAATACTGGAGTGGATTGCCATTTCCTTCTCCAAGGGATCTTCCTGGATCAGGGATGGAACCTGAGCCTGCTGCACTGGCAGGTTCATTTTTTACCACTGAGCCACCAAGGAAGCCCCCAAACATATGCATACACAGTCATCATTACAGTACAGTTTAGATATATTAAGAGATATTAAGCTATCCCTTAATATAGATATATTAAGCTACCACTACATACACACTATATAAAAAAACAAGAAAATATACCGAGTAAGAGTTTCCAGAGTCCATACTACATCAGTCTTAAAGCACTTTATTTTATAAAAACATGATAAATTTTCCTGATCAGAATTATCAAAGTTCACTTTCTCACTGCAGTGTTTCAAGAAATATTTCACAATCTAAAAGGAAGAATCTTTCTCCTTAGGGTTACAGGATCACTGGTAGAAAAAATTTAAACCACAACCAGGTATAATTTCCACAACTTGGTCTCTTCACTCCCAAAGATAGAAAAACAGAAGGTACACACTCACTGCAGAGAGCTGGCTCCACGTGGACCTCAGAGGCTTGTGGTGAATCACAATTTTTTCATCGGATTTCTGTTCTTTCAGCTCTGACTCCTCATCGGAGTCAATGTCAAGGGCCTTCTCTTTGTAGTTCTGATACAGGACAGCATTTTCTGCAAAAAAAAAGAACCAAACCCTACACATCACTAATTCTAACCCCCCCATCATGTTGCTACTTGTTCTAAAGAAACATCCAATATTTATATGATGTTTGGCCTCCAGTTTAATAAATAAGAGATAAATGGATTTCTTCATGAAGAGTCATGATCAAAATTTACTTTCTTACTCATACAGCTCTATGCTCCCTTCATCTGCAAGACAGGAAGTGCCTGCACATCAAATGCCAACTGAAGCAAAGTTTCCATGACTCTGTCCACCACTCATGAAAGTCATGTCTATTACATTATTGTTTTTTTAGGTTAAATTGAATTTACACCCTTTTATTTTTCGATTTAACAAACACTTATAGTACATCTACAATGTGCCAAGGGCTGGGAGTAAATAGAAAATAAAAGACACTTTCCGTGCCCTCATGAGCCAAAAATTTAATGAGAAATATAGAAAAAGTCAGTCATTCATGAATTCATTCAACTGATACTTAGAAAATGTCTACTACAAGCCAGTAGATGCTAGGTGCTGGGGATACAACAAAGAACAACAACAAAAAAAGGAAAAAATCTCATTCTTCAAAGAGCTGACATCAGAGTGAGGAAAGAATGACAAATAAGTAAGCAACTTTCATAATATGGCATATGCTGAAAAGTAACATGGTGAAAAATCAAACAGAGAAAGGGTGTTATGAAGGGTGATATGTAGACTTTAAACAGGGTAGTTTAGGAAGGCCTCAGAGAGGTGACATTGAAGCAAAGATCTAAAAGAGGTTAAGAAAAGAAACCAACTATACAACTGGCAACAAAAGAGACATCAGCAGAGACAACAGCAAGTACAAAGGCCCTGGGGCAGAAGTCTGCTTGGTGTGTCTTACAGTATGTACAACGATGGGCAAGGAGGCCTGTGTGGCTGGAATAAGTTAAGGGAGGGGAGGAAGTATAGGAGTTGGAGGTTGGGATGAATAGAGGGCTGACCATATAGGGTCTCGCCTCAATGCCATTGAAAGGACTTTTGTTTTTTACTCGAAGTAAGACAGCAAGTCATTTTAAGGTTGAGGACACAATGATCTGGCACAAATACATATCTACAAACCAAAAGATTTATACACAAGTGCTCTGAGAACAGACTGTCAGCAGGACATGATTTAGTCTGAGGGTCAGAGAAGGGTTAATGAAGAAAATCTCAAGATCTGAAAGCTGAGAAACCACAGAGCTACAGAAAAAAACCACCTCCAAAAGCAAGAGGAAATAAATTACCTTAGAAGAACAAAAGAGGTCATGAACTGGAGTGTAGGTGTCAATGAGACAAAGGGTGTAAGGTGAGTTTCGGGAGAAGAGCCAGACAGTTCAAACCAGACAGAGTTTTGCAGTCTGTTAAAGAACTGGGTTTTATCCTGAGCCCAAAAGCCAGAGTTTCTTTCATACTGTAAAGGTTATATTTTATCCTGACTGCAATGAAAATCCACTGAAAGACATTTTTAGACTGGAACAGGAAAACATTGACTGATTAAGGAACTAATTAGGAGGCTCTTGAAGTGGTTAGTGAAAAGCAGTGGAGACTTGAGGGGGTTGGACTGGATGCAGGGGTCAGACAGGCTGTGGTGGTCAGGGTATTTTCTAGCTCTGTTAAGTCCCACAACTGAAGTGGAAGAAGGGAACTCCAGAAGAGATTCAGCTTTAGTGGAAAGATTATGAGTTTGGTTTTGGAACATACTGAGTTTGAAATCCTTTCCCCATCTACTGAAGCCAGCAAACATCTGCCGCATTTCTCATCGGCTATGGCATGTTCTGGATGCATCATCATTAAATACTGAGAGTTCGTGCAAGATTTTACTGTTCTTTGATTGGTCTGCATATGAAAGCAGGGTGTAAGGGTATAGATCTCTGTAGATCCCTTTAAAGTACTTAGTGTATGACATAAAACACATTCGGACATTGTTGATATGTCGTCTCATTCATCTCACAACATTGTAGGCAATTATTAGCTTCATTTTACGCAGGATAAAACAGGCTCAGTGAAGTTGAGAGGCTTGTTTAATGTCACTCAACTGATGAGTGAAGCAGCAGGACAGAAACTCAGGTCTCTGGTTCCAATATCACAGGATCTTACCACTCAACCACACAGCTTCCTGACTTACATTCTTGTTAGTCATCAACTGCTAAGACTCCTGCATTCCTCATGTACATATATGTGAAAAAGTATGTCTAGGTCATCATAGTTAAGAGAGGAGAGGGTGCACAGAAACAGCTCCTTGTAAAAGGAAACAGCATAAAACTAGTTATAATGAAGGTCTGTCCTCAGACTTCAAAAAAGCTCAACGTTTTTAACTATTTGAAGCAAAGGTCCCAAAACTAATGCCAAATTCCAGAAGATGCAAAACATCTCTCATGACTGATATTAGATAGATGCTCAGTTCACTTCACGGTCATAACAGGGTACAAGAGAAAGCAATGTGTGAGAACCAGCTGTCTGTCCTGGTCCTGGCTGTGTGATAGTGGATGAGGTACTAAGCCTCTTTCAGATTCCAGATTCCTCGGTTATAAAATCTGGACGATGACTTTATCCCAGCCAGCAAAAATACTATATCTGGGTTTCTTCCCCATAGAAAATATTTTTCTAAGATGGATACAATAAATACATTTTTATAAACTGGTCATATTTAAATGATAAAATGGGAACTGATTTTTATAAGAATGATATGGGGAAATGTTTTGTAATCAGCCAAGTTGATACAACTCTGGGTGGCTTTACCTTTGATTTACTTACAGAGGGGCATACCCTTCTTCACTGTTCTTTTAAAGGCACGAAAATCTTAGCATTTCAGAGAATGACAGGAAGTAACTACCCTCACCTCCACCACACTCCCCCAGCTCTACAAACTCTTCTGGTCCATGGACACTGGATTCATTTACACAAAGTCCCCTAATCTGATTAGGATCTGAACACCTGGTGAAAGCTGCTTTTGTTTCTGCGATCCTTCATAAAAACACTATATGAGGTCGAAACTCTTAGCAGTAGGGTTCTGTTAATGAAGAGAGTTCGATTTCCTCCAAATTGAAACTTGGTTATGAAACCATATTAATATATTAAAATGTAGAAATATGGGGATAAGAACATTAAGTCAAAGGAAATATGACTTAAGGAAATACAGACGGAAGATCTACATGCCAAACCTTCAGAATTTTAAATTGAAAAGCTAGAGTTTATCCTTAATCTTTCTTCATTTTTTGAGGGAGGTGGGGATGGAGCCAGAGTAGAGGAGAATTAAAAATCCTAGAACACTGGTCTGACAAAGTCATCGGCTTACAAAGAATGCCATTAATTTTATTCACTGCTGGTATTACTGGATGAAAATTTAGCTTAGTGCAGAGCTTTGTGCTGTATAATTTGAGAAGTTGTACATTTTTCTCATCTTGCGTTTTTGTTACTTCGTTGGATTTCAACTTATAATTGATATTCCACATTTAAACAGCAATAAAAGTCTGGAAAATCAAATGCTTACCTTCCCCATCAAATGTTCCTTGTCCTTTCAGCATTTTTTTCTAAGAAACAAGAAAAGCAAAAAGAGGAAAAGCAAAGCAAACTATGTATGAATGAGCCAAACAGAAAATACAGCTATTTAAAGAAAAAGTACTTTTTTTGTGGTCACATTCATTAGATTTCCAACAGCATGCACAGATTATCCCTGGAGCAGTCATATGACTACTACCACTCACTAAANCAAGAAAAGCAAAAAGAGGAAAAGCAAAGCAAACTATGTATGAATGAGCCAAACAGAAAATACAGCTATTTAAAGAAAAAGTACTTTTTTTGTGGTCACATTCATTAGATTTCCAACAGCATGCACAGATTATCCCTGGAGCAGTCATATGACTACTACCACTCACTAAAAAGATGAAATAAAATGTACAATATCCCCCACGCTCAGCCAATACAGCTTGAGAATCCTCAAATGACCAATAGTTTTTAGCTTATTACTGATGATTCACCATCACTGTTAAATTGAACTCTGCTATACTTGCAGAGTTGGAGCAGGGGGGAGGGGGGAAGTACATAAAATGTCATGTAATTTCTTTACTTAGAAATTAGTTTGCTTAGTTGCTCAGTCATGTCCTATTCTTTGTGACCCCATGAGCTGTAGCCCTCCAGGCTCCTCTGTCCATGGGACTTTCCAGGCAAGAATACTGGAGTTGAGAAGACATTCCCTTCTCCAGGGGATCTTCCCAACCCAGGAACTGAACCCAGGTCTCCTGCATTGCAGGCAGATTCTTTACCATCTGAGCCACCAGAGAAGCCCACTCATGATTCACCACCACTGTTAAAATTGAAATTTGTTAAACTTGCAAAGTTAGAGGGAGAAAAAAAATACACATAAAATGTTATGTAATTTAAGGCCATAGGATCTAAAATAAAACAGGCTCTCTTGTGCATTACATATGTGACATTTATATAGACTGGTTCCAGCTTTCTGATTAATCAGGAAAAGATGTGGCTGCCAAAATGAATTTCTGCCCTGTTACTGAGATCTGTCTTGTGTCTGGAGAAGGCAGCACATGCACACTCCAAAATCTCCTTCCCTAGTCTTCCCTCAACCCACTCCAGTATTCTTGCCTGGAGAATCCCAGGGATGGGGGAGCCTGGTGGGCTGCCGTCTATGGGGTCGCACAGAGTCGGACACGACTGAAGCGATTTAGCAGCAGCAGTCTTCCCTACTGCTTTATGTCATATTTGGTAATATTTTAAGGAGTGCAACTCCTAGGTCTTTTTCTGGGAGCAACACCACACCATTCACTCCAACCTGAAGTTTCAAGCTACAGACTTGTTAAACGCACTCAAGGGTTAAGTGGGCACAAAATGGGAATGAGACAAAAATGACAAACTATGTCTTGTGTGATTCTGGCAATTGACTTTTAAGATTCACATTTTACCTGGATGGTATTTAGTGTGTGATCATTAGGGAAGGGAAAAATATTTCAGTAATTAAATCACTAATGTAAGTACTTAAAATAATCAACGGGCTGAAAGGAAATCAGTGTTTTCCTGTATCAGCTGTGGTGAATCAGCAATCAGTAACTGACACTTCTAAACAAGCACCACACTGGCCTGACCACATAATCAAGAGTGCAGCTCCACGCCTGCCTGCCTCCCCCTTTGCAGCTACCTGTATTAAAACTGTTCAAGATTCACTCCACCAATACGTAATTTGCTGGATTTTTTCTCCTACTTGTCCCCCACATTTTGCCGAACTTAGAAAATGAATACAGTGATAAGAGTTTCAGTTCCTCCCATAAAACTGCATTAACCTGGGCTGTGCCTACCAGCAATAAAATGGCCAAGAGATAGATGTGCAGGGGTCTGATCAACAAACAATAAAATTTAAAAAGAACAATAACCTTTGGTTCCCTCTGTGCCCCTCCTCCCCACCCCAAACATCTTCACTGGCGGCTTAATGGCTGCCTAACGTGCGACACTCTTGCCCACTTTTACCTTTATCCTTCCCAGGCTGGAAAACTTCTCCTTGTCTTCCATTACTGCTTTCAGAACCGGCTGGGACATCCTGTTCTTCTTCTTCGAGGTGCCAGGACTGTCAAAATCAACGCCACTGACCACCGCCCTGCGATAGGAGGTGGACCGCAAGCCTCTCCGCAGAGACCCTGGGCTGTCCAAGTCGTGCTCCACCTCGCCCTCGTCCTCTGCTGGGCCCAGGGGGGCCCCAAGGCCCTCCACCATGCTGCGCACCTTAAGCAGTCTCTTGTGAGGTTCCACGTTCAGATTGTTGGATTTACTTATTTTAATTTCCGAGGCCAAGCTCTTCGGAATGATCTGCTGTTTTCCCACTTTGAGGGCGGCGGGGCTGTTTGTGCTCAAAACCACTGAAGGATTCTCCAGGAGTTCGTTCTCCGGTGAGGGCAGCCTTTGGAGCGGCAGTTTTTGTTCCAAAGACCTTTTGGGGAGCGAAGGAGAGAGTCTCGAGGGTCCTCGCTCAGGGTCCTTAGCCATGTTGCCGGAGAGCGAACCGGCGCCTTGGGAGGAGATATTAGGGGAAAGCCCATTTGCAGCCGGAGAAGGCAGGGGGCTGGTGGGGAATCCGGTCTTGTACCCCTCGGGGCTGCAGGGGGAGGGCGCTCGAGGAGTCCGCGGGGGGTGCAGCGGCTGAGGCGCGGGCTTGGTCACTGTGCCGTTCGCTGGGGACTTAGGGGAGCCGCCCGACGCCACTCTGGGGACTTGCGGTGACTTGGACCGTCGAAGCCGAGGAGAAACAGCCCTGTACTCCTGGGAGACGGTCCTCCCGTTGGTCACCGCCCTCCGATGGGCGCATAGAAGCAGGGGGCTCCTCTGGACCGTCCTGCCATCTGAGGCGCCGGGCACTTCGGCCAGACTCTGCGCCGCAGGGAGCGTCTCTCGGTCCTCCAACGGGAAATCCGTGATCAGCAACCCGCTGGGGCTCTGATAGGACTGGGGCCTCGGCTTGCTCCGGCCCAGGAGCTGGGGCTGAGGGGTTGAACGCCTCCGCCACAAAGGGGTTAAGCTGTTGCTGGAAAAATCCACTTCGCTCTCGGTGTTCATAGCGGAGCCTCGGGGGTCAGCCCCCGGGGGAGGGGGGGGGACCTAGTCAGTCTTGCCTAAAGAGGAAAGAAGTCATGGAGCTTGGCCTCCGGACTACCAGGCACGCCTTGCAGACGCGCGCGCTCTGAGCCCGGGGATCACCCGGCTGCCGAGCGACACAACTGCGTTCAATTACCCACCCTTTCTGGGGCAAAAACTGCACCCACTGCGGCGAGGGGTCCAGTACAGAAACCTGGGTCGCGCCCAGGCGAATTAATCCAATCACCTCCGCGCCTCTCTAGCGGCCCAAGACCACCCGCACAGAAACAGACCGCCACCAAATCGCCGGTGCAAACTGATGCACAGGAAACTTGGGACGAGTTCAGCTTTCTTGGGAAACTCGTCGCGGGACGCTCCCCTCCGCCGCCATCCAGTGGCCTGCCCCCACCGTAGGTCCCCTAGAGCTCCAGCAGCCCGTCTCCCAGGCGGATTTACCTTCAGGGCTTTGTAGAGCCCAGAGCCGACGAGCGCCCCCGCCCAGTGGGTGGCCCGGGTCCCAGATCGAATCTTTGCAGCGAGAGCTCTAGAGAGCTCAGCAGCCGACCCAGCGTCGGCTCCGCCCCCAAGCTTGATCCCGCCTACGGCATTGGCCACGCCCCCGCCCGCCTCAGTCGCTGCCTTCTGGGAGCCGCTGCCTTCCCGCCCTGGTCTCTCGTTAAAACACTCGAGCGCACCTGGGCTGGGTGCCGAGTTCCAGGTTCCCGGCCACTAGATGCAGGAAGGGGGCGGCGTGGGAGCTGCGGGCGCGCAAGGCTGTTGCCCGGAGCACAGCGTGGGAACAAACGTAGGAGCCCTGCCAGAATGTAATTTGCGAAGTCCTGGGCCCCCAGGGGATCTCCCTGGTAGAAGCTCGGAATGCCGAGCATAGTAAGGTGCGTGAAGCTGGAACTCAGTAGCTCTGAACGCGGAAAGCCAGGCGCCTCTCAGTATTCGGGTGGTCTTAAATCCAATGCCCTTCTCCTCTGCTTAAAATATCTTATGGACTGATAGGCTTGCTTGTGCCTGGAGTATTTCTGGAGAGATACTTATAGCCAGTTCGGGGGAGGACAACTGGGTGGCTAGGAAATCGGAGGGACGGAGTGTTTTCATTCAGTCATCTTTGGATCTTGTATGCTTTACCTATTAAAAGTAACCATAATTTAAATTCAGAAAAAAAAAAAAACAAAGCATATTGGTTTCTAAGCGTACACAGGATAAAATTCAAAATCCTCTCCAAGGCCCTATAGGACTTGGCAACTGAGTACGAGGGCAGGAACAGGAAGTGCTTACCTCTGTAGCCTATCTTCCCTCATCCCTTACAGTTGTTAGTTCTTCACTAATTTTAGGCCATACCCACCAAATTTGACAGCCTCAAACCTTCCCTTTTGTTTCTCCTTGACCTTCTGACCTGTCCGTCAGAGAGGACTTCCCTCCTGAATCTGATTATGGCTACACTTATTTACTTTCCCAGCCACATTTTCTCATCTATCGACACTCATCGCAAATGTATTTAATCATATATTTAGTTTTATGTTTATTATCTACTTTGTCTTCTTTTGACTGAAAGCTGCAAGAGGGCAGGGGCCATGTTTATTGCCCCCTCTGTATTCCAGGCACACAGAGTGGCACTTAAGGAATATTTGTCGAATGAATGAATGTATGAATGAATGAGAGGGTGACCTGAATGAAGACAGTGACCAACCACCGCAGAGTGCTCTGTTGCCAAGTAGTAGAAAGTTGGCTGTGTCCTGGACAAGCTCCAGCAATGTGAGAAGAATAAGGCAAACTTGAGAAGACAGGTTTAGAACATAAGATCTATGTTATTAATTCTGTTACCAAGACATATGGGCTGTTCTCCAAACTTTTTTGCATTCACAAATTCAACAAGGGATGTACTGCACATCCACAAAGTGTTCCTGTTTTCCCTGGATAGTTTGAATTTGATGCCGAAAATAGTAAAGGGCAGTTTCTGGGTGGTGATGAGATGAATGTTTTTCATGCTTATTTATACTTTGCTATACTTTCCAAATACTGTACATTAAATATATGTTACTTTGATTTGAGATGTTTTCATAAGTAGAAGAAATGGCATCAAAATATTTATAAGAAATTTTTCTAAAAGAAGAAATTTACCAAATATTTTGGTTAGAAGATATGGCTGATTATATACTCATACCTACCTACTTTTTAATATAGGGTATTTTTCATACTAACGTGTATTACTTGTATATTGGGAAAATATAAGAAAGTTAATTTTTAAGGTGCTTAGTTAATGACAGATGAACTGTTATCCAATTCAGGATGCAATCTGTGACTTACATTAAGAAGTGTTAAATGGTGATGTGAGAAACTAGCTTCTCTTCAAATTATGCTATTTCTGCAAACAAGCATAACTGATGATTATGAAGAAATTGCAGGATATTCCTACCTCATTCCTAAGCAACAATGTAATACCCACCAAAACAACAACAAGGAAAAAACATGAAGTTCTGTTCCTTCATTAAGCTTTGAAATCCACAGATATACTGCCCATTTTACGGTCCATTCAATTTATCATAATTATTCAAATCTAGGACATTTTTGCAAAGAAGGCAATGGCAACCCACTCCAGTACTCTTGCCTAGAAAATCCCATGGACGGAGGAGCCTGGTAGGCTGGAGTCCATGGGGTCACTAGGAGTCAGACACGACTGAGCGACTTCACTTTCAATTTTCACTTTCCACTTTCATGCACTGGAGAAGGAAATGGCAACCCGCTCCAGTATTCTTGCCTGGAGAATCCCAGGGACGGGGGAGCCTGGTGGGCTGCTGTCTATGGGGTTGGACATGACTGAAGCGACTTAGCAGTATCAGCAGCAGCAGGACATTTTTGATAGCATGTGCTATCAAGAAAAAAAATGAGCTGTAAATTAAATTATGACACAGTGTATTGTTACATAGGATCTTTTTAATACTTATGAAGGTTTTAAATTTAGATATGATTTTTTCAGTAATGTACATATTTAGAAAAAGAAAATATAAGCAAAATAAATTGATTAAATATTTCTACAAATTCTGTACACGAGTCTAATTTTCCTAAATCCCTCTTCACACAGAACATCATGTGCTTGTCCACACAGTATCACTGATATACATGCAGTATGTCCTAAAAGGATGGCCTAACCATGTCTCTGGGATTTGCTTCTTAGCCAGACATTCATTCTTCAAGTTTGATGCTGGCACATTCCTATTAGATTAAAAGCATAGTTTGCTCAACTGAATTATATGTCACTACAACCTATGTAGGGCTTCCCTGGTAGCTTAGCTGGTATAGAATCCACCTGTAATGCAGGAGACCCTGGTTCAATTCCTGGATTGGGAAGATCCCACTCTGGTATTCATGGGCTTCCCTGGTGGCTCACGTGGTAAAGAATCTGCCTGCAATGCGGGAGACCTGGGTTTGATCCCTGAGTTGGAAAGATCCCGTGGAGGAGGGCATGGCAACCCATTCCAACATTCTCCCATGGAGAATCGCCATGGACAAAGGAGCCTGGCAGGTTACAGTCCATGGGGTTGCATCGAGTCAGCCACGATTGAGCGACTATGCACAGCACAGTACAACCTACATATCCTCTCTATTAATGGCCAGGAAGAAGTTTCTGACAAACTGAAGTTCCAGGCCCTTGCTGCAATCCTGTGTGATCCATGAGTTGGTTATATTACCCTCTTGTTCCTTTGAAATTTCTATCATCTAATCTGACACATCTGGCAATTTCTCCTACTTTCAACTGCAGTTCTTAGCATATAGTTTTGACACATGTAGTGTTAAATTGCATAGAACTCAGTGAAATGATGACAATTCAAATAGTTATAACTATGTTCACAAATGCAAAGGCAATGCCAACTACATCAGGACTGCCCCATGGCCAATGGTTATTTCTTAACATTATAGTAAGATGAGGTCGCTGGTGATGCAGTTGGTAAAAAAACCTCCACCTGAAATGCATGAGGCCGTCTGCAATGTAAGAGGCCTGGGGTCGATCGCTGGGTTGGAAGATCCCCTGGAGAAGGAAACGGCAACCCACTCCAGTATTCTTGCCTGGGAAATCTCATGGACAGAGGAGCCTGGCAGGCTACATACAGTTCATAGAATCACAAGAATCAGACATGACCTAGCGACTAAACCACCACCACCACCACCATTACCACACACCCCAGTTTCAGAGATGTTAAAAATGTGAGATCAAAGTGCTTCTTAATTGGAGAAACACAGGTCTGTCTAGTCAAGGCTATGGTTTTTCCAGTGGTCATGTATGGGTGTGAAAGTTGGACTATAAAGAAAGCCGAGCGCCGAAGAATTGATGCTTTTGAACTGTGGTGTTGGAGAAGACTCTTGAGAGTCCCTTGGACTGCAAGGAGATCCAACCAGTCCATCTTAAAGGAGATCAGTCCTGGGTGTTCATTGCAAGGACTGATGTTGAAGCTGAAACTCTAATACTTTGGCCACCTGATGCGAAGAGCTGACTCATTTGATAAGACTCTGATGCTGGGAAGAAGTGAGGGCAGGAGGAGAAGCGGACAACAGAGGATGAGATGGTTGGATGGCATCACCGACTCAATGGACATGGATTTGGGTGGACTGCAGGAGTTGGTGATCGACAGGGAGGCCTGGCGTGCTGCGGTTCATGGGGTTGCAAAGAGTCGGACACAACTGGGCAGCTGAACTGAACTGAAGCTGAGTAAGGTATATGATGAAGCTCCCTGTTCCCTGAAAGCCTCTATGAAGGAGTCTGGGTGGAAGTGGACCTGAAGAATATGTAAAATGTCATGAGACAGAAGGGAAGAAAAAGATATCCTAGAGCCATGTCCCAGAATGAATAGAAACACAAGGGCATGGCTTGAGAACTAATATTTACTAAGTGCCAACTATATTTCAGGAACTAATCTCAAATTAATCCTCTCTTCACTTAAATAGGAAGAAGCAGAGGGTCTAAAAGCTCTTCTTCTACTGTTGGTAAGCAGTTGAGTCAGAATCCTATTAATAACTGGGATCTGTCAGACTCCAGAGCTCTGGAGCTCCACATACCAGAAACTAAAGTCAGAAGAACAGGGAATTTGCATTAAGAAGTTGTGGGAGATTGATTTGGCTAAATAGAGACTAGAATGTGGTGTGTGACATAAACTGAGGGGTTTGAATTTTACTTGGATAACATCTGACACTCTGAAAGTATTTAAACTTTGCTATCTTTTAAAACAATATAACTGATAACACCAATCTCAGAGATAAAATAAATAAATAAAACAGATTTGTTTGTGCATTAAAAAAAATCCATCTAAACCCATAAAATCTGAGCGAAATCTTCTCTTGGAAAGAAACTGTAGAAAAATATTTAAATATATGCATAACAGACAAATTTTAGTATCTAATCACTCACAAATCTTTAAGGAAAAGACTAACAGTGGAAAAATGAGCTGAGAATAATTTTAGAGTAGACGTGAGTGCTTTCTATACATAAAAATACACTCAGCCCCAGTTGGTAACAACAAAATTAAAACAGTAATGAGATCATAGTTTTTCATTCATTAGATCAACAAAGATTAAAAAAAAAAAAAAAANAGTTGGACTATAAAGAAAGCCGAGCGCCGAAGAATTGATGCTTTTGAACTGTGGTGTTGGAGAAGACTCTTGAGAGTCCCTTGGACTGCAAGGAGATCCAACCAGTCCATCTTAAAGGAGATCAGTCCTGGGTGTTCATTGCAAGGACTGATGTTGAAGCTGAAACTCTAATACTTTGGCCACCTGATGCGAAGAGCTGACTCATTTGATAAGACTCTGATGCTGGGAAGAAGTGAGGGCAGGAGGAGAAGCGGACAACAGAGGATGAGATGGTTGGATGGCATCACCGACTCAATGGACATGGATTTGGGTGGACTGCAGGAGTTGGTGATCGACAGGGAGGCCTGGCGTGCTGCGGTTCATGGGGTTGCAAAGAGTCGGACACAACTGGGCAGCTGAACTGAACTGAAGCTGAGTAAGGTATATGATGAAGCTCCCTGTTCCCTGAAAGCCTCTATGAAGGAGTCTGGGTGGAAGTGGACCTGAAGAATATGTAAAATGTCATGAGACAGAAGGGAAGAAAAAGATATCCTAGAGCCATGTCCCAGAATGAATAGAAACACAAGGGCATGGCTTGAGAACTAATATTTACTAAGTGCCAACTATATTTCAGGAACTAATCTCAAATTAATCCTCTCTTCACTTAAATAGGAAGAAGCAGAGGGTCTAAAAGCTCTTCTTCTACTGTTGGTAAGCAGTTGAGTCAGAATCCTATTAATAACTGGGATCTGTCAGACTCCAGAGCTCTGGAGCTCCACATACCAGAAACTAAAGTCAGAAGAACAGGGAATTTGCATTAAGAAGTTGTGGGAGATTGATTTGGCTAAATAGAGACTAGAATGTGGTGTGTGACATAAACTGAGGGGTTTGAATTTTACTTGGATAACATCTGACACTCTGAAAGTATTTAAACTTTGCTATCTTTTAAAACAATATAACTGATAACACCAATCTCAGAGATAAAATAAATAAATAAAACAGATTTGTTTGTGCATTAAAAAAAATCCATCTAAACCCATAAAATCTGAGCGAAATCTTCTCTTGGAAAGAAACTGTAGAAAAATATTTAAATATATGCATAACAGACAAATTTTAGTATCTAATCACTCACAAATCTTTAAGGAAAAGACTAACAGTGGAAAAATGAGCAGAGAATAATTTTAGAGTAGACGTGAGTGCTTTCTATACATAAAAATACACTCAGCCCCAGTTGGTAACAACAAAATTAAAACAGTAATGAGATCATAGTTTTTCATTCATTAGATCAACAAAGATTAAAAAAAAAAAAAAAACATAGTAAAGGTGCAGGGAAAAGAGGGTCCTGACTCATTCATGGTAAGAATGTGAACAACTTTTCTGAAAAGCAATTAGATGATACTTAATCAAAACCTTGAAAACAGGCATATCTTCAACCAAGTAATTCCATGCCCAGGAAATAATCCTGAGGAAATCATCTTTAATGTGTAAAAATATATATGTTCAAAGATGTCCATTAAAGCATTTCTTACAGTAGCAAAAATTCAGAATCTGACTCTTTACCAAGAGATTTGTTAATAAATCATGAATGTAAAATGCAACAACCAAAAATAATAGTGTAGACATAAATTACTCATGCAAAAATTCAAAATACTGTATGGTAAGAAGGAGAGAAAAGTTATTTTTTTTGGGGGGGGGCGGGTAAATCATTTTAATTCCAGTATAAAAGTTAAAAAAAGAAGTATTAAAATAACTTTCAAATATATTAAAGCATACATAAGTAGACCCAAATTGTGATAACAGTAACAGAAAAGGGAGAAAGAAAAGTTATTTTTGAACGCATTATGCAGATTGTCCTACATTGAGTTTTTTTTTTTAATGCAAACACCTATGTATAACTATTTAATGATAGAAAATCTGCCTGCAATGTGGGAGACCCAGGTTCAATCCCCGCATTGGGAAGATTCCCTGGCAAAGGGAATGGCAACCCACTTCAGTATTCTTGCCTGGAAGATCCCACAGAGAAGCCTGCTGAACTACAGTCATTGGGTTGCAAAGAGTCAGATGCGAATGAGTGAATTAACACAACTACTTAACATCTAGATTTGTAATATTCAAAGTGTTAGCATGTCCACCTCTGGGACAAAATTAAAGGTGGTATTTCAATTGTGTTTTGCTGTAAAACAAAACACCTCACCACTTAGTGGCTTAAAATAGCAAATTGTATTATTTGTTTCTCCTCACCCTTCTGTGACCTGGTACAGTGGGTTCTTCTGAGGGTCTCCCCAGGCTCTCCCGCATGGCCACAGCCAGCTATGGGATAGGCTGTATCAGATGGACAGATGGACAAGGAGAGCCTCACTCAGTTGGCTGAGGGTTGGTTGGTGCTGGCCGTTAACTGAGGTTCCTCAGTTCTCCCGTTCTCAGATCTTAAACATCCTGGACAAGCTTAGTAACCCTGGTACAATGAAGTGATGAGTCAAAATGACAAAGAAAAAATTGGAAAGGATATTTGAAAAAGAGAATTTGAGAATCGATTAATTCTCACTGGGAAAAAAGTTCTTAAAGATGCTTTCTTACAGCACTTATAATAATGATTAATATATTACCTTCTGCTTTTTAAAACATTTTTTGAGCACTTGCAATATACCAGTCCATCTTTGAAATGTTTCAACTATATCATTAATACATGACTTAACCTTCACAATGACCTTATGAGGTAAGAACTACCACTGTCTCCAGTTTATAGAGGAGGAAACTAAAATGCAGAGAGGTTAAGTACCCATGTAGTCTGGCTCCAATCTACCTCATAATTATCACATCGTTATATTATTTGTGATTCATTATTCACTTATATTCTTTTCCCACAAATAAAACCGACTCGATGGACATGAGTTTGAGTGAACTCCTGGAGTTGGTGATGGACAGGGAGGCTTAGTGTGCTGCAATTCATGGGGTCGCAAAGAGTCGGACACGACTGAGCGCCTGAACTGAACTGAAAACATAAGCACCCCACTACCGGTTCTTCGTCTGTCTCCTGTAGTGCTTCAGGAAAATGAACAGATCCATCAATCAGTGATACTGTTAGTCCAGAGGAAGAGGAGGCCCAGCATGCAGGGTCATCCAACCAGGAAATAATGCAAACGCCTTGGAAAGGAAGACTTTCCGAAAGGAAAGTCAGTCTCATTGATCAGCTAGTGTTTTTTTTGGCTCCTGATGGGTATCAGGCTCTGGCCTTGTAGACACAGAGGTAAAGAAAGTAGGCACGATTCTGCTAACTGTCCTGCCATAGTCTTGCTGACAACCTATTGGGAAAGACCAACCCCAAGTGGCATCTTACCCAAGTTACTCACTTAGTTCTCTTTCAATCTGCCCCTCTCGTCTTGGTGGGCATGCAACCCAACATACAGGGCTTCTGAGAAAGCAGACAGCCTGAAAACAGTGCAGGCACTTAACTGCAAGTGTGGGAATTCTGACAGTAAAGGGAAAGGAGAAAACAGAGCAGTTGCTGGAGGGAAAGGGAGAAATAAGCAGTTTTATTTCAAGACTGGGGACACTTGGCTAGAAGTCAGGCAGCTGTCTTTTAGTTTGTGTCTTCTTCTTTCTAACTATGGGAATGAGGACAAGTCACTGAACCTCTAGACTGCAGTTTCTTCAACTGCAAATATGAAATTGTTCCTCTTCTCAGCACAGTTCTAGAAATGCTGGTCAGTTAGAATAATTTGGATGTGGCCAGTCCAGTGGCAGGGGAAAATGGGACGCAGGAGTCGGGGGGAGAGGAAGGGAGGCCATCTGAACTGTACAAAACAAATTCCTAATCACCTTTCCTCTATTTTGAACAGAGGGGCTTCCCTGATGGCTCAGATGGTAAAGAATCAGCCTGCCAAGGCAGGAGACTTGGATTCGATCGCTGGATCAGGAAGACTCCCTGGAGAAGGAAATGGCAACCTACTCCAGTATTTTTGCCTGGGAAATGCCATGGACAGAAGAGCCAGATGGGCTACAGTCCGTGGAGTCACATGAGTTGGACATGACTTAGCGCCTAAACAACAACAATCTTGAACAGAACATAATCAGAATAAAATTCTGTTGTTTCCAACTCTGCTACTGCTAAGTTGCTTCAGTTGTGTCCAACTCTGTGCGACCCCATAGATGGCAGCCCATGACACTCCCCCATCCCTGGGATTCTCCAGGCAAGAACACTGGAGTAGGCTGCCATTTCCTTCTCCGATGCATGAAAGTGAAAAGGGAAAGTAAAGTTGCTCAGTCGTGTCTGACTCTNTGCTTCAGTTGTGTCCAACTCTGTGCGACCCCATAGATGGCAGCCCATGACACTCCCCCATCCCTGGGATTCTCCAGGCAAGAACACTGGAGTAGGCTGCCATTTCCTTCTCCGATGCATGAAAGTGAAAAGGGAAAGTAAAGTTGCTCAGTCGTGTCTGACTCTTAGCGACCCCATGGACTTGCGGCCCACCAGGCTCCTCCATCCATGGGATTTTCCAGGCAAGAGTGCTGGAGTGAGGTGCCGTTGCC
>SJYA01000105.1:0-69529 GCA_006410615.1 Neotragus moschatus
CCACCAGGCTCCCCCATCCCTTGGATTCTCCAGGCAAGAACACTGGAGTGGGTTGCCATTTCCTTTTCCACAAGAAACACTACTGGACATAAAATCGAACAATCCAGAGAGACAAAGGGACAATTCAACAGACTAGAAGAAACAATCTTAGCAATCTAAAAGGATAATCTCAAAACAGGTAGGCTTAAGTTCAAGCACAAGACAAGGATGTCCCCACTCTCAACACTACTATTCAACACAGTTTTGGAAGTCCTAGCTACAGCAATCAAGTGAAGAAACAGAAATAAAAGGAATCTAGATCAGAGAGGAAGAAGTAAAGCTCTCACTACCTGCAGATGACATGATACTATATCAAGAAAACCCTAAAGATACTATCAGAAAATTACTAGAGCTAACCNCCCCACTCTCAACACTACTATTCAACACAGTTTTGGAAGTCCTAGCTACAGCAATCAAGTGAAGAAACAGAAATAAAAGGAATCTAGATCAGAGAGGAAGAAGTAAAGCTCTCACTACCTGCAGATGACATGATACTATATCAAGAAAACCCTAAAGATACTATCAGAAAATTACTAGAGCTAACCAGTGAATTTAGCAAAGTGCAGTTCACTTGAGTCACTCAGTTGTGTCCGACTCTTTGAGACTCCATGGACTGCAGCACGTCAGGCCTCCTTGCCGATCATCAATTCCTGGAGTTTACTCAAACTCATGTCCATTGAGTCGGTGATGCCATCCAAACATCTCATCCCCTGTCGTCCCCTTCTCCTCCCGCCTTCAATCTTTCCCTGCCTCAGCATCTTTTCAAATGAGTCACTTCATATCAGGTGGTGAAATTACTGGAAGTTTAGCTTCAGCATCAGTCCTTCCAATGACTATTTAGGACTGATTTCCTTTAGGATGGACTGGCTAGATCTCTTTGCAGTCCAAGTGACTCCCAAGAGTCTTTTCCAATACCACAGTTCAAAAGGATCAATTCTCCAAGTGCTCAGCTTTCTTTATAGCTCAAATTCACATGTGACTACTGGAAAAACTAAAGACTTAACTACATGGACCTTTGTTGGCAAAGTCATGTCTCTGTCTTTGAATATGCTGCCTAGGTTGGTCATAACTTTACTTCCAAGGAGCAAGCATCTTTTAAATTCATAGCTGCAGTCACCATCTGTAGTGATTTTGGAGCCCTCAAAAAAAGTCTGTCACTGTTTCCACTGTTACTCATCTATCTGACTGGAAGGGATGGAACCAGATGGCATGATCTTAGTTTTCTCAATATTGAGCTTTAAGTCAACTTTTTCACTCTCCTCTTTCACTTTCATGAAGAGGCTCTTTAGTTTTTCTTCACTTTCTGCCATAAGGATGGTATCATCTGCATATCTGAGGTTAATGACAATTCTCCAGGCAATCTTGATTCCAGCTTGTGCTTCCTCCAGCCCAGTGTTTCTAATGATGTATCTGCATATAAATTAAATAAGCGAGGGACAATATACAGCCTTAACATACTCCTTTTCATATTTGGAACTAGTCTATTGTTCCATGACCAGTTCTAACTGTTGCTTCCTGACCTGCATACAGGTTTTTCAAGAGGTATGTCAGGTGGTTTGGTATTCCCATCTCTTTCAGAAGTTTCCACAGTTTACTGTGATCCACACAGTCAAAGGCTTTGGCATAGTCAATAAAGGAAAAGTATACATTTTTCTGGAACTCTCTTACTTTTTCGATGATCCAGTGGATGTTGGCAATTTGAACTCTGTTTCCTCTGCCTTTTCTAAAACCAGTTTGAACATCTGGAAGTTCACGGTTCACGTATTGGTGAAGCCTGGATTGGAGAATTTTGAGCAGTACTTTACTAACATGTGAGATGAGTGTAATTGTGCAGTAGTTTGAGGATCCTTTGGCATTGCCTTTCTTAGGGACTGGAATGAAAACTAAACTTTTCCAGTCCTGTGGTCACTGCTGAGTTTTCCAAACTTGTTGGTATATTGAGTACAGCACTTTCACAGCATCATCTTTCAGGATTTGAAATAGCTCAACTGGAATTCCATTACCTCCACTAGCTTTGTTCTTAGTGATGCTTCCTAAGGCCCACTTGACTTCACATTCCAGGATGCTTGGCTCTAGGTAAGTGATCACACCATCATGATTATCTGGGTCATGAAGATCTTTTTTTTTACAGTTCTTCTGTGTATTCTTGCCACCTCTTCTTAATATTTACTGCTTCTGTTAGGTCCACATCATTTCTGTCCTTTATCGAGCACATCTTTGCATGAAATGTTCCCTTGGTATCTCTGATTTTCTTGAAGAGATCTCTAGTNTGATTATCTGGGTCGTGAAGATCTTTTTTGTACAGTTCTTCTGTGTATTCTTGCCACCACTTCTTAATATCTTCTGCTTCTGTTAGGTCCATACCATTTCTGTCCTTTATTGAGCCCATCTTTGCATGAAATGTTCCCTTGGTATCTCTAATTTTCTTGAAGAGATCTCTAGTCTTTCCCATTCTGTTGTTTTCCTCTGTTTCTTTGCATTGATTGCTGAAGAAGGCTTTCTTATCTCTTCTTGCTATTCTTTGGAACTCTGCATTCAGATGCTTATATCTTTCCTTTTCTCCTTTGTTTTTGCTTCTCTTCTTTTCACAGCTATTTGTAAGGCCTCCCCAGACAGCCATTTTGCCTTTTTGCATTTCTTTTCCGTGGGGATGGTTCTGATCCCAGTCTCCTGTACAATGTCACGAACCTCATTCCATAGTTCATCATGCACTCTATCAGATCTAGGCCCTTAAATCTATTTCTCAGTTCCACTGTATAATCTAAAGGGATTTGATGGGAAGAATAGCAAAGATATAACCCTCCTGGATACTTCTCCATAGTAAAGTCTCACACTCCAGGGACAATACTGAAACTGTATCCCACTTGGAGGTGGGCACTTCCACCATAGCCAGCCCCTAGCCTTCCTGTCTCAACTAAAACAACCTCCCAAAATATAGTTAATAGGACACTGGGAATGGAATATGGGAGAAAGTCCTATACTTTTTAAGACACAGTCCTGCCAAAGATGAAGTTAATCAGTTTATAAAAACTTCCCCTCCCCATAACTTACCATCATTCCAATAAGCCTTCAATGGATTACAACTGAAAGATCTGCAAAGCCCTGTGGCTTTCCGAGTGGAAGTACAAAGGGAAGCCTGAAGCCAAGAGAGCATAGAAAAATAAGAACGCCAGAGGAATTTGAATTCTGTGGAACTTTTACAACAAACATGAAACATAGTCCAGCTCCAAGCCAGATTAACATAAATCCTTACTCTAAAAGTCTAATTACCTCACTACCTACTACAACATATCAGGTTTTCAACCAAAAAAATTACAAGGCATACTAAAAGACAAGAAAAAAACTGTCTGAAGACACAAAGCAAGCCCCAGAACCAGATTCAGATATAATACATATGTTGGAATTATCAGACAAGGAATTAAAATAACTATGATTAATATGTTAAAAGCACTAATAAAATGAAATATAAAATCAGTAACATCAGCAGAGAGATGGAAACTGTAAGAATCAGAAGGAAGTACTAGAAATGAAAAACTGTAATGGAAATGAAGACTTTCTTCAGTAGGCTCATCTGCTGGACGCAGTGAGGAGAAAGAGTGAATTTGAAGTAGCCCAATAGAAACTTCAAAAATAGAAATTCAAAGAGAAAAAAGAATTTAAAAAAAAATTCAAAAATACAGAGTAAAGTAAGTCAGAAATAGAAAGATGTTGTATATTAATGCATGCATATGGAATCTAGAAAGATGGTACTGATAAACCTATTTGCAGGGTAGCAATGGGCATCCCTCATAGCTCAGTTGGTAAAGAATCCCTCTGCAATGCAGGAGACCCCAGTTCAATTCCTGGGTGGAGAAGATCCGCTGGAGAGGGGATAAACTACCCACTCCAGTATTCTCAAGCTTCCCTTGTGGCTCAGCTGGTAAAGAATCCACCTGCAATGCGGGAGATCTGGGTTTAATCCCTGGATTGGGAATATTCCCCTGGAGAAGGGAAAGGCTACCCACTCCAGTATTCTGGCCTGGAGAATTCCAGGAACTATACAGTCCATGGGGTCACAAAGAGTTGGACATGACTGAGCAACTTCCACTTTCACTTGAGACTCAGATGTAGAGAACAGATTTGTGGACACTAGGGGAAGAAGGTGGGACAAATTGAGAGAATAGCATGGAAACATACATTCAGTCAGTTCAGTTGCTCAGTCGTGTCTGACTCTTTGTGACCCCATGGACTGCAGCATGCCACGCCTCCCTGACCATTACCAATTCCCAGAGCTTACTCAAACTCATGTCCATTGAATCAGTGATGCCATCCAACCATCTCATCCTTTGCTGTCCCCTTCTCTTCCTGCCTTCAATCTTTCCCAGTGAGTCAGTTCTTCGCATCAGGTGGCCAAAGTATTGGAATTTCAGCTTTAGCATCATTCCTTCCAAAGAACACCCAGGGCTGATCTCCTTTAGGATGGACTGGTTGGTTCTCCTTGCAGTCCAAGGGACTCTCAAGAGCCTTCTCCAACACCACAGTTCAAAAACATCAATTCTTCTGCACTCAGCTTTCTTTATAGTTCAACTCTCACATTCATACACGACTACATATACATTACCATATGTAAAATAGATGGCAAGTGGGAATTTGTTGTGTGACATGGGCTTCCCAGGTGGTGCTAGTGGTAAAGAACCCACCTGCCAGTGCAGGAGACATAAGAAATGTGAATTTGATCCCTGGGTCAGGAAGTTCCCCTAGAGGAGGGCATGGTAACTGATTCCAGTATTCTTGCCTAGGAAATCCCATGGAGAGACGAACCTGGTGGGCTACAGTCATGGAGTTGCAAAGAGTTGGACATGACTGAAGTGACTTACACACACAGGGGCCTCAAACCAGTGCTCTGTGACAACCTAGAGGGGTGAGATGGGGCGGGAGATAGGAGAAGGAAGGAGGGGATATATGTATAACTGTGGCTCATTCATGTTGCTACATGGCAGAGGCCAACAAAATATTGTAAAGCAATTATCCCCCAATAAAAAAAGAAAGAAAAAAAAATGGTGAGACAATATCAAAAGGGCCAACATGTGTGTGATTAGAATGCTGGAAGGAGAAGGGAACAGAGCATAAAAAAGATTTGAAATAATAATGTCTGAGAATTTTCCAAAATCAGTTATAGATAGCAACCCTCCACAAATACCAAACAAGGTAAAAGAAAAATTCAAAACCTAGGCATTTTGTTTCCCATCTCTTTTATTATGAGTGAAGCTTGGAATCCTGACAATTGTCTTTTTTCTGTTAATTAACTGCTCATATTGTTTGACAATTATAGATTTATAGGAATATTTTATATTATTATTATTATGTTTATATATTTTATTTATTTATTATATTTATTTATATAATAATTATTATATATTATANGAGAAGGGAACAGAGCATAAAAAAGATTTGAAATAATAATGTCTGAGAATTTTCCAAAATCAGTTATAGATAGCAACCCTCCACAAATACCAAACAAGGTAAAAGAAAAATTCAAAACCTAGGCATTTTGTTTCCCATCTCTTTTATTATGAGTGAAGCTTGGAATCCTGACAATTGTCTTTTTTCTGTTAATTAACTGCTCATATTGTTTGACAATTATAGATTTATAGGAGTATTTTATATTATTATTATTATATTTATATATTTTATTTATTTATTATATTTATTTATATAATAATTATTATATATTATATTATTTTATAATATATATTATGTATAGTAATCCTTTGTTATGTACATGGCAGATATTTCTCCCATAACTTTGTCTATGAAGTCTTTAACCATACTCTAATATTGAAAATATGTTTGATCGATTTTGTCAACCTTTTTTTCTTAATTTCTAGTTTTTATATGCTTAGAGATGCTCTTTAACATCCCCAAATTATATATTAAAAAAAACACTTCTTTTTTCTTTGAATACTTTTTCATATTCAGCGCATAGCTCTCTAATGTATATAGAATTCATTCTTGTGTATGCTATGAGGTAAAGATACAGTTTACTATTTTCTAATTGAACAGCAATTTTCTATTATCAATTACCAAATGCCACCTTTATTATTAAAAGATATATATTGAAAGTTCTATCCTTCATCTACCTATTTATGACAAACTATTTGGACCTTCGATTCCATTTTAGGGAACTACTGATTTATTTCCATGCTAAAAATCACTTTTTATAATTACTATAGCTTTATATTATACTTAAATGCTGTATTTAGTTGAGGCATGTCAGTCATTTTTCCTTGTTCTGCTTTTTCAGCTCTCTTTGCTATTTTTACCCATTTGCCATTTAGAATGAGCATGTCATTTAATTTTTTTTAATAAAAAAATTATTTATTTGGCTATGCTGAGTCTCAGTTGCAGCATGTGAGATCTTCAATCTTTGTTGGGGCATTCAGGATCTTTAGTTGTGGCATGTGAACTCTTAGTTGCAGCATGTGAGACCCAGTTCCTTGACTAAGAATCAAGTCAAGGAGTCTCTGCGTTAGAGTCTTAGCCACTGGACCATCAGGGAAGCTCCATTTCATTTTAAATAATGCTAGTGGAATTTTCATTAGAGTTGATTAAATTTAGATATTAATTTAGGAAAAAATCAACAGCTTTATAATTTGAGTCTCTCCATCCAATAACATGGGTATTTCTGCCATTATTCAGCTCTTTCTTTATATCCTCTTGGGTAAAGTTTTATAGTCTTATTCATATGGGTCTTGTGTACTTCTTGTACTGTTTTGTTGCTATTGTAATTGCAATTCTTCTAATTATAGTAAAGCTTTTTGTTTTTTGTATATTAATATAATATCTGGTCACATTAGTAAGTTTTAACTCTTCTTAGTTCTAATTTTTTTCCAGTTAATTATCTTGGATTTCCTAAGTAGCTTTTTATAATTACAAATGACAACTTTTCTTATTTCTACCGCTTACTTCTATTAATAATATCTTTTTTCTTACCTTATTACAATTACCCAACACAGTATTAACTAGCAATAATTATATGCACCCTTTCAAAAAATTAATGGGGTTGCTTCTAATATTTCACTATTATGGATAATACTTATTGCTTCTGATATCAAATGAAAAGTTTTGCTTCTAGTTTTGTCTTGCTAATAATTTTCAAAAAGTATAGGCATTCATTTTTGATATATGTTGAAGCATCTATTAAGATGATCATGTGGATTTTTTCTTTTAACCTATACATGTAATGGGTTACTTTAACAGATTTCATAACATTTATTAAATTTATTTTTGCATTCTTATGTTAACACTAGTTGGTTACAGTATTTTATTTCTGCAATACATTTTGATTTGCTATTATTTTAAGATTTTTTTATATTTGATACTTGAATTGTATTGATGTAGTCATTTCTTTTTCTTCTTTATTTTTTTAAATTGAAGTGTAGTTGCCTTATAATATTGTGTTAGTTTCAAGTGTACAGAAAAGTGATTCAGTTATATATATATATATTCTCTATATATTATATATTTTATATGTTTAATATATTCCCTTTCAGATTCATTTCTCTTATAGGTTATTACAAAATACTGAGTATAGTTCTCTGTGCTATACAGTAGGTCTTTGTTGGTTATCTATTTTATATTATAGTAGTGAGTTTACATTAAGCCCAAATTCCTAATTTATCCCTCCTCCATCTTCTTTGGTAACCATAAATCTGTTTTCTATGTCTGTGGATCTATTTCTGTTTCATATATAAGTTCATATGTATAATTTTTTTTATATTCCACATATAAGCAATATTGTGTTGTTTATCTTTGGCTTACTTCACTTAGTATAATTTCTAGGTCCATCTAAGTTGCTGCAAATGACATTATTTCAGTCTTTTTTTCCTATTTCATTCTTTCATTATGATCATGAGAATAATATTCCTTTGTACATATTACCACATCTTCTTTATCTATTCCTCTGTCAATGTACATTTGGCTATTTACAATAGCTTGCATGTCTTGGCTATTGTAAATAGTGCTGCAGTGAATATTGGGGTGCATGTATGTTTTTGAATTATGGTTTTCTCCAGATAAGTGCCTAGTAGTGGGATTGTAGGATCATACTTTGAGTTTACTTGTAGGTCTACTTTTAGCTTTTTAAGGAACTGCAGTACTGTTCTGCATAGTGACTGTGCCAATTTACAGTCCCACCAAGAGTTCATGAGGGTTCCTTTTTCTCCACACCCTCTTCAGCATTTGTTATTTGTAGACTTTTTGATGATTGGAATTCTGGCTGGTATGAGGTGATACCTCACTGTATCTTTCTTTTTTTTTTCAACTGGTATGTGTTTTTTGCTAAGCTTAAATATCAGCATTATGTTGTCCTTATTCATTAGATGGGATGTTTTCTTGCTTTGTCTTTGCTCTATAACAACTTAAATAACTAAGGAATTATCTATTCCTTGAGGAAATAGACTCTTGGAAACTGGTATACTTATTATATATACTTATACCAGAAAAGTATACTTATACTTTTGGAGAAGTATAAGTATACTTTTATCTTGTATAGTTTTCAAGACTTTCTCACTGTTCTCCCTGTTCTGAGTCTGCTAATGGTACCCTTTCCAGTTTCTTAGTTCTGCTGTTGATTATTCTGACTGTTCATATTTCTTGTGTCATTTCAATGAGATTTTGGGTAGGGTATTTAGTCAAATGTCTTAAAGACTTTCCATCTTTTTGTATACTCTCAAATAGATCAAATAATATAGAAATTACCATATCCTGAAGGCTTGCTAGAACTTGCCAGTGAACCACCTGAACCTGGGCCACCTCTTCATCTATGATTTATTCCAGTGTACTTCTTCCAGAACTCATAAAAGTCAGTCTGTCTGCAGGACTTGGGATTCACCTTTGGACATTGTCATTCAGGAGGACCCACTTGGTCTCGCATATTCTCCCTTTGGGAAAAAGTTTTGTTTTGTTCCCATTACAGCAAACCCAGCCATAGTTTCTTATGTATCTAGAATGGCAAAATCAGTCAGCTGTTTTTCTATCTTAAGTGTACCCTCTTGGTTCCACATTGCATTTTTAACCAATATAAACAAAATATGAAGTGAGTGTAATTTTTTAAAATATATCAAATATTTGAAGTGAGTATTGTCCTGATAAGTTAGATTACCAGACATACAAGCTGCACACTTAGTCACTGGTAGCTCTTGAAAGCAGAGAAGGCAGTGGCACCCCACTCCAGTACTCTTGCCTGGAAAATCCCATGGATGGAGGATCCTGGAAGGCTGCAGTCCATGGGGTCGCTGAGGGTCGGACACGACTGAGCGACTTCACTTTCACTTTTCACTTTCATGTATTGGAGAAGGAAATGGCAACCCACTCCAGTGTTCTTGCCAGGAGAATCCCAGGGACGGGGAAGCCCAATGGGCTGCTGTCTATGGGGTCGCACAGAGTCAGACATCTCTTGAAAGGAGGTTGGTGTGTCCATCCATAAGTTTGATGCGTCCTTATCACATGTGTTTGAATATCTGACTATTAAGTCTCGCATTCCCTTGGAAGGAACAACCTGGAAGATTTTCTGCAGTGAAAGAGTTAATGGATTCAGTCAGTTCAGTTCAGTCACTCAGTCGTGTCCGGCTCTTTGCGACCCCATGAATTGCAACACCAACTCAAAGATGAGTAGTCTGTTAAGCGCATGAGGGGTTGAGAGTAAGACATCCAAAAATCAGCAATAATATAAGAAGAAAACCACCTCCAGAAATCAGGCTTACAGTACAATTTTTTTTACTATAAGACTTATGTTATGCTGCAAATTCCTACATGTCCTCATTAAATGGATATATGTTTGTCACTGGGAAAACAATATGACTTTAGAGAAAATGATGAAAGCTTAGTCTTGAGAAGGATGAGTCATGAAAAACAAAAATGATTAAAAAAGCATCCAGAAGGGTTTCATTCACCAAGAACTGAATCTTTCACAAGATTTAACTTTCACACTTGAGCAATTTGTATAATTGCTACAATTGCCACCAGGTCCTCATGCAAATCTTCTGATTTTCCTAAATGAGAATTGCTAGCAGTTGCTTGTAGTCATGTGCTGCTACATGACTTACCCAGTCTTAGCCCCATACTCAAAAAGGACCATAAGCCTGTTTCAGGAATCTTTGAAGTTGATGGTGCAATGGAGCAAAGCTTTCTGTTCAAAGGGCAGCATCTTCCAAAGCAAGCTGATTAAGCCTCATACCAAGCACACCCTTTCCTTGTTGCTGAATTGAGCTCCATTCCTTCTCCCCACCATATTTGGGAAGAAGCCATTTGGGGAGTGGGGGGAATCTTCCCAAATAACTCCCCACAGAGTTCCATCTCCCATAGCAATTTTAATGACTGAGCATTAAGAGCCAAAGTCTAAACTGTGCCCAGGAGTTCATGAAAGCTGCTGAATGTGCCTGCTTAGGGAACACGGCAGGGGATTTTCTGTCTTAAGTAGCAAGGCACGCCATGCAGCTGGAATCAGAAGCAGGCCCTGAAATGTTCACAGCGTGTTGCACCTGAATGTTTTCTCTCTTCTTCAGAAGATAAACTCTCTTCCTCAGAAGTTTTGATTTGTTTTCTCTGAATTTCAAAAAACTATACAGGGAGGAGAGACAAGCAAGCAATCCCATAATGTTTCTTATACGGGATCCACTTTCTAACAGTCTGTTGTGTTTGCAAAGCTTTACTCTGCTGTATCACAAGGCATGGAGATGAGTCTGTGAAAATCTCTGAGGTGGAGTGATGGGGATGGGACAGAGAAGAAATAACCTTATATCAAATTTTAACTTAGGCCTAGAAACTGTGCCTGTATACCAGTCCAGAACAGCAGAGAATACCATCTTTTTTTATTTTAATCTTTAAATTTCTGTTCCTTTTTCTTTTTAACCAAACCACAAAGAACCACAACCTTTCCCAAATGAATCACAGAAAATCCGCAGTTCTCAGCATTTATTTTTAAATAACACATGTAGTCATATTATGGAGTCATAAATAGCTTATATAAATCTAAAAATTCAGGTATTATAAAATGTGTAGCCTTCTGTCCTTAATTCCCAGGAAATGTTAAGAGCTGTTTATTTTTGAAGATCAGCATTATTTTGGTGACAACCTTTGAGGGTTTTCCTTTACTGGTGAAAGACAGTGATTCATCTTGCTCTCACTAAGGCAAAGCCAAGACAAGCTTGCTGATTCTTCAAGAGGTAGAGACAGGGGTACTTGTTAGCAAACAATTTTCCTTGTCAGAGGCTAATTATTTTTTATGTGTAGGTTTTATCAAATACCTTCCAAAGAAACTGCAGTGTCTTTCCTGACTTTTTTTCTTTGCAAGAGTCTCTTTCTAAGAGCACATCCAGTCCTAGGTAATTGTTTCTCATTTGTGTAAGAGTCACTGTCTTTTTGTATTTGCTTGTCTGTTGATTTCTATAGAAATCATGCTTGCCCTTCTGTGAGGAGTACAGGAGTCAAGGCTCTGATGTGACCTCTGGTTGTGAGAGCAGGTCCGCACAGATGTGGTGCAGAGTTTCCCAGCTCTGAAACACGTGTGAGCACGCAGAACTCTCTTTACTTTTCAGTCTCAGAATCAGTGGGTTTATTGGGCTGGTGCTGACATAAGAAATGAAATGAAACATCTGAGTGTAACAGCTGCACAAAATTTGGAGTCATGTAAACTGGTCTGACATCACACATTCTGCATGTGAGTTCCATGAGTATTCTCCATATGGTGCTAATACAATAACATGCCTACAAAGTCCCTGTGGTTTATGGCATGACGAGTTCCAGAGCTGAGGAAATAAAGCCAGGAAGCCCACACCATTCGCTGAATGGAGCTGGTGTTGGGTAATATCTCAGACTCACTGAACCACTCAGGGTCACTCGGAACAAGAAGCCATGTTGGACACCATACCAGCAGCAAGTTTTACGTTGACGACTCTAGTTCTCTTTCCTCAGAAGGAGTAGGAGAGAAGTCTCACAATGCTTTTTGCCTTACTCCATAGGAAAATAGATGTAGGAGTGTAAAGGAATTGCCAAAGACAGCCTACTTCTTCCTGGCAGTCAGGAAAAGGCAGGTAGAAAGACAGAAAGAGAACAGATTAATAACAGCTCAACAGAAATCTTGGCAAGATGCAGGAATCTTTTGCTGAAAGGCTGGAGTCCTGCCCAGGGCACACAGTGGCACTGATTAGACCAGTGACACCCCACACTGACCCATAGCTATAAACAAAAGCTGCACGTGTTCCCTTTCTTCTGCTCAAGGTGGGTGGGGTAGGAGTAGGGGAGTACAGGCATTTGCCTAGTAGTTCGTGTTCCTCTGACAGGCTATACATGTGGCCTAGAAAAAATTCTGTTCTTATTTAATTTTTAAAAATGACTCAAAGACACTTGTTTATCTGTTGGCTAATTAACCTGACAGAGGATGACTTACAGAAAATATTTAGTGGCAGCTTGGCTTTCCCTCTTCACTCAGCATAATGCTGGATTGCTTCCCTTACCATCAGTTTCCAGGCTCAGAAAATCCACACTGCAAGTGCAGCATTATAAACAGATTTCTCTGATAGACTTTGAAGGTCAGTGAACTTATTGAATGCAGCACCTGTTTGCATGAGAGAATTCACAAGTGAATATATCAGGTCAGGGTCCATCATATTTTAGGGCAGCGCCTATTGGCTGTATGTGACAGTGCATTCTAGCTCTGTTGGACACTAAATACACAGAGGCAGAGACACATCTCCCAGGCTGGATTTCAAGAGTTGCAGTGTGGAGACAGAGAATCTTTGAACCCAAGTGAGGATTTTCATGGTCTGAGAAATGGAAAGGGAAAAATAAAAGGTGTTTAAATAGAAGATTTTAAATAGGATAATAATTTTTCCTTTAAATAGGAGAAATCTCAGATCAGGAGAGTAACGAACATTCTCAGAATGTTATAAAGCATTTCAAAATACATAAAAATCAACACTTCCTAGCAAATTATTTTCCTCCAGTGAAACATATCTTTAGTCTTCTTAAATCATTAGCAGAACAGAATTACACTAATAGAAAATCACTTCATAGACAATTTTACTAAAATTTATTTACTCCTGTAAAATTGGAAGTACCTGTGACTTTGACACAAACTGTAAGATAAAGTTCAGTTCAGTAAGAACTGTAAGATAAAAGGTGAGCATAATACCAGAATCTGGAGAAGGCAATGGCACCCCACCCCAGTACTCTTGCCTGGAAAATCCCATGGACAGAGGAGCCTGGTAGGCTGCAGTCCATGGGGACCCTAAGAGTCGGACATGACTGAGCGATTTCACTTTCACTTTTCACTTTCATGCATTGGAGAAGGAAATGGCAACCCACTCCAGTGTTCTTGCCTGGAGAATCCCAGGGACGGGGGAGCCTGGTGGGCTACCGTCTATGGGGTCACACAGTTGGACACAACTGAAGCGACTTAGCAGCAGCAGCAGCAGCAGCAGCAATACTAGAATTGTATAGTACATTGTAAGGTCAGCTGTAAAATTCTCCTTTACTTTGACCATCTATGCCATGACTTTCCTCTATCAGAATGGAAAATGTAAAGATGATTGTCAAAGCAAAATAAATAGGTTTATAAGGAATTCTGGTCTAATCTCCCAGGGCTCAAGGTTGTGGCTTAGAATCACTGCAACTGAGATCAGAGAGTTATTTGGGGATTCTATCCAAGTTCTAGACCCTTCTCTAGTTGCCTCAACTGAAATCAAACAAATTATACAGTGCTAATGAACTGTGTGGTAGTACCTGCCTCTGCCAGGCATACTATGGTCCTGATACATACTGTAAGATCACCACACACTAATTATCTTTCAGGTTTTCTGCACCTTCTTTTCCAAGCAAGGCAGCCCTAACAACTTGTCAACGGGGCGTTATTCTCTTAAAATGAAGTTATTTTCTTTTTGCCTGAGAATGACTTTCTCAGAGATCTGGGAACAGAGCAAGAGTGTACCTTTTACTGCCCCTTTAATTTAAAGGTGAAAAAAATCTCTGTAAGCTAATATGTAGCTTCATTGGTGATTATAGTATTGCAAACTTCTCTGATTTAAACCAGAAAACAGGAAATGTCACCCTATTCAACTGGTAGAGAAGAAAAAAAACATGCAGGTGGATGGTGTGAAATTTAAGCAGACTTGGGAAAGAACTAATCCATGTTTGGAATTCTCCACTGGAGATGTGTTTTGACAGTTTTCTGGTAGTTTCCTGTTTGGGTTTGCCTACTTCATGTTAATGTATGAGGCAGCATGATATAGCTGAAAAATCATAGGTTTTTGAGGACAAGTGTCCCAGTCCTGTCATTTTCAGCTAGCTAGCCACCTGTTTCTCTGAGCTTCAGGTTATAAATCTGATAATTGAGGTAATGACACTTAATGAGTTACTGTGAGAAGTAAAACAATAATGAATATAGAAGTACTTTATATTGCTGCCTCCTACTTGCTAGCTGTGTGACTTTGTGCAAATTATTTAAATCTCTATGCTTAGGTTTCTTCATTTGTAAAATGGGGTTAGTGGTACTACCCTTGCTTAAGTTGTGGTGAGAAATGCATAAGTTAATACATGTAAAGTGCTCAGAATAGTGCCTAACATACAGTATGCTACTGCATACTTAACTCTAAATGTTTTCTCTTATTTCTGTTTATTGGGTGATATACATAGGTTATTTATTTTTTCAGGGGTACTTCACTTTATAATTTAAATACAGCATAATTTACATATATACTTCAACTATCACTGAGTATTTTGTTCAAAACACTAAGATAAGTGCTGTTGGTATTGTTTAGTTGCTAAGTTGTGTCTGACTCTTTGGCTACTCCGTGGGCTGTATGTAGCCCACCAGACTCCTCTGTCTATGGGATTTCTCAGGCAAGAATACTGGAATGATTTGCCATTTCCTTCTCCAGAGAATCTTCCCAGCCCAGAGATCAAACCCATGTCTCCTGCATTGACAGGCAGGATATTTACCACTGAGCCACCAGGGAAGCCCCAAGTGCTGTATACAAGTATAAATTAGGGGGATAGTTATCTATATTGCAAAAGGAAGTAACAACACAGTGCTTTAAGAATTCACTTTGACAGTACCCACTATTGTTTTCAACACAGCTTGAAGTACAGAAGACATGTAAAAAATCCTTCAAGGAGTATTTTAAATATATTTTTATAATTCTAATATTCATGCATGGTCATTGCAGAAAATTTTAGAAAACACTGATAAGCAATGATAATTATTATAAAAATATATGTATATCTGTGAAATAAAAACACACATCATGTGTTTTTTAATTATAATAATAAAATATAATTTAAATCACCTACATTGTCACCACCAAGAGACAGCTATGTCTCACACTTCGGTTTAAATTATTTTGGTCTTTGTGTGTGTGGTATATGTGTGTATATAGGTATATGCAAAATTTTAAAACATAGGTGTATGTTTTAAAAACTTAAAACATCATAAACTTCTTTCTGTGTTACTAAATATCCTTCTCTTTTTGTTATTATTAAATTTTTGAGAAATTTCAAAATAGTTTTGGACTTAAAGAAGAATGGTAAAAATCATGTAGAGCTACTTGAAGACTATGCAAATATCATGTTTCTACTTAAATAATTACCCACTCTTTTTATCATACTTTGGTGAATATTGCCTGCAGCAATGATTACTGTGGTATTTTAATGGTGATTTTCTATTTCCCTCATGTACCCTTCTGCATTTATTTATTGGTATTATTCTCCGAGGAAGAGCTGTTCCTTCTCTCCCATATATTTATTTAACTTATATCCCTGTGGACTCATGAACATTTATTTTGTTCTTTTTGCTATAATCTAATATTGTACTATTGCTTTTAATTTTGTTGTTCAAATTGTTTCAGCTTTATTATTGGGAGCTCTTTCATATTTGCTCCTGTGCATTTTTATACCACTTACTTTAAAACATGGCAGGTGTTCCAGGATCATCAACAACTCCAGTCCCTGGAATCCAAAGAGATCCCTGATCTCTTATATTGGAGGGTGATATTTAGAAACCAACACCACCAGGAGCTAGTTATTTGCCTTGCTATCGAGGTGTCACTGTTTCTAATCCCTGTCAGGAAACAGAACCAGGAATACGTCTGTGTGTTTAAGTACACACTAACTCATGCATAAGCCCATATCTATATTTTGGTACCAATTTATAATATATATTTATACTTTCTCAAATTTAAAACATATTGATATTGATTTAAGGCATATTGATACCTTTAAATCCAGTTGAGCACCACAGGAGTCACTATAGCCTTCCCTGTTTTCTTATATGTTAACTTCCTTCTTTCTCCAATAGTGAAAAACCTGACTCTCATTATCTACAGTATATTTAGTTGTTTGTTTAATACAACTATCCTAAATAAGTAGTGTCAGAATTCTTAGTCCACCCCCCTGTGAGAAACAACTGAAGCACAGTGTTTGTGTACATTAGCCTTACATAAAATCAAAACAGTTTATCTAAAGTTACTTAGGTTGGCTCCTTCAGTGTGCTTGTATGATTCATTTATAATAAGTTAAATGCATTTGTCACAATCTGTACCCTATCTTGCCTCCCACATTCTGATAGTTTTTTGTTACTTTTTTTTAATATAGGCTTCCTTGGTGGCTCAGCTGGTAAACAATCTGCCTGCAATGTGGGAGACCTGGGTTCGATCCCTGGGTTGAGAAGCTCCCCTGGAGAAGGGAAAGGCTACCCACTTCAGTATTCTGGCCTGGAGAATTACATGGACTATTCCCTTCAGTGTGCTTGTGTGATTCATTTATACTAAGTTAAATGTGTTTGTCACAGTCTGCACCCTATCTTGTCTCCCCTATCCTGATAGGTTTTTAAATATATATATTTATGTAATAAAATTCACTTTTGTGGTGCACAGTTCTATCAGTTTGGGCAAATGCACAGAGTAGTATTATGAACCATCATTTTATACACAATTCCATCATCCAAAAGTTTCTCCTGCTATTCCTGCAGAGAGCACCTTCCCCCAACCTGTGATCCATCAATTACTCATTGGTTTTCCTCCTTATGATTTTGGCCTTTTCAGAGTGCTGTGTGAATAGAATCAAACAATTCTGGGTCTGGCTTCTTTCACCTTGTAAAATGCAGCTAAGATTCATGCATGCTATTTTATAAATCCGTAGTCTGTTCTATTTTATTGCTGAAAGAATTCTATTATATGGATGTATTACATTTTATGGAACATCAAGGTTGTTTCCAGTTTTAAAGCAGCTGTGAATATTTACTTATAGGTTTTTGGATGAACATATTTTCTTACTTTTGGACGCACACCTCAGAGTGAGATTGCTGGGTCACATGGTAAGTATATGTTTATCTTTTTAAGAAACAGCTGAACTATTTCACAAGTGGATGCACCATTTTGCATTTTCACCAACCATTTTTCATCCTTATCAGCACTTGATATTGCCAGGTTTTTTACATTTAAAATATTCAAATAGATATATTGTAGTATATTATTGTGGTTTTAATTTATATTTCCATAATGCTTAATGATATTGATCATTTGTCTTATGCTCATTTTTCATCTGAATATGTTCATTGATAAAGTATATGTTCAGATATTTCTTTTATCTGTTTTAAAAAATGGGTTGTTTTCTGGTTTCACAATTTATGAATTCTTTTTATTCTAGACATAAGTTCTTTGTTAGATATGCTGTTAAAATATTTTCTCCCACTTACCTTTTCATTGTCTTAATAAAAAAACAAAAGTTTTTCTAGATAAATTTTTTTTATTTTAATACAGTGCCGCTGCTGCTGCTAAGTTGCTTCAGTCATGTCCGACTCTGTGCGATCCCATAGACGGCAGTTATTAATTTTTTTCTTTCATAGATTATGACTTTGTTATCATATCTAAAAACTCTTTGCCTAACTCAGGTTTGCTCGGTGGTGGCACTATTAACATTTTAGACTGGATAATTGTTGTGATGGGCTGTCCTGTGCATTTTAGAATGTTTAACAGTACCCCGGCATATACCCATTGGATACCTGTAGAACCATCCCTCCTTACCCCTGCCACCTACTCATGATGATCATAAATGTTTTAGACATTGCAAAATGTATAAAGATGACTTTGTTCAGAATCACTGGCCTAATCCAAGGCCATGGACCTCATGTGTTTTTTTCTTCCATGTTTTCTTTGAGAAGACTTTTGGTTTTATGTTTTATATTTTAGGTCTATGATCCATTTTAAATTAATTTTTTCTGAGGTGTGAGATACAGGCTGAGGGTTTTTTTCTCTTTTCATATGGGGACATTTAGTTGTTCTAGTACCATATGAAGAGACCACCTTCTCTAATGAATTGTAGTTTCATGACTCTCAAAACATAGTTGACTATATTTATGTGATTTTATTTCTGGTCTCTCTCTTCTGTTCCATTGACATATATCTATTCTTTCCCCATTACCACACCATGTTGATTACTGTAGCATCACTGTAACACTAAATTACATAGGGTGAAACCACCAACTTTGTTGGCAATTCTAGTTCCTTTGCCTTTTCATATAAACTTTAAAACCACCATGTTAAGACTTATATACAAGCCTGCTAGATTTTTTTATTGGAATTACATTGAATCTATATGAGGAATTTGGGAGATTTAACATCTTAATAATACCATATCTTCTAGTTCAAGAACATGATCTATTTTTCCATTTGTTTGGATCTTCTTTATATACTTTTCTCAAGTATTTTGTTCTTTGCATCATACAGATCCCACAAAATTTTTTTGGTTTTTTAGATTTTACCTAAGTTGGAGCTTCTTGGTGCAACTGTAAATGATATTTTTATTTGAATTTTGAATTTCAATCATTTAGTGCTAGTATATAGAAATACCATGGTTTTGTGTGCACTGACTTTGTATCATGAGACTTTGTGCTATGCTTAGTCACTCAGTCATGTCTGACTCTGCGATCCCATGGACTGTAGCCCTCCTGATTCCTCTGTTCATGGGGATTCTCCAGACAAGAATATTGGTGTGGGTTGCTATGCCCTTCTCCAGGGGATTGTCCCAATCCATGGATCAAACCCAGGTCTCTCACATTGCAAGCAGATTCTTCACTGTCTGAGCCACCAAGGAACTCATTTATTCTAATCGCCTTTGTGTAGATTCTTCAGAAATTTCTACATGGATATTTTGAGTTGGATAATTCTTTGTTGGGGGAGGCTATGAATAGAGATGATATGCCTTTTAATTCCATGTCCTGTCTTATCTTATTGTAATGGCTAGGATTTCCAGTATGATGTTCAATAGATGTAGTGAAAATGGGTATCTTCTCTATCTTAGAGGTAAAATATTGAGTCTTATACCATTTAGTATGATGTCAGCAAAAGGCATTTTGTAGATGTATTTTATTAGGTTTTAGAGGTTTGCTGAGAGCTTACTAGTTTGCTGAGAGCTTTAACCATGAATGGAGGTAGAATTTTGTCAAATGCTATTTTTGCATCTATTTTCCTCTTTAGTCTGTTAACACAGTGCCTTACATTGATTTTCAAATGTTAAGCCAGACTTACATTCTTGTGAGCATGGTCATGATGTATTATCTTTTTTATATTCTCTGCATTAAATTTGCTAACATTTTGGTAAGATTTTTTTCCATCCATGTTCATGAAGGATATCATTCTATTGTTTTCTTCTCTCGTGATGTTTTTATCTTGATATTAGGGCAATGCTGGTGTCATTTCTATTTTCTGAAAAAGGTCTTGTTGAATTTATATTATTTCTTTCTTAAATGTTTGATAGAATTCAACAATGAAACCATTTGGGCCTGGAGATTTCTTTTTTAAAGGTTTTTAAAGTACAAATTAATTTCTTTAATAGATCTAGGACTGCTGGCTTATCTAGTTTCTTCTTGAGTGAGCTTTAGTAACTTATGTCTTTCCTGGATTCCATTACATTTAATTTGTCAAATTTCTGGGCCTAGAGTTGTTCATAATATATCCTTATAACCTTGTAATGTTTATAGGGTCTGTAATGATATCCCTTCTTTTGTACCTGACATTGGTAATTTATATATTTTTTTCTTTTTTCTTGGTCAGTCTGGTCAGAGGTTTATCAGAAGAATCGGCTTTGGGGTTCATCAATGTTTCTTTATTGTTTTCTGTTTTTAACTTCATTGATTTGTTTTAATTTTTATTATTTTCTTTCCCTGGTTTATGTGTAACTTAAGTGTATTTTGCTCTTGTTTTTCTAGGTTATAAAAGCAGGAGTTTAGATTGTTGATGTGAGACCCTTTTTCTCTTCTAAAAGCACTTAATGCCTAAATTTCTCTCTAACACTACTTCAGCTGCAGTGCACGCATTTTGATATGTTGTATTTTTATTTTCTTTCAGTCAAAACTCTTTTTTAACTTCTCTTGAGGTTTTCTCTTTGTTCCATAGATTATTAGAAGAAGACTGAGTTCCAGTATTTGAGTACTTTATGATATTGATTTGTAGTTTAATTCCATTATGGTCTGAGAACATACTTTGAATGGTGTCTATATTTTAAAGGTTGTTTTATTTCACAGAATATGGTACATATTGGTGAATGTTCCATGTGTAGTTGAAAAGAAAGTGTATTCTGCTGTTGTTGGGCAGAGTGCTCTATACATGCCAATTTGGTCTAGTGGTTAATAGTGTCCTTTAGGGCTTCTATTTCCATGTTAATTAACTATTTGCCTCTATTGATTGTGCTGTGCTGTGCTGAGTTGCTTAAGTCATATTCGACTCTTTGTGACTATGTGGACTGTAGCCCACAAGTTTTCTCTGTCCGTGGGATTTTCCAGGCAGGAATACTGGAGTGGGTTGCCATTTCCAGGGGATCTTCCTGAACCCAGGGATTGAACCTGTGTCTCTTATGTCACCTGCATTGGCAGATCAGTTCTTTACCAGTAGCACCACCCGGGAAGCAGCAAAGTAATCTTCTATTGATTGAGTGCATCCCTGGTAGCTCTGCTGGTAAAAAATCCACCAGCAATGTAGGAGACCCTAGTTCGAGCCAAATAGTCTTCTATTGATTACTAAGAGGTAATTGTACATTTCTCCTTTCAGGGCCGCCTCTTTTGCTTCATGTCTATGAAGTTGTGCTATTGGATATATTCACAAGTTGATTGGTTGCATTTTCTTGGAAAACTAAATCTTTTATCATTATGTAGTATATACTTCTTTCTCCCTGATAATATCTCGTTTTGGTTTTCTTTGATAACAGCTGCTACAGCTTTTTTTTTTTTTTTTTTGATTAGTGCTTGCATGACATATTTTCCTTCATTTATCCTTTACTTTTAAGCAATCTGTCTTTAAATTTAATGTGAGTTCACTTGTTTCCTCTGTACTTTTTTCTTTTCCTGCTTCTCTTGTGTTAATTGAGAATGTTTAATTATTCTGTTTCATCTCCCCTGTTATTTATTTACTCTTTCCTCTTTAAAAAAATTGTTTTTAGTGGTCTCTCAAGTGGTTTCACTATACATCTTTAATTAATCTGATCTGCCTCCAAATATTATACTCTTTTATGGAGCTAGCAGCAATACAATCTCAATTCTTCCCTTCTATCCTTTGTGTTATTATTTTCATACCTTTCACTTTTGCATGCACTGTGAACACAGAACACATTGCTACTATCATTGCTTCCAACATTGAATAGTTATCTTTTAGAGCAATCAAAGATAAGAAAAGAAATGAATTTTATTTTACTTCATGTATTTATCCCATTTCCACAATCTTCATTTCTCTGTATGGATCCAAGGTTCAGTCTAATCTTCTTTTTGCATGAAGAGCTTCTTTTAACATTTCTTATAAAACGAGTTTCCTAGTAATAAATTTCTTCAGTTTTATAAGCCAGAAAAAGCATTTTTCTTTTGTGAAAGGTATTTTTGCTGGATAGAGGATTCTGGGTTGACAGGGGTTTTCTTTCTTTTTTTTTCTTTTAGTACTTTAAAGATATCACTTCACTGTCTTCTGGCTTGCATTATTTCTGAAAAGAATTCTGTTGCAACTCTTCTTTGTTCCTCTGTATGTTTCTTTTTCTGTGGCTTCCGTTAATGTTTTTTTCTTTGTCAATGGTTTTCAGCAGTTTGAATCTTATGATATACCTAGGTATGTATATGTGTTATATCATCCTACTTTTATGCCCTCTGAGCTTCTTAGATCTGTGGTTTAGTGTTTAACGTTAAATAAATCTTGGTTATTATTTCTTCAAATGTATCTTGTGTCCCCCTCTCTTCTATTCCTAGGATTCTATTTATGCACATATTAGAATATTTAATATTGTCCTATAACTCTTGGGTATTATGCTTTACCTTTCATCCCACTCTTTTTTCTATTTGTGTTTCATTCTTGGTAATTTATACTGACCTATCTTCCAGTTTACTGATTCATGCCCCACCTGTCTGTGTCTATTAGTGAAACTGTCTAACACATTTTTTAGCTCTCTTATTGTGTTTTTCATTTCCAGCATTTTGATGTAATTTGATTCTTTCTCATACTTTCTTTCTCACTGCTTATCTTAACCATCTGATCTTGCATGTTGTCCACCTTTTTCATTAGGGCCATTAACATATTTAAAATTCCCTGTCAGATAGTTCTAACATCTGTGTCATAATTGTATCTGGTTCCAGTGTTTGCTTAGTTTCTTTGGAGTCTATTTTTTCTTGCCTTTTCATATGCCTTTTAATTTTCTGTTGAAGCTAATCATCTTGTATAGCTTAGTAGAGACTGGAAAAAGTAGTTTATAAGCCTTAATATGAAAGTACCTTTCCTTCTGTTAGACCTTTGATGAGGTAACTTGAAGCATTCTAGGTTTGGATTGCTGTGCTTTTCTTCAATGTATCACAGCCTTCAAATTTTTCATAGACCTTCCTTGTGCTTAGGTTGGAAGTGAATTTACCAGAACAATGTCTGTTTGATTCTGAATTTTAGCTGTTCTCTTTGCATTGTTTCTCAGCAAGAGTTTCTTGGTCTGCTCTTATTTTTCTTCCATTCCTCTCTCAGTAGTATTCTACTGTTGTTATCTAAGTAACTTCTTGTTGCTAGCTTGTGGTGGGGGAGTTGTGGTGCAGGAATCTATCCTCTGTGTCCTGAATAAGCCTCAGTCTTAGGCATGCATCATATGAGATATGGCATTTCAGTTCTCTTACCCTATCCTGGCTGTGTTTGTAGGCTCCATGTGTAATCTTGTACTGTGCTGTGCTTTGTTGCTCAGTCATCTCCAACTCTTTGAAACCCCATGGACTGTAGCCCACCAGGCTCCTCTGTCCACGGGATCCTCCAGACAAGAATACTGGAGTGGGTTGCCATGCCCATCCTCCAGGGAATCTTCCCAACCTGGGGATCAAATCCAGGTTTCCTGCATTGCAGACAGATTCTTTACTGTCTGAGCCACCAGGGAAGACCAATACTGGAGCTGGTAGCCTATCCCTTCTCTAGAAGGATCTTCCCGACTGAGGAATCAAACTGGTGTCTCCTGCATTGCATGCAGATTCTTTACCAGTTGAGCTACCAGGGAAGCTCTATTATGTGTGTGTGTTAGTCACTCAGTCATTTCCAACTCTTTGCAACCCTGTGGACTGTAGCCCACCAGGCTCCTCTGTCCATGAAATTCTCTAGGCAAGAATACTGGGTTGCCATGCCCTCCTCCAGGGGATCTTCCCAACCCAGAGATCGAACCCTGGTCTCCCACGTTGCAGGCAGATTCTTTACTATCTGAGCCATATCCCTCCCTTATTTTTTGTTTCTGCTCCTTTCACCCACTTGCAATGAGTTTTCTCCAATGCCTTAAGGGTAGCAGTGCTTAATGCACTTTCCTTCTAAAGATTAAGGGGTTTTTTTGTTTTGTTTTTTTTTTATATATATATATGAAGTAGGAGAGAGGTCCAACCAGTATTTCTTGCTCCCTCCACAAAATGACTCTACCACTCTCCTAGCTCTACAACATGATAGATCCAACTTAGGGCTCTTTCCAGTTTCTTCTGTGAGCAATTGTAGGGGTTGTGGAGAAAGAGCCTGAAAGAAGTGTAAAATTCCCCAAATTCTGTGGCCCTTGGTTTCACACTTGCCTGTCAGCCTGTCAACAAAGGTCTATCTAGTCAAGGCTATGGTTTTTCCAGTGGTCATGTATGGATGTGAGCTGGACTATAAAGAAAGCTCAGTGCAGAAGAATTGATGCTTTTGAACTGTGGTGTTGGAGAAGACTCTTGAGAGTCCCTTGGACTGCAAGGAGATCCAACCAGTCCATCCTAAAGGAGATCGGTCCTGGGTGTTCATTGGAAGGATTGATGTTGAAGCTGAAACTCCAGTACTTTGGCCACCTGATGTGAAGAGCTAACTCATTTGAAAAGACCCTGATGTTGGGAAAGATTGAGGGCAGGAGGAGAAGGGGACTACAGAGGATGAGATGGTTGGATGGCATGACCAACTCAATGCCAAGGGTTTGGGTAGACTCCAGGAGTTGGTGATGGACAGGGAAGCCTGGCGTGCTGCAGTTCATGGGGTCACAAAAATTTGGACACGACTGAGCTGAACTGAACTGTCAGCCTGTATTCTGTCTTCACCACCTTATCAGCTCTTTCCTTTAAACTCATTTACTTGTATCTGAGGGCTTCCCAGATAGCTTAGTTGGGAAAGAATCCGCCTGCATTGTGGCAGACCTGGGTTTGATCCCTCAGTTGGGAAGATCCCCTGGAGAAGGGAAAGGTTACTCATTGTAGTATTCTGGCCTGTAGAATTCCTTGGGGTCACAAAGAGTTGGACATGAATGAGTGGCTTTCACTTTCACTGATATCTGAGTGAGCCACTAGGAAAGCCCTAGTGATAGGGAGACCCTGGTGTTCTTACTGTATATGGTGACTGACTCACAACGCTAGGCTCTAAGAAGAGTTGAGCTCTGCAGATAGCCTCATATTTGCAGAATTCTTTAGGAATTTCAAGTGCTGTCACCAAATTAGTTTTAAATTACACATTGTAATCATGCATTTCAGTCATAAATTTATTAGAAATACTCATCATTGACTTCCCTGATGGTACAGATGGTAAAGAATCTACCTGCAACGCAGGAGGCCCACATTCGATCTCTGGGTCAGGAAGATCCCCTGGAGAAGGGAATGGCAACTCACTCCAGTATTCTTGCCTGGAGAATTCCATGGACAGAGGAGCCTGGGAGGTTATAGTCCATGGGATCGCAAAAAGTCAGACATGTCTGAGTGACTTAACACATACACTGGTATCTGATGACATCTACCCCAAGTGAATACTTTGCATTCCCTTTCTCTCTATAGACCTTGTCCCTTCCTTAGGTTTTAGACCTGTTGTTTGCTTTGCAACTTCAACTCTTTTATAAGTTAACATAGAAAAGTTATGATTTTGAAGTTAATGCTCTCATTTTGAGTGGTGCTCCTTTTAGCTCTTTTCATTCTTTCCTTCCATTTTAATAGCCAAACTATATTCCATTAAATGAATATATAATCCACTTTTTAAAACCAATCCCAGTCCTTTATATTGTACTTTTAGGCAATTTTCCATTTTTTTGCTGTTATAAATAAGGTTGTGTCACCCTTGTAGATAAATCTACCTTTGATTATTTACTTTCTATTCATTTACAACCTAAAGAGAGAACAAGCAGGCATATCAGGAACAATTAAGTAATGATGTAAGGTACCATAAAATGAATGCCCAAAATAGCATTCTAGAATTCAATAATAATAAGGAGTCATAATGAAATTATAATGGTGCCTCACATCTGTGAAGAACTTAATATCCTTCACACTTATTAACCTTTTGATCTTAATAATAATGCCCCATTTTCCTTATTAGGAAAATAAGGCTGTTAAGTAGTGGAGCTGGGACTTGACTCAGTATCTCAGGGAATATCTTCATAAAAGAGGAGATGGGCCTGAGCTAAATCTTGGAAGATAGGTAGCTTAACAAGAGGCAAAGACAGGAGAAGACATATCCTGATGAGAAGGCAATGATGATGTGGAGACACAACTATGTCTAACTTATACACATCCGTACAATCTACAGAAGCACAGACTGAGACTGAAAAAGGTTTGGACTATTGAATTCTGTCACTGATGTGTTTCTTGTTCTCATTTTAGAATAAATGATACCCATATCAGATTATCTAGGTGATAGTACAAGGGGCTTGACCTGAGAGTAGGAAGCCTCCAGCTCAGCTGTTCTCTGCGTTTGACTGATTTAATCCATGTGTTCCACCCAACCCAGGAAGGGAGCCAGCCTCTCCTTCACCCAACCAAGTAGAGTTCAGCATTTGGGTGGAAAGGAAGATGCATTCCAGCTGTCCCCAAAATGAAGAAAAGCAGAAGATGGTTTCCCACCTGCCCCCCCTTCTTCAGTGAAATAAACCTGACCTTCTGATAGGAGAGTCTGTCTTGAATCAGAAATGGTTTAACTAAATCACAACAGGAAGCAGCTCTAGTTACAGTCCAGCTTTCTCTAGGTCCTGATGGATGAAGATAGCATGCCACCTGACTTCATGAAACTCTGGATGTAGCAGGTAGTTGTCCTAAGGGGCCTGTACAAAGACTTTGCCTCTGGAATTTCTGCTATCAGAACTACCTGAAGGAGGAATATTTGCCAAAGTTAGAGGCAATAACCCAGTAGTTGAGAACCCTGTCTCTAAATGTAGTTAATTTCTATTTAATTAGCCAGTAACTACATTTAAAATAAACAATAGTTGGTAATCAAAACCAGGAGGACAGAGGATGAGCAGTTGTGTGACAGGATAGAATTACTAGGCCAAAACAAAGTTGGAGGAAAGTGAGAGACATGCTATTTCAGAGAAAACAAGGTTGGGAGAGGAGGGATTGTCAAAAAGCAGCTGTGGGCCTCATAAAGATTTATATCAGCTTTTCCTTGTGTTTGTTAGCCATCAGTAAAACTGATTTTAATCACCAATTCAGTTCAGTTGCTCAGTCGTATCCAACTCTTTGCGACCCCATGAATCGCAGCACACCAGGCCTCCCTGTCCATCACCAACTCCCGGAGTTCACAAGTGGTCTTTAATTATAAAGCATCTGTTCCTTTATTAAATAAAAATTAAAAGCACATGTAAAGGACAAGTTAAAAAACTGTCAAATGGGATGAGAGTTTGGCACATCCTGGTACATGCTTGGTGACAGAGGTACAGCTTGGGACTGGTTTCCAGGAAACCCCTCAGCTCCCAGGGCTCTTGCTGATGCCCTGGCTGCTGGTGGCATGCGTTTGTAGGCAAAGGGGCTGCTCTCTTGGGGAAGATATGTAGAATTCCCCAGAGCTGGGGCGAGGTCCTTCTCTCTACCAATTCATCCCCTGCATTTGTAATCCCTGCCTTTTCTGTACCACTGAAGATGTCTTCATGTGTCTTATGAAGACATCCTTTCCTCCATGCTGGGTGAGAGAGAAGGAGAGAGAATGAAGAAGGGAAGGGGAAGGGACTGGGAGAAGAGATGAGAGCAGCTCTGGGACCCCAGAGTATGAGCAAGTTTCAGTTGAGCTGTTCTTTTAGGCAAACATTTTCTAATTAAACTTTAAACCCAAACCCTTGTTCCACCTCTCTCCAAAATGCAGGACGTGTCTCCTTTTTGGTTAGCATGAAATGATTTCTTCTCTTTCCTTCATTAGAAACTGGAATTGATCTTCTTTAAAGATAAAAATTACATTTCTGCTTAATTCCTATTTGATTCATTTGGAACCAGTGCATTTTCATCAGAGCGACTAAAAAGCCCTGTGAGAATCAGCTCAGAAGAAGGAATGTGCAGAGGGTCATGATAAGTAGCACTTCTCATCAGACCTGCTGCCCGGGGATGTTAAAGTGCTTTTTAAAATGGGGACTAATAAGGCTACTCAGCTTTTACTGTTTTCTAAGAGCCTCAGCTAAATTAATCATGGCACAGAATAACCCTTCCTGTAAGGTAAAATAATGATTCCCGGTATTTTGAAAGCAATCGCTGATCCACAAAGAGGGAGGTAGCGTCTCCCTGAACCAAGATTAAAACTCCACTCCCTTCCTGTCATCAAAGGCCAGCTTGTTTGTATCCGAGCGGGGCCTTGGGAGAGCCAGGCGCTGGGTCGGAGCAGCCACAGCCACAGGAATGGGAGGCCATGCAAGACTGAGGCTGTGGAAATGCAGGCTCGGGGTGGGGGCTGTTGAGGCTTTGTTTACTAATTACATATTCTCCCTGAAAGTGGTCAGACATCTGCGGGGGCTTCCAGCTCAGGGACTCAACCCAGCCCAATCCTATCTAGGAGGGGCTGGCTGCGCCCACTGGCCCGGGCCACCCACACACTGGCACTCTGTGCACATGGAGTCCAGCTCCCCTCTCGCATTAGCTACAGTGTGGATTACTGGTCACATCTGCACAGCCAGAGTGAAAGCCTGTAATTTCCATAGAATCCAGTCCTTTTGAGTCAGAGCTGCAGATGAATGTTTGTTTTATTTTTCTTTTCAAGGTGATTATACATCCTTTGGTTGTGGGGAAGCCTGGGCTATCACAGAGAGAAGAAGCTGAGTGAGTTATTTAAAAAGTATGCAGCAAAGGCCTGTGAATCGCCGAGGAAGTGGGATGGCACCTCTCCCTCATCTAGGGGCCTCTCCGAGGAAAAGCAGAAAGGACCCCAGAAGGCTTGTTGGACACCAGTTTAATTCAGAAAATAGAGCAGCACTTCACCTCATGTGTGCTGGGTGGGGAATTGTAAAAGAGGACACAGTCAAAATAGTCATTAAGGCCAAACCAGAGTCAGCCCAAAGCCAGGCCTGCATTCCCAGGAACCTGCTGGGCCGTGGTATTTGCATACATCAGTCTCCAGTCTCCATTGTCTCCCACAGGAAGAACTTGTTCTATTCCATTAAGAACGCCTGAATATTTTATTAGCTAAAAACTAGGGGCCTGGGCTGGATGGTAAACAAGTTTGGAGTGCTGTTTTTGAATTGTGTTTATGTTTTATACATGGAACAGTTTTGAGTATTTTTTTGTTAAATTCAAAACACTCCAGAAATTCTGCAACTTGAGGGGACAACCACTGCAAAAGTTCCAGGGCAACATTTGGACACTTTCAAGATTACTTCAGGGACTTGAATGGTGAGAAACAAGAAGGGACAACTTTTATTAAGAAAAACATTTTAGTAGCTGAATACAGAAATCAAAACCAAGAGCAGGCGTTCCAAATTCATATTGTGAAGCGCCTACAAAAAGATTCTTCTGTCAGCTTTCACAGTGTGGAGAGTTCATCTTTTCATCTAATCAAGTGAAAATATGCCCCAATTCCCGAGTAGGTATTCAGTTCATACAAGGGAACAGGGGAGCTGTTCTCATTCGGCAAACACTCTGTGGACTCCAGTCAAAGATCCCTGTGGTCTAGGCTAGTGAGAGAAAGGGGTGCGCTCTGCCTGGCTGTGGCTACGCAGGGATCAGCTTTCACAGATGCAGGCAGGAGAACAAAGAGTAGGCTTCATCTGCCCGCACCCTACAGGCCCATGTGCAGGGGGAGCGCCATTCCAATGCCCATCACATGGCCTCTGTGGCATAAAAGCCTTTTAATAATTCTGATTTTGAATATCAAATTGAAATGAAAAGTGCATTTAGGAAGGATGGGCTGTAACCACACTGAAATGCATGTTCTATGCAAACAGGTTGAGCAGGCGCTGTGTGCTGAGCTGTGGTTCTCAATTTGGCTGCACATTGCTTCACCTGCTCTAAAATGTACTGATGCTGCCTCCCTATCACCGTCCTACACCCTCCCCAAAAGTATGATTTATTGTAACTGACCTCAGATGTGGCCAGGGGCATCATGATTTTTTAAAGCTCTCCAAGCGACTCTAGGAAGCAAACTTGAGAATAGCTATAGAGTGATTTAAGACAGCATTTAAGGCCGCTCCATCATCTAGCCCCAGCCAAGCTTTTTGACCTTATCTTTCTCCATCCCCATCTCAGCCTGTGCATGAGACACAAAGAGACCTTCTCACTATTGCCTGAATGTACTTTGTTCATTTATATTTTCATGCTTTTATGCATCCACATTGTCTCACTCTGGTCACCAAAGAAAGGCCAGTTAAAAGTCCTCTGTGCAGCCTTCCCTACCTGTCACCTCATCTTCACCAGTAAGTCACGTCTTGCCCCTCAATCACAGTTCATAGCTTTTCTCACATTATATTAACAACATCTGCTTATCGATCTGCCTGTTCTCTCTCCCCAGCCGGAACGTGGACTCTGCTTTCAGCAGTGAGCACCAGATATGGCAGGGTAGGGGTTTCTATGAATGTTTATTGAATGAATGAATGAGTGAATGAATGCCAATCTTGATATTGTTGATGTTCCATCACTATGATCCCAATTCTCTGACCATGGTCCCCTGGGAGACCAAGTTAGTAATTTGGACGTGGCAGCCTGTATCTTTGATAATCAAAGTAGGGTTCATACACTAGAGCTTGGCTATATTATCTGAGCACTTGTTATAAATGTAAAATTTGCATTTTAATGAGCTCTCAGGGTAATTCATATGTACAGCACAGTTTGAGCTATATTTTTTAACAAGTTCCCAGGTGGCTTCTATGTAGCCAGTCTGCCAACCAGTACTGGGACCCACCATCTTAGAATTTTATTTACTGGAAGTAGTGAACCCTGTGTAATTGCCTACTGCTGCTGTTGTTGTTTAGTCGCTAAGTCGTGTCTGACTCTTTCTTGAGCCTGTAATCTATAGCCAGGCTCCTCTGTACATGGGATTTCCCAGGCAAGAATACTGGAGTAGGTTGCCATTTCCTTCTCCAGGAAATCTTCCTGACCCAACAATACAACCCTGTCCCTTCTGCACTGGCAGGTGGATTCTTTAACACTGAGTCACCTGGAAAGCCCTGATTGCCTACTAGTTGCTTCTGCTCTCCCTTTCCCTTCCTTGCAAAGCCCTGATTTTTTTCAGTTATCAGGCCTTCACCTGTCAAGCCAGTGCCTCAGGAAGCTTGATCCCACCTCCAGCCCAATAAATGGACCTGATTGATCAAAGGCATGGCCTATCTGTCTGGCCAGGGATCAGTTCAGGAATGGACATGAGACCAGATTCAGGAATGAATATGAGAGTAAGTAAGGTAAGGGCAATACAGAAAGTTTTATCTTTCCTAAAAGAAAGGCACATATGGGGGGAAAAAATCTCTCTTCTTTAGGACATTCTTCTTCCTGCATGTGATCCCTTGAACTGCTGCTACCACTTTGTCACCTGACCTCAGGAAGGTCAATGCTGAGGAATCAGAGCAAAGAGATAGGAAGAACATGAGTCTATGGCATTGTTGTGCCTTGCTGTCTCTGGACTTCTTTTATGGAAGGTAAATTTTTTTTGTTGGTGTTTTTTGTTTGTTTGCTTGTATTTTTAACCGTTTAAACCATTTCTGATCCTTGCAACCCAAAGCAGTCATTGATATACTGAATATCTTACTAAATTCATTCAATCAATAAATATTTGATTTATTGTGAAGCATTATGTTAAGTACCTTAGAAGTGTTATCCCCAACCCTCAAGCAATCTGTAAGTTGGGTATTATTACTCCCATCTTATAGATGAGAAAATTGAAACTTAAAGCAGTAAAATGATTCACTAGGTCAAATAGCTATCAAATGGTAAAGACGGAATCTTAACCTAGGTCTAAGTCCAGAGCACATGTTTTGTCCACTTTGAGTAGCTTTATTGCATGAGGTTTCAGAAGATCAACAGTTCTCAATTTTTTAAACTTAAGACCCTTTTACATTCTTAAAAATGATTGAGAATCATGAAGATTTTTCACTTATTTAGTTTTTAACTACTGATACTTAACACACTGAAAATTAAAATGGAAAATTTTAAGGTATTTATTTAATTCATTCAAGAATAGTATTAATTAACTGATCCAATACTCACTTCAGTAATACAGGTTTTTTGGAAAATAATTATATTTTCCAAAACAAAATAAAGTAATGAGAAGAGTGACATTGTTTTACACTTTTGCAAATCTCTTTAAACCTGGCTTAAGAGCAGACAGCTGGATTCTATCTACTTCCACATTTAGTCTGTATTGTTTTAGTTAAAGTATACAGAGAAAATCTGACTTTGCACAGATGTGTCATTGGAAAAGAGAGGAGTATTTTATGAGCTCTTTCAGACAATTGTATACTCTTTGATACTACACCAGAACTGTACAAGTGGTAGTTTCTTAAAGGTTAGTTGCAATGTGGAACTTAAAAACGAAAGAGTGATTTTTTTCATCTCTGTTGCATTAAAATCCAGTGATCCACTTTGTAGTTTGCAGTGATCTTTTACCCATGCCTAATTTTGTAACACCAGGCATTGGTCACTTGGGAAATGTTGATTCACTGAGTTATGCAAATCTTCAAAATGTAAGATATTCATTGGCTGATACAAGTTTTCAAAAATTCTAATTTTTTTTTACCACTGGCAACAAAATATTGTCAGTTATTTTCTTGAAAGTGAGAGGCTTGCTTGTTTATTTTTGAAAAAAAAAATATATATATATGCTAAATGCCCAAGTTTGAATAACTGTAATTTGTTTCTGTTTTTCTTTCAAGTAAAATTAATGGTTCTTGACAAAGGCAGCTAGTTTAGCTTGTAACTCAATTACACAAGTGCTTTTCCTTGAGACAAACATTGTACTTCAGTTTGTAGCAGATGTTCTTTATGCTTATTTTCCATTTCTTCACATAAATTATTAAAATATATATATACCTAAAGGTCTAGACTTAATATAACAAATAATGTTAATGGCTTTGTCAAAGACATTCTTTTTTTAAATTTTATTTATTTATTATGTTTTTGTCTGTGCTGGGTCTTCACTGTTATGCGTGAGCTTTCTCTTGTTATGTTGAGTGGGGCCTCCTCTCTAGTTCAGTGCTCAGGCTTCTCTCTGCAGTGGCTTCTCTTGTGGACCACAGGCTCTACAGCATGTGGGCTCAGTAGTTGCAGCATGCAGGCTTAGTTGCTCTGTGGCATTTGGAACTTCCTGGACCAACGGTCAAAAAACCATGTCCCTGGCATTGGCAGGTGGATTCTTAACCACTGGACCACTAGGGAAGTCCTGTCAAAGACATTCTTCAATGAAAGAGATGGGGCTTTTTTGGTACTTGGAGTGTGACAGTGAATGCAATAATTAATAGTATTGTTTGGTACCACTGCCTGGACTTGAGCTAAAGCACCAGAGGTTTTCACCACCTTGACTTGTGTATCATCTATGCAAGTGTCAACACAGTGAAAAAGGTAAATGGCATCTTAGTATTACCTCATGGGCCACTTGAGACGGTTTTGGACTCCTCAAGTGGCCACAGACCACATTTGGAGAATACCTGCTGCTGCTGCTGCTGCTGCTAAGTCGCTTCAGTTGTGTCCGACTCTGTGTGACCCCATGGACTGCAGCCTACCAGGCTCCTCTGTCCCTGGGATTTTCCAGGCAAGAATACTGGAGTGGGTTGCCATTGCCTTCTCCAGGAGAACACCTACAGTGGGTAATAATTTTGTGAGCAAAAACTCTTAGGAAAATTTCTGGATACAAAGTGATTATTGCAAGGATCTGGAAGAGACTGAGTTCTATGTCACATCACGGTCTGGCCCTGCATCTGGGTCAACTTCACTATTGACCCAGTAGCTTCCATCACACAGGGTCATTAACAGAGGAGTCTTAGGAGTGTCCAGGTGCTGAGGTGTTTGTGCCAGAGGGCATAGAAAATTGGCTTACCCAGTGCCTGTGCTGCTAGTTACAGATACACTTACAACACTGCAAATCCACAACTAACTTCTTTGTTTCCCTATTCAGCCCATAAGGCAATTTAACTTGTATTATGCTTAGATATGAACTATTTAATGTGATATGATTTCTGTTTATAATTCTTAAAATACTCCTATTTGTCAGATTATCTAAGCCTTACTCTTGGGATAAAATTTCTTTTGTACTGAATAACTATTAAATAATGGAGGTTTTGTGTCATTCTGAGGGGCATCAAGACTCTCTCTCTCTCTCTCTCAAGCAGCCTCTTTCCCCTGTAGCTTGCCAGAAGCAGGCATCTTGGCCACACAAAACACCAAATCTGAGGGCATCTCACTGAGCCAGACCCTATTTCCAGGAAAGAAAAGCCATGTTCTTGAGCCAGAACTAATTCTCTAATGGCTGGGATTTTCCTTTATCTTGCTAGAGAGGGAAGAATGACAATGGTTTACTTGAATCCCTACAGTGGGAAAAGCCACCCTGAAATTCCAGCCTGCCAGACATTTCCACACCAGGGATACTATCTCTTGACTTGTAAATACACTGAGGAGTTTGCCCTGGCACCATCTGAAGGGTTAAAGAAAGATCCTATTCCTTACAAGCAGCTATGCCTAGGGCTGAATCAAACTGGGGAAAAGGCCAGTCATGCCACTGTCCTACTATATTTACTGAACAGATTTCTTAAAGTGCAGCGACAAGACAGACAACCAAAAAATTTGACCTGAATTTGTTCAGTAGAATGATAGTTTCTGCCTTGCTGTTGCACTGCTGTTAAAAAAAAAAAAATAGTAATAATAAATGTGTTCTGAATATGGTAGGGAAGGAAGCTTAGATGAATGGCTCTGAGCTTTAGCAAGCTTTTTAAAAAATATTTGAGCTAAAATATTCTTTCCTTCAGGGTCACCTGGCCTTTTGTTCCCCTTGGAAAAGACAGCTGCATTATACATTCCTATTGTCACTTCTGTGCTGGGAATACAAGACCTGTAGTGATTTCCGGGACTCTGTATCTCTAAATCTTCCCAGGGAATTCACCTAACCTCCATGTATCAAGTCCAACCACACCTTGGAAGGGAGAGAGGAGAAAACAGGAGTTATAAAACGTACTTGGGACAACAATTTCCCAGATCTGGATCAAGTTAGTTTTATCTGTATGACATGCCTGGCTTCTGAATGCTTTTGAGCTTGAGAACAAATATTATTCTGGGTGATCTGCCTTTTACCTCCTTATACCCTACTGCCCTTTTCACAGTGAGCTTTAAAAAAATATATTTATTTATTTTTCTTCTTTAAAAAGTGAAGTGTAGTTGATATACAATGTTGTATTAGTTCCAGGTATACAGCAAAGTGATTCAGTTTGGTATATATTCTTTTTCAGATTCTTTTCCCTTATAGGTTATTGCAAGGTACTGAATAGTTCCCTGTGTGATACAGTAGGCCTTTGTTGGCTCCTGTCCACTTTATCTATTTTATGTTTCAGTTCGGTTCAGTTCAGTCACTCAGTCATGTCTGACTCTTCACAACCCAATGGACTGCAGCATGCCAGGCTTCCCTGTCCATCACTAACTCCTGGAGCTTGCACAAACTCATGTCCATTGAGTCAGTGATGCCATCCAACCATCTCATCCTCTGCTGTCCCCTTCTCCTCCCACCTTCAATCTTTCCCAGCATCAAGGTCTTTTCAAATGAGTCAGTTCTTCGCATCAGGTGGCCAGAGTATTGGAGTTTCAGCTTCAGCATCAGTCCTTCCAGTGTATATTCAGGACTGATTTTCTTTAGGATAGACTGGTTGGATCTCCTTGCAGTCCAAGGTACTCTCAAGAGTCTTTTCCAACACCACAGTTCAAAAGCATCAGTTCTTCAGCACTCAGCTTTCTTTAAAAACATGAACATTTTATGTTTAGGGGCTTTTTAGGTGGCTCAATGGTAAAGAATCTGCCTGCCAATATAGGAGATGTGGGTTCAATCCCTGGGTCGGAAGACCCCCTGGAGAAGGAAATGACAACCTACTCCAGTATTCTTGCCTAGGAAATCCCCGGTACAGAGAAGCCTGGCAGACTACAGTCCTTGGGGTCACAAGGAGTCAGACACGACTTAGCAAGAACATGCATTTTATATTTAGTGTGTATACAGCGAGCTTTTGCTTAATATTTTAACTCATTATTTTGTTGGCAGTTCTTGCTTTCCTCACAGCCAACCCTTCAAGCACAGTCTTGATATATTATTTCTGTGTAGTACTAAAAAGGACAAATGAACCAATAATCTGGGGGACTCTGTATTCTAGTTCTGTCCTAAATGATCATAGATACTGGAAAACTCACATCCTTGTCTTGGGCATCATCTATAAACTGGGGATTTGGAGAAGACAGAATTTCTAGTGGTTCATAAATCTGGGGACCAGAAATACATTTTTTGCAAAGCCTCCTTTTCCAGCATCTCCTTCTATTGGTCATTTTAAGACAGCAGAATCTCCCGTGTGCTAAGACAAGCTTTGGGGACCACTGGACTTGATGGGCTCTAGATTCTTTTCAACCCTAACATTTTGTTTTCTGTCTCTCTCCAAGTGCTGAATATTCCCCCTCACCCTGCACTAACTTGTGCTTAAATTGCCTTCCAAGTGGTCCATATGGCTTCATGTGCTTGTGCTCAGTTGCCCCAGACTCTCTGCGACCCTGTGGACTGTAGCCCACCAGGTTCCCCTGTCTATGGGGTTTTCCAGGAAGAATATTGGAGTGGATTGCCATTCCTCTTCCGGGGGACCTTCCCTACCCAGGAGTCAAATCTGCATCTCCTGTGTCTTCTGCATTCCAAGCAGATTCTTTACCACTGAGCCATCAGGGAAGCCCTCCCATGGTTTTAGGTAGCTCCCTATTTCTCCAGGCTGTAGTCTTGATCTTTCACAGCCTAAATTAAGAGATGAGCAATTTGGTGATTTTTAGTATCTTTTTAATTTAAAAGAGTGAAAGGGAGACTCCTGGAAGTCAAGATTGGATCAAAGCATATTCCCAGGTTGGGTCAAAGGACAGTAACTAGGCAAATAACTGAGGCAAAACCCCACATTCCACAGGTCCCAGTACCTAGCAGCCACACAAAAAGGTTTCTGGAAAGAAAAGATTCCTACCGGTTTCCAGGGGAGCAGACAGCCTAGGAGAGCTGCCTGGAGCTGCTTACCCAGCTCTACCCCCTCCCCCACTCCCCTGCAAGGCACCTAGGACTTAGCTTCCCACTGCTGTGACCTAGAATGACCAGCTCGCACCCACATTGCTGGCCTGAATATCTGAGAACCTGGGGTGCACAAACACTTAATCCCTGGAGGTGTTGTATTGGTGCCTGTGTGACCAGGGTCAAAATGCAGTCTCCTAAATCCCCGATCCTGTTATAGGGCACACACTACAGATTAAAGAAAAGAAGTAAAATAAATAAATAAACAAAAACAAACAGGAAGGGAGAGGGAAAGGGAGAAAGCCAGTTGGCTGTGCATCTGTAGAAAAAGTGTGGAAATCTGGGTGGCTTTAGGGGAAACAAAGACAACCGAACAGGAAAAGAATGCAGGCATACAGAGATGCACTGTTAATGATACACATGAAAAAAAAACAACATAAAAGATGATCTGTTCATATAGAAGGTCAGTATTAAGAAGGGGAATAACTTTACATGATTATTCCCTTTCATGTTTACTCCAGGAGACTAGTAAGGCCTCGCATTTAAAGCAAAAGCACTGAAAGTATGATTTGCCAACAAGATCAATGCTAAAACAATATATTAAAAATTGGAACAAAAATCTGACCATATTTACTTACACATTTCCTTAAGCAGTTATAAAAAAATAATCAAGACATTTTCAGTTAATATACTTATCAATCTGAACCTACTACAAGAGAACATAAAATAAATTGGTAACATTGGTCAAGGTGTTGCAGGAAGGTGGACCCCTTCCAGGGCCCAAAATTGGGCTCTTGTCTAACACTCCGAAATGAATTGTCCAAGGAGACACATGTGCTGACAAAGCAAGAGATTTTATTGGGAAAGGGTGCCTGGGCCGAGAGCAGGAGGGTAAGGGAACCCAGGAGAACAGCTCTGTCACCTGGCTTGCAGTCTTTTAGGTTTTATGGTGATGGGATTAGTTTCCAGGTTATCCTTAGCCAATCATTTTGACTCAGAGTCCTTCCTGGTGGTGCATGCCTTGTTCAGCCAAGATGGATACCAGAGAGAAGGATTCTGGGAGGTGGTCAGACAGGTGGTGTCTCCTTTTGACCTTTTCTGAACTCTTCTAGTTGGTGGAGGCTTATTAGTTCCCTGTTCCTTACCAGGACCTCCTGTCATAAAACAACTCATGCAGATGGTTACTGTGGTGCCTGGCCAGAGTGGGCAGTTTCAATCAGTGTGCTTCCCCTAACAAAGGGCTTGATATTAAGAACTAAAGGAAAATATCTTGGCCAGTCAGAAAGTCAACAGTGGCATAACTGCTTAAATATTTGGGACTGCATAATGATTTAAAATCTTAGGTCAGTCAATAGTTATATAACTTTAGAGAAATTTTCCTAAATATCCTTGCCTCAGTATTCTCATAAATAAAATAAAATAATACTATGTTGTCTCTGTTATAAGAAAATGAATGATGTAAAATGCCACCATAATTCTATGAAAATGTAACATTGTGCAGTGAGTTAAACACTCTCATCTTTTAAGAACCAATGGAATATTGTTTTTAGAAATAAAATAAAGTCTTCTGAAAGTTAGCCAAACCACAAAGAAAAAACAACTGAAAGAAAAAAAAAATGGCTGACCCAGCTTTCGGCTGTATATCCTCTTTTTAATAAAGAGACAAGGCAATCATGCTTTATATCTTTTACTGAGAATTCATTTGGAATGACTTCCCTATATATTCTAATTAAGTTTCAGAACCCAGTGAGTTTAAAGGAACTATATTTCCTTTACAGGGTATGTTGCTTATGGAAACCATTCCTATTACCTGTCACAGGAATATTTGGCCTATTTAAATGCCGCAGGTGTGTGAGAACAGATGGTATTGGGAAATGGGACATATTCAGGCAGAGAAAAGACTGCCAAAATCCGACTGTAGATGAATGCTTTAAGAGCAATGGTGTTTTTTCCTTTCTCTTACTCAAGTGTGCATGGGAAGCAGGTACTCTGTTGGAGCCAAGTCCTGGCGACTTAATTTGATTTTTCTTTCTTCCTTTTCTGTTCCTGAGTGTGAGAAGAGCCAAATACTTAGAAATATAGGCTAGTTCAGAAAACCACCTTGAAATCTATGAAGCAAACCTCCCCAAGAATGGTGGATATGGAGTGAGTTGTCCCTTTATGCATAGAAAGAAAAGCAGGAATGTTTCCTCCTGGATAGGGTGGGGACAGGGTTCATGTGTTTGGGACATGATGGTGGTTTGGTCAAGGGGAGGCAGGTTGATGCTGACGCCCATCCTGAGCCATCATTCCCAGCCTCCTGGCCTTCAGGTGTCTGTGTACAGGAGCTCAATGTGCAGGTCACTGAGAATGTCCATAGCTGGGTAGTCTGCCTGATAAGAAGTGCAAGAAGCCCTGCCACAGACCAAGTGATGCTAGAGCCATGTCCACCCCAAGAAGTCCTGTAAACTGACCAGCTCCATCTTGCCCAGACTCCAACTCTGCCCCCAGACCTCTCCTTCAGAATTTGCTTAGCCAGAGAGATCAGCAGCCACTGGTTCCCGGGTCACCCTGTGCCCTGCAAATGGCACATTGATCCCAAAGGTTTCTCTTACCTAGGCTAGAACTTCTCTCACTACACACATGTGAGTCAGCAGAGATGAGCAAAGAGCTTAACCTTCTGACCTTGGCCAGTGCAATGAGAGTCCTTCTGCCTGGCCTTGCAGTGGGCAGGGCAGCCCCTGCCCACCATGAGGACACCAGGACAGCTAGTTGCTGCCTGGTGCTGGGGTCTCTGTCCATCTTCTGAATGTCCAGGCCAGCCTCTGTCTGCAACCTTTCTGCCAGCAGCTCACCTGAGACCATCCAGCAACTCACCAAGATCCCTACACATCCACACTTTCTGCTCAAGACCACCTAAACCAAACCAAATCAGGAATGGGGAGGGCCAGGTAAGGGTGTTCCTATTGCTCCGGAACTGGCATTTAGAGTCCCATCTGAGAAAAGAGGTGCTAAATGCCTCACATTCAAAAGGGAATTAGTAGAAACCAGAAGCCATTCTCTCCCCACCCCCACCCCACCAACCCCTACTCCTTACCTCCCTGGACTTTCTAAGGGGCAACAGATTAGGCTTTCATAATCAACTAATCAACACTCATCAGATCACCTTCCTGCTTCTTTTACATGGTAAAGATCTGTGAGGGGGTGCGGTGGCCAGGGTGAGGGGAGGAGGGTTGGGGGTTGGAGGTAAGTTCAAAGTAGGAAATGATTCCCTTCTGTGCCCCACTGTCCACCCCTGCTCAGGCAAGAGAAACAGGGAGGGGGTATGCTGAAAGAAGGGAGAGCGCATCTCCTTCTCCATGTGGACATCTGCTTGGGCTGTGGACTTGCAGATCTCTCCCTTTGCCTGCCTGAACTGGAGATGGTGGCAAGGAGTCTGTACCCAGAGAAATCGCTGGTCTCAAGCTGCCTCACCAGGATCCACTCCAGAGGATTGCCCTTTCATAAAGGAACCCAGCAGCACACAACCCAGTTGTATGGTCAGCCACTAGGCAGAGCTGAGAAGTAGCAGAGGCAGCCTCACTGAGCTGGATCCAGATCAGGGAACCGTGTGGTCACTTCTTCCCTACCCCTTCCCTACCCCCCTCGTCCCAACAGGCTTGAGGACCTTAAAATTAACAGAAGCTCAGTAGCGTCTGAATCTTTGTGACCCCATGGATTATTACAGCACACCAGGCTTCCCTGTCCATCACCAGCTCCTGGAGCTTGCTCAAACTCATGTCCGTTGCATCGGTGATGCCATCCAACCATCTCATCCTCTGTTGTCCCCTTCTCCTCCAGAAGTAGGCTGGCATAGAACTAGATTATGAGAAGGTGGTTGTCTTTTTCTTTTAATGGAGTGAAAGTGACCAGAGAGTAATGGAATCTACCCAAGATGTGCTAAGGGAAAAGCTTTTTGCTTTTTATTTGTAAGTTTGTTGTGTTTGTTTCAGAGTAAATCCAATTTAGAGGTAGTGATTGTAAAAATTAAAACCACTCCATGTTTAGACCCCACTGGGTTGAGACTGCTCAGTGAGCAATTATGCAGTCATAAGCACTGAGGGGGTCACGAAAGTGTGGCCTAGATAAACTTTTAGATGCGTTCCCACTCTGAGATGTCAGAAGTAGGGAATCCATTTGAAAGTGGGCCACACCCATCATTGGGATTCAGTTGTGTGGGGGCACATCTGGAGGACAGTGGGATTAGTCAGTCTTGGGCTCCTGTCTGAGTCCTGAGGGGAAGGTGGGAGGAGATTCTGAAAGTAAAACTCAAAGGAATGACTTCCATTAAAATTGGAATGACACTGGTTTTAAAGCATTTCCCTAAAGTCATATTGATCTTCGTGCAAACTTTCTGCTCAAGATGAAAAGTGTTTTCATTGACAACCACTGCATCTAAAGCTGCACTGTCTAATGCAGAAGCCATTCATCATATAATGTTTAAATATAATTTAACATTAGACTTAGCTAATATAACTCATCAGACTGTTTAAATATAATTAAAAATTCTACTCATATCACACTAGTCATATTTCAAGTGATCAGTGATCTCATGTGCCTAGTGTGTACTGTATTGGATGGTAAAGATACAGAACATTTTTATCTTGACAAAAAATTCTATTAGGCTGCTCTGCTCTAAATAAAGTTATTTATTCAACAATGGAAGAGAAAATGGCCAAGCCAGACCTCTGAGATATCATATGATATATACAAAATTACACATTCCAAACTTCATGGACAAGTCAAAGGTTAAAGCGACACAGAGAGAAGACAAGAAGTAGCCTCATTATTGCAAGGGACACGGTGAGCCCTGAGCTCACACAAGTCCAGGAGGCCTAAGTTCTCCTGTGGAAACTCCTGTGGAAACTCAAGGGTTACCATGGACGAGGCCTCAGGGCCAATCACTAAAGAGGCGCTGACACCTGGGGAGGTGATGCCCAGCAGAGGTGGTACTCGAGGAAGGAGAGGACACATGGTGGGAGGGACTCCACTATGATAATCATTTCCCTTCTGACGACTCTCAGAAACTAAGTGAGACTTTGAGGGATAAGAGCCTGGGAAACTGTGTTAAAGTATCCTGTTTTTCTCATCAGGGCAGGACGTGAGAAGTAGAAGATGAGGTCTGATAGTTGCCTAATGTTGTATTACTCCACATTACTCTAAAATTTAGCAACTACACACAACAATAATTATTTCTCGTCTCTCATAGTTTCCCACAGTGGATCAGGAATGTGGGATCAAGCTGGGAAGGTAGATCTAGCTCAGGATCCCTTACGAGATTGAAGTCAAGATATCAGCTGGGCTGCAGTCATCTGAAGGCTTAAGTGGGGCTGGCAAGTCCACTTCTAAGCTGGCACACACACATGTCTGGCTAACTGGTGCCAGTTCTTTGTAGCACGCCTGAGTGCTCTTCATGCGGACCTCTTCACATAAGCTTTCGGAGTGGTCCCCCCAACACTGTGACTGGCTTCCCCCAGAATGAAAGCCTCAAATAGCCAAGGCAGAAGCTGCAAGGCAGCTTTTGGACCTAGGCTTGGAAATCATACACCATTGCTTCTGCTGCTTTCTCCAGTCACACAGACCAGCCCTAATTCAGTGTAGGGACGGACTACACAGGATATGATTTTTAGGAAATAAAGTTCACTGAAGGTCATCTTGGAGGCTGGCTACCATGAGGCCATACAGAAACAAGAACTGCACATTATCAGGATGTGTAATCAAAAATCCCTCAGTTGCAAATGACAAAAATCTAACTCAAATAGTTCCAGGATGGGAAAAAAATGCTAAGAGAGAATGTGTCTACTAGCACATGTAACTGTAAAGTCTTGCTATGGCTGGATAAAGGTGCTAAAATGATGTCTACAAGTTCTGTCTCATTCTCAGATCAGCTTTCCTCTTGTGGTAGTAAGATGAGCACCTTGCTCCTGGCTTCCATCTCCAGTTTAAAAGAGAGAAACTTCCTCTTTCCTGTTAGCACCAACAAAAATCCTAGCAGGCCTTCTATTGGCTAAAATATTTATCTTGGAACCAATCATGGGATCCCTTTCAGATATGGTGCTCTGGTTGGCCAGACCCAAGTTACATACCCATCCCTGGACTGGAGTGCTGTTATTAAAGGAAAGTAACAGTACTGAGCTGGCAAAATCCATCACAGTTCACTACATCTGCATGTGTCTGGCTTTATAACAGATGATTACATCACATTACACTCATCCCCTTTTGATGAAGACTGACAGTGCCAAGCTGCCAACCCAGAAACACATCATTGTTTTTCATTACCCCCTCTTACAGAGCCAGAGGTAGACATCCTTCTGTGAGATTTGTTTTGCACAGTCAAGAGTAGAGACTTCTCCTGGGTTAACAAGCATTAGTCAGTCAGTCAGTTCAGGTGCTCAGTCATGTCCAACTCTTTGTGACCCTGTGGACTGCAGCATGCCAGGCTTCCCTGTCCATCACCAACTCCCGGAGCTTGCTCAAACCCATTTCCATCGAGTCGGTGATGCCATCCAACAATCTCATCCTCTGTCATCCCCTTCTTCTCCTGCCTTCAATCTTGCCCAGCATCAGGGTCTTTTCCAATGAGTCAGTTCTTTGTATCAGATGGCCAAAGTACTAGAGTTTCAGCTTCATCATCAGTCCTTCCAGTTAATGTTCAGGATTGATTTTCTTAAGGATTGATTCATTTGATCTCCTTGCAAGAGTCCAAGGGACTCTCAAGAGTCTTCTCCAACACCACAGTTCAAAAGCATCAATTCTTCAGTGCTCAGCTCTTTTTATAGTCCAACTCTCACATCCATACATGACTACTGAAAAAACCACAGCATTGACTATATCTCTAAATCTAGGTGGTCCTTGGAAGAGCCATGGCTTTGGTTTCTGTTGATCATAATACATCACTTTTGTGTGCTCTGGTGTGTCTCTTTGCCAGGAGATGGAAAGAGAGAAACTTCCCAGAAAGACCTTAAAAATGTATGATTAAGCCTATAGTGGATTCATGTCAATGTATGGCAAAACCAATACAGTATTGTAAAGTTAAAAAAAAAAAGACTACTTTATTCAAAAGAAATATATGCTTGTATATGTAGGGAATAATAAATACAGTAACAGCTCATTCATCTAGACCCTGGAGAACTGATTTATAATATATTCAACCCTTCAAATCACAGACTATATTCCTGTGTGGAATAAAGCTTTTATAGACCATATAAAGCACTCACACAACTATACATTTAACCACTCATTTGGATATTTATTGACTCTAATTGAGCATGTAAATGTATAGTTCTGGACATGTTTGATTTTTCTAGTTTTGCAGCCCACAACAGACTTAACAGGTGTGACAGAGTGCTGTAGAACATCTCAGTGTGCCAGTCCAGGAAAAATTTGATGGTTGTGGTTGCTAGAACTGTGGTGGTATCCTCATTCTTGCTGCTATTTATTTAACACTGGCAATGGGTAAGGTGCTGTACCTAGCACTTTTATAGTTCATGTCTCATTCAGTCATGACAATATCCCTGTTAAGTCAGGGCTATTGTTTTCTCCACTTTATAGGTGGGAAAATTGAAGTTAAAGGGTGATGTCAAGTTATTATGAAAGGATAGAAGATTCACTTACAAGATCTGTGGTATTTTCTGACCAGGCTTGATAAAATGACCTTGGGATGCCCTCTGAGTCTGAGATTCTCTTCTTGGAATGTGGGCTTCTAAGTTCATAGAACTTTACAAGTGGGTCTGAGGAGGTTGTTTAATGGAACTGCCAATGTCCCTATTGGATGCCTTTAAGTCCCCCATCCAGGCCCATGAGGGGAAGCTGGGACAGTAGCTGACCATTCAGTCTCTCCTCAGAGAGATTATTTGAAATGGACCCATATCTCTGTGGTTTGTCTGATTCCTATGGGTACATTTTTCTGGTCAACCTGGCATCCTGGCTGGATGAACACGAGATCCACTGCTACTTTGGGTGTGTGAAGCCTCAGGCACCAGCATCCCCCATGTCTCAAGATAACATGGACACACTCAAAGAATTCTTTCTTTAAAGAAGGTCATCTTTGGAGTTGAGCTTGGATGCAGGAATTCCTGAGGCTTCCGCTCTCATTCATTCCCCTGCCCTTGGTTCAGCTGGTTGAGCAAAGAAGCCATCAGCTTGAAAGTTTTCTTAGCCTTGGCCAGTAAGCACATGGGGGGAAATCCAATGTTGGTTTTCTTCTCTCACAGTAGCAAATTATGAGGCCCTCTGGATCCGTCACAGTGGGAACTGATGTGGTAGTGGGAGGGAGAAATGTTTGTCAAGACTGTCAGGAGTCACTGAGATGATGTGGTTTTCATATAGGGTGTGTGGATATGTGTGTGTATGTGTGTATCTGTGTGTATGTGTGTGTGTAAATATGTGTCTTCACAACCCAGTGTCATCCCCCGAGACCTGAAATGAAGCTGGAGTCATCCATGCCTCTGAATACCAGTATCTCCAAAGAGCTCAGGAATGTCATGGTTTCCTGCTACTCAGACCTGTGATGTGAAATGCTTCAGCTTCTGACCCTTGGCACTTCTAATGCACCCATTGTTCTTTTTGGCCTGGAACTGACCCTTACATCCATTCAGCAAACACTCGCTGCCCTGGGCAGGGAAGAGGCATCAAGGAGGAAAATCTAGATATCAAAGTTTGGCCTTTAAAAAATAGAATTAATTACTGGATTCAAATTCTCCACAAAAACTGTGGATTCAAATTCTCCACAAAAACTGAGGGCACAATGTTCCCTTTCAAAGATGGTTCTTTTATTTTTAGACTTTACAATATATAAAGATCAAATATATACCCATAAGGGTGTGGTGCTGACTGCTACTTAGGAGAAAACACAAAGGAGAGGACACGGGATTTCCCCATTTTCCTTTTTTGTAACATTTTATCACCTCTTAGTGACTCCCCTGCCCCAGATGTCCCTGCTTTTAGGACAGTCTCTGCTAATGGGGGAAAAAATGAAGCTGCATAGTAAATTAACTCAAAGGGAAAAAAATTAGGAATGTGTTGAAACATTTTATGGCACCCAAAAGCAATACATTTTTAAAAGATAACCTCTAAAGAGGAGATAGGTCTTCCCAGGTGGCTCAGTGGTAAGGAATCTGTCTGCAATGCAGGAGACCTAGGTTCAGTCCTTGGGTCAGAGAGATCTCCTGGAGAAGGGAATGGCAACCTACTCTAGTATTCTTGCCTGGAGAATTCCATGAACAGAGGAGCCTGGCAGGCTACAGTCCATGAGATCGCAAGAGTCAGACACAACTTAGAGACTAAACAACAGCAACAGCCAAGAGGAGACACTTTGGAGAAACAAGTTTCCCATTTTTTTGTTTGTTTGTTTGTGGCAAGGGGGAATCCAAGAGCCTCAAATCAAGGAGAATGGGAGAGTTTCCTAAATTATCTTTCCAAGAGAATCACTTCATTGACTACGTTAAAGCCTTCGACTGGGCAAATCACAACAAGCTGTGGAAAATTCTTAAAGAGATGGGAATACCAGACTACATTACCTGCCTTCTGAGAAAACTGTATGCAGGTCAAGGAGCAACAGTTAACAACTGAACATGGAACAACGAACTGATTCAAAATTGGGAAGGGAGAAGTCAAGGCTGTTTATTATGACTCTGCTTATTTAACTTACATGCAAAGAACATCATGTGAAATGTCAGCCTGGATGAGTTACAAGCTGGAATCAAAGTTGCTGGGAGACATATCAACAGCCTCAGATATGCAGATGATACCACTTGAATGGCAGAAAGTGAAGAGGAACTAAAGAGCCTCTCTACAGGGTAAAAGAGGAGGGTGGAAAAAGCTGGCTTAAATATCAGCATTCAAAAAACTAAGATCATGGCATTTAGTCACATCACTTCATGGCAAATAGATGGGGAGAAAATGGAGGCAGTGACAGATTTTATTTTCTTGGGCTCTCAAGTCACTGCAGATGGTGACTGCATCCGTGGAAGTAAAAGATGCTTGCTCCTTGGAAGAAAAGCTGTGACAAATAGAGACTGCATATTAAAAAGCAGAGACATCACTTTGCCGACAAAAGTCCATCTAGTCAAAACTATGGTTTTTCCAGTAGTCATGTATCAGTGTGAGAGTTGAACCATAAAGAAGGCTGAATACCGAAGAATTGATGCTTTCGAATTGTGGTGCTGGAGAAGACTCTTGAGGGTCCCTTGGACTGCAAGAAGATCAAACCAGTCAATCCTAAAGGAAGTCAGTCCTGAATATTCATTGGAAGGACTCATGCTGAAGCTGAAACTCCAATACTTTGGCCACCTGATATGAAGAACTGACTCATAGGAAAAGACTCTGATGCTGGGAAAGATTGCAGGTAGGAGGAGAAGGGGACGACAGAGGACAAGATGTTTGGATGGCATCACTGACTCAATGGTCATGAGTCTGAGCAAGCTCCAAGAGGAGATAGTGAAGGACAGGGAAGCCTGTCATGCTTCAGTCCTTGGGGTCACAAAGAGTTGGACATGATTTAGTGACTGAACAACAATTAGGAGAATTGCCTGAGGGTAAACCTACATAGCCTCCCCCTGCATTACTCCTGACCTTGGGAATTACCAGTGTAGGGAATCATACCCTCTGCACCCAGACAAAGCTGAAGGTGCATGGAGTTGTGGAAAATTCTGCTTCTTCAGGAAAGATAGGTCTGTGTTTCATTGTTGACTCTGTTACATGACAAGTGACTTGAGGTAGTCATTTAGCCTCTGTGAGTCTCACCTATAAATTGGATTAGTTATCCTGTTTTTTCAGCGTTGTTGTGAGGATTGGAAATCACATATGCAAAGCCTTGGCACATAGAAGATCCTTAGATCCAAGGCTGAGTGTTCGATAATGGTCATGCTTAACAGTTCTTGTTGCCTGGAGAATCCCAGGGACGGGGGAGCCTGGTGTGCTGCAGTCTATGGGGTCTCACAGAGTCAGACACGACTGAAGTGACTTAGCAGCAGCAGTAGCAATGGTTCTTGTTAAGAACTTTTTTCTGTCTTTCCCCATGGAAAAGAAATGCAAAAAAGCAAAATGGCTGTCTGAGGAGGCCTTACAAGTAGCTGTGAAAAGAAGAGAAGCAAAAGCAAAGGAGAAAAGGAAAGATATAAGCGTCTGAATGCAGAGTTCCAAAGAATAGCAAGAAGAGATAAGAAAACTTTCCTTAGTGATNCTTTCTGCCATAAGGGTGGTGTCATCTGCATATCTGAGTTTACCTTTGCATTTTTCATTACTATTACAGCAGCATGGCTTTCTCTCACACTTTCTGTTTTTAAAGTTGCTTTACTCATCACAATATTTATTATTTCCCAAAGTGAAAAAAAACATTGGATAAAGTGGGAGATAGCAATTTAACCATTAACTGCCACCCATCCCCCATCTCCATCAGCAATCACAGGACCAAACACAATGTGTCTTCCACGCCCTACTTAACATAGCAGACATCACCAGACATCACCATATCACAGAATTTGTTGGGGGTAATTCAGGTAATTGCAACTTCCACTTGAAGTATCTGGACAAATGCCCATAGCCACTGGCTACTTATGGCTTCTTGGAAAATAAATGCCTACCAGGGGTAACATTTTGTTTTTCCTGTGTGTAAGAAACTCAGCAGTTCTGGGAACTATTTGCCCACATTTAGTAGGTCATTCCTCCCTTGAAGGGATTTGAATAAGGAGCCAGAGAAAAGGGCTCTTTCTTTCACAAAGCCTGCCTGAATGTCTCTCCTGGGCCACCTGGCCCTCCTCAGCCCTGTGCTTTTGTTCAGCTGGTGTTGACATAGGTTAATTACACGGTCCTGTGTTTACACGTGAATCTTCTAAAAGGCAGGCATCAAGTGAGCTGTGTGAAGACAAGTTGTAAATCTCATTTACTTGTCCTTCCATCTTTCAAATCTCCGACTGGTGGGAAAAATTCAGACACATCCCTAGGATGCAGGTAAACAGCATCATCCCCTTTGTGTCAGTGAAGAAAGGGGGACATGGTGGAACTTTCTGATTCAGGGTCCCTGTATGGTCAGGCCATTCAAGATGGCTATCCTCTTGTCCTCTGTATCCCCAGCTTGACCAGGCCTTGCTTCTCTCACATGACTACCCAAGTCTCTTAACTATAGGGCATAAGTAGTCCCTGGTAACTGAGCCCACCTGCTATTAATTCCCCCAGAAGATCTCGCCAGAGTAACAAAGATTGTGGCCACATCCTTCTCACTGTCGTCTGCCACACTAGGCGGGGTGTCTCTCCAGGACTCTGAGTAAGGCTCCCCGTGTCTGATAAACCGGAGAAGGCAATGGCAACCCTCCAGTACTCTTGCCTGGAAAATCCCATGGACAGAGGAGCATGGTGGGCTGCAGTCCATGGGGTCGCTAAGAGTCGGACACGACTGAGCGACTTCTTTCACTTTTCACTTTCACGCATTGGAGAAGGAAATGGCAACCCACTCCAGTGTTCTTGCCTGGAGAATCCCAGGGACGGGGGAGCCTGATGGGCTGCCGTCTCTGGGGTCGCACAGAGTCGGACATGACTGAAGCGACTTAGCAGTCTGATAAACCACTGACATCTCTGTCTCTGTTCTGGGCTCTTTCTTCAGTCTCTGGGCTGGATGACTACAAGGCTTGCAGCCATGCAGGGTGCAGCCCAACAGCTGCACAGCAAGCACTGTCAGCCACAGACCAAGCAGCACTCATGGAGTGAGGCTCCTGGGCCTCTGCTCCCACCCTGGGCAGCTCCGCCTCTCAACAGCATGTACTCCCAGGGTGGCTCAACATTTGACAAAGGGAAGAAACATGAGGCAATGCACATTTTACAAATGCAGCACTGAGTGAGTGCTCAGAATCTCAGCTTGTCAAAGCCTCTAGCTCTGTATTGGAATTATCGAGGGCCAGGCTTTTGGTGGAGTAGATAAACTGGAAGTTTTACAAAGGCAGGGAATGTTGATGTTTTCTTGGCTGTTGTATGGCCAGTGCCTAGACCTGCTCCTGATTCATAGTAGGGGCTCAGTAAATACTAGATGGAGGATGAGGAATCTGGGCTGTGTTCTGTTAGCCTCAATGCTGACAATGGGGCCTTCACTGGCTTGTGCCTTTGTGAGTCTTGTGCCTCCTAGAGTGGTGGTATTAGGAGTATGGCCTTAGGGTTGGACCCTCATGGTTTTGTCTCTTTCTTCTCTTTCTGGCGCAGTAAGAACATGACCATCCACAAATCGGGAAGAATCTTCACCAGAGTCGGGCCAAACTGGCACTCTGATCTTGACTTCCAGCCCCCAGAATGGTGAGAAAATAAATTTGTTTAAGTCAAGGGTCCCCAACCTCCAGAATCTAATGCCGATGATCTGAGGTAGACCTGATGCCATAATTATAGAAAGAAAGTGCACAATGAAAAATGTGCATGGAAAAATTGTCTTCTGTGAAACAAGTCCCTGGTGCCCAAAACGTGGAGGACTGTTGGTTTAGACCACTGAGTATCCTGTATTGGTGGCCCCAGCTGACCAAGGTAATAACCGCATATGGGCTTTTCTCATACAATCTTGATGCAGGGTTATAGTCAGGGCTGCCCTGGAAACTCATCCACAGGTCCTTGACAGAACAATTCTGTAGAGGATTTAAAACTACAGAGAAAGCCTCGTCCTTAATCTTGTGCCCTCACCTCTGCGCAACTGAGAGGAGACACCAGCTCTTATTTGGTGTTCATTCAAAGGGGAGGACTTAAGCTGGGCTTGGCAAGATGAGCCTTTCTAAGGGACAGCTTTCTTAATTAGAGGGCATTTGGTTTCAGAAAGATTCAGTGGATCATATGAGTGGGAATCATAACCTCACTCCTCATTCCACATGCCAGGAAGTGTGTCTCTGTCTCCACCTTTTCCCCTTAGGCAATTTAAGTCACTTGTGGGAAAATTCTTACTTCCTGGACAGAAAATCTAAGGCAGGCAGACAGATGTTTGACAACCTGTACGGAAATATATTGGAGAATCTTAACTGGGACAGGATTTTAGCGTTACCTTTTTCCAAAAGCGTGTATATTTCTTAAACATAAATATACCCTTCATTTTTCTTTGAAGGGTATTTTACAAAAGGTCTGAAAAATATATGAAAAGGAATTATCTAGAATCCTTCAGATCAACTTGGGTCCCTACATCTTTTTTAAAAAATTAATTTTGACTGTTGGGCATTTGTTGCTGTGCAGGCTTTCTCTAGTTGCAGTGGGCAGAGGCAACTCTTAGTTGCGGTGCACAGGCAGCTTCTCTTATTGCAGAGCACGGACTCTAGAGTGTGCGGAATTTAATAGTTGTGGTGCATGGGCTTAGTTGCTCCATAGCATGTAGGATCTTCGCAGATCTGGGATTAAACCCATGTCCCCTGCATTGGCCGGTGAATTCTTTACCACTGAGTCACCAGGGAAACCCCTGTGAAAGGCTGCCAGGAATGAATTCCCTGGAGGTGGTATGTCTGGTAGGGAGGAAGTAGAGAGCTGACAACTGAGGCTGTCTTTGGACAGATGGCCCTGCAATGGCTGCTTTCTCCAGGGTCTTCAGATATGGAGAACCAGGCCCGGGGGGTGACTTCAGGACTACTCTTTGAGGGTGTGTGGGGGACTTGCAGCTGGAGGTGGTGGTCAGCTGGGAGACCTATTCTAGAAGCTGTGCTTTGGTAACACTTTAAGCTTGAGAAAACACCCACTGTCTGTTTAAAGAACTGGCAAAGGTGACTAACGAGGATTAAAGGGTCTAAACCCCAGAAGCCTCCCCCTTGACATGGCACTGGCTCCTGAAAGCCTACATGCAATTGCTATATAAGGAACTGAGTTAGCAGGCTTCTCTAAGAATTCTGAAAAATGTACTTCCTTTAGCAATGAAGATGAACCTACTTCCTGAATTAAGACTGAGAAATCTTTTCCAATGGGAAAATTCACATGGCATTGTCCTATATCTCCCAGAATATATAACGTCCAGAAAGCTCAAATGACATTTTCATGTGTTCCTGGTGCCAAGCTAGTTAATGGGCGGCAAGAAATGTTCATACCAACAGTCATTACTAAAGTTTCCCACACGGCTGAATCTAATTAATTAGGCCTAGCTGAGGCTGCCAGCCACACCCGGGACCCAGAGCATAACCCTTAGAGGATTTAGAAACACCCCTCGACAAACACTCATTTATTACCACCTGTATTCAGTGAATCACCTCCATAACAGATACTGCCAGACAGAACTTCCTCAAAACAGGGTACTTTATGAACTGAAAGTCCAAAACTGCTGCTTTATTTTTCATTAAGAAGATCTCTCTAGGCTCTTAATAGAGTAATGGTGCTTGACATTCTTCAAGCCACTTTACAAATGTTTGAAAAGTGTTTGACACTTTGACACATAGAAATGAAGGATAGTGCGATTTATTTTTGTTCAGGCCCAAATCAAAGAGCTGGATGGTTTCTACCAGCCCAATTTGTTTTCCTCAGAATTGCAGGGGTTTGTTTTCTCTCTGAGGCCTGTAAACTATTCTCAGAATGGGTTAAAAACTCCTCTAAGCAGCACCACCTCTCTTGTTTGAGGGCTCCAGAAAGTTATCCCAGCACATATGTGCATCCTTTGTACCAGAGGCACCTGTGAAGCCAGGGCCTCGTTCAACACATGCACGTTGAGTGCCAGTTTTGTGCCAGATTCTGTTCAGAGTACTGGGCCATTGTGCTTCCTGCCCTCCCAAGGCTTACCTTCTAGTAGGTGGTGGCAGGGTAGAGGGAGATAAAAAAGAAGCAAGGCAATTTTCTGATAGTTACAAATGATGGTGACACACAAAGGATAATGCAGGGATTCCCAGCCTCAGGGATCGGATGCCTGATGACCTGAGGTGGAGCTAATACAATAAAAGTAGAAATAAAAGTGTACAGTAAATAAAATGCACTTGAATCATCCTGAAACTTTCCCTCCCAACCCCAGTCTTTGGAAAAATTGTCTTCCATGAAACTGGTCCCTGGTGTCAAAAAGGTTGGGGACCAAGGGAATGGGCTAGAGTGTGCCTGAGGATGTGTGTGTTGGGTGCTCAGGGAAGTTTTGGAGGGAATAACATTTGAGTGAAGACGTGAATGACAATATTATGTCAGTTGTATCATGTTTTGATATTCTCTGTATTTAAAGCAATTCCACAAATACAAACTCAAATAGAGCAGAGATTAGGAAAGCATTGCTCTTTCATACATTTTTCTTTTTTGAGTTGAGGGAGGTAGGCAAGGAGTGCTGGTAAATGGTTCAGTCTCTAAGGTCAAAATTGTGATATCTACTAAAATTAAAAATGCATTATTTGAAATTCCCTGATGGTCCAGTGGTTAGAACTTGGCACTTTCACTGCCAGGGCCTGAGTTCAATTCCTTCACGGGGAACTAAGATCCTACAAGCTGTAATATGAGGCTTAAAAAAAATTATCCTTAGACCCAACAACCCTACTTGTAGAAGTTTATTCTGTAGAAACAATGGCATATATGCAGGAAGATATGTGTATGTGTGTGTGTGTGTATACATATGGATGTTTATCACAGTATAGTTTGTAATAGCAAAAGACTGAACAGCTGGAAAGTTCATCACTAGGGGATTGGCTAAATAAATTATGAAACATTCATATGAGAGAACACTTTGTTGTCATTAAAAAGAATGAGATTGAGCTCCAAGATAAATTTTAAGGCAGGGGAAAACATTCAAGAATTATGTTTACTATGCTATAATCTTTAAAAAAATATATAGACACATTATCTTTGGAAGGGTATACAAGGAACTCATAAAATTTTGCCTCAGCAGGGGTTAGAGGAGAATTAGGGAAATGCTATATATTCTTTTGTAACTTGAGCATTTTTCACCTTGTGTGTGTCTTAGCTATTTGATAAACATGTTGAAAATAGAGCATTGCAGTATAATTATATATAATCTTCATGCAAAGATCTTTTCATGTGTACTCACATATCACAGTTCTGGCTGGAAAGAATTTTAAATGTTAAAAGTGGAAAAGCTCTTAACATCAGTGTGTAATCGTCTTCTTGGCTAGCTCAATGTGTGGGCATTTCTCAATCAGGCTTGGATATGGCTTCAGTGAGAGTGAGTTTAGGACATGTTGTAGGAAAGACATTTTCTCTTAGAATGGGCCTCCTTTTTTGGAAGACAGTGTACTCATTTCTAATCCACTTGAAGATGTGAACGACTGAGCTGACCAGTGTTCAGAAGAAGAACTGGAAAAAGATTTTTCTTGAAAAATACCTTCTAATGCATATATAATATTGTAATCTTCTAAGTTATAAGAGGCCTGAGTTTCTAAGAATGAACTTGTTCCAGCAAGAGTATTTTTCTTAGCTCTCACAGCTACTTCATGTTCTGGTCCATTTATAATTATGGCCTGATAAGAGTCTTAAGCTACTAGCAAAATTTTTAAGAAATATGATGGAAATCAAATGTTTTCCGATGTCTGTGTTCAGAGCATAGTCTGTATGGTTTCCTACATCACTGTGCCAGGGAGGACAGCAAATAATACTTATAATCTCTATTCTTCCTGGTAATAAAATCTGCCCCATGTTAAATAAATCATATATGCATATAAAAGTTTTATTGAAAAAATTTCCCATTGATAATCTGCAATAGCCATGGAAATGAAATTCAGTATCTATTTTTAAAATGCATTAAATATGTATCTAGTAGAAGCGTGAGGAATTAATTTGCTTGTAGGTGGAATTTCCATCAGCTGCAATGTGGCTGTGAGAATCCAAGCCAAGGCAGAGCCTGGGGAATTAGCAGAATGGCCTGAGGTTTGAGTCCCAGTGGGGCTGCAGAAAGGAGAAATAGCTCATTAGGAAAGAAAAAAAAAAAATTAAAACTATGGTAACACTCCAGGGAACAGCTGCATGTGAAGCTGAGTCAGAGCACAGCCTGACCAAGGAGAGGCACAAGGGACAGAAAGGGTTCACCTTCAACACGTGGCAGCAGCTTTGAATGCTCCATTCAAGAAGAGAATGCCATCCATTCTTGGCAGAGGTTCCCTGCTCTGGGAAGCTGGCACAGCCCTGATGAAAGGTGTGTTGGAACTTTGGGCTCCCAGGCCATTAGGCTTGCACTGCCGCCTGAGCCCCAGAGGAGGAGGCCAGAGTAAATATCCCTGAAGGCCTTTCCAGGTGGCAATCTGTTATCTATTAAAAAGCGAGTCACTGGCGAGGACTGGGCCCACTCCAGATCAGGGTACTCTGTCCTCACTATCAGGTTTCAGGGCAGGCTTTGGTGGCCCTTGCAAACACATGCTTTCTGGTATTCTTGGAGGAGGAAAGGAAAGAGTTATGGTGTGGGCACTGGCTAGTGGATGTAGAGAGAGAGAAACCTGAGAAAGAGAATAATTCAGACAAAACTCTAGAAATCAAGACTAAGATTGGTTGACTCCAGGAGGGGCTGCTCATACAGGCAGTAAATGTTTGCAAGTCCTGTGGAGATCAGGGAGAGTGAATAATCTGGGTTTCGACTTGTATTTTCCACCTTCTATTTTTGAGATTCCTCTTTAGAGTCACAACCCTGAGTCACATGACTTCATGAAACATATTATGTCACTAAGGTCAAGGTCTTCAGTATTAATGACAGACTTATTTCTTCATTTGTCTTAGAATCATCGAAGGTTGAGTAGAGACCTGATTCAGTCATTTGACAGGTAAAGAAACTGAAGACTATAGTGGCTGAGTAATTTGGATGAAGCTATCAGAAAAGCTGGGACTAGAATTTAGCTTTCCTCCTCCAAGCTGAATCCTTTGCTACTTGTAACATTAATTTCCTACTTTCATGTTCTACTCACAGCTCTGTTCACTCCATTTCAAACTGGTCCATTTCCCTATCCCAAAGAGAATGAATATGTTGATTCAGCAGGAGTTTTTAGACAACCGAGCTGAGAGAGCACACAAACCTGTAGATAAGGCTCACTAAGATTAGCATGACTGGAAAAGTCTTAATTGACAAATAATGTCCAGTGCTTAACAACACTTGAGATATATAAAATGACACCAGCTCAAACATATGAAATACAGAAGACAGGGTTAGCCTTTATTTTCAGGGGAAGCCACACCTTGGTTAAGGACCACACGTCATCAGCTGGCTGGTGTTTTGACACACGGTCTGGGACTCTGCCCTTAATCATTACAGGTAATATTCACGTGATGCCAAGTGAAAAGGGATTTGGCATTTTCCAGTTCAGTAAATCTAAACAAACCACATAATTTGGCATGAAGTAGGTTGTGTTTTACCAGAATTTTCCAGTTCTGCAATCCGTGTTGATCAAATCAACTAAATCATTGCCACTTTAACTATCTGTGAAAAAAAACCTGGTTTACGCTTACCTTGCATCTCCTCTTGCACATCTCCTGATGATGGTGAAATATCCCTTTCTCCCAAGTCATTGTAATTTCTTCCCTCCCTCCCTCAGTGAGGTGGTGCTGAGATGCACAGTGACACTTTGGAGACATAAACTGCCTTATATTTTTATGTGTCTTATTTTGAAAAGGGAAGTGTTAATGTCATGGAATTCTCCAGGCAAGAATACTGGAGTGGATAGCTATTTCCTTCTCCAAGGGATCTTCCCAACCCAGGGATTAAACCCAGGTCTCCTACATTGGCAGGCAGTTTCTTTATCATCTGAATCACCAGAGAAGTCTTGTTTTAGCTAATCTTACATTAACCTTATTCCTTAAGAAAGAGTTGAAAAATTTGTGGCTCTTCTGTTACCTCTGTATTCACTCACTCAACAAATATTATTTATTGACTGTTCATGACACTTGGTTTCTTAAAAAAAAAAAAAAGTTACTGAAGATACAAAGATACCATCATGGAGCTCCCAGTCTAGTGGTAGAGACATACCTTTAATTAAATTACAACAAAAGAGTGCAGTAAAAGCACAGCAGCCTTTGTCTGGGAAGTGATGAGAAAATCTGTCCAAAGCCCAAGCCCTATTTTGTTTCTTCTTCCACTGGGTCATCTGTAGTCCTCAACCTTCGTCCTTGAGGAAGCCACTACATTGCCTCCCCCACGCCACCCACCATCTGAAAGATGGCCGGTGTTAGAGGCAGTGAACACCCACTCCTTCATTTCACTTCCCCTTTTATCTCACTGACCTGCTTTCACAGGCAGATGTGCTATAGTTCTGAATGAAGATCTCAAACGTGGGGTGTAAAAAGTGATCAATAGAGATGAAAGACAAAAATTTGGAACATCTATTTACATTTATTTTAATCTAAGAAAATTTAAGAAAAAAAAGTTTAAGAAAAATCTTGTTTCCCCAGCTTTGAACTTTGTCATAGGCTAATGGACAGGGAGGCCTGGCGTGCTGTGGTTCATGGGGTCTCAAAGAGTTGGACACAATTGAGCGACTGAACTGAACTCAGGCCTGCCTGTCGGACAGGCACACATCGTGTACGGTAGGCGTGGTATCCTCATGAAAAAGAGAGAGGTTCCCAGAGCAGATGGAGACACTAGCACTCTTTTCCCTATTGGAGTAACATATGGCAGGTTATCTCTGCTTGGTTGAGTGGATTTAAGGATTAGATCACCCTAAGTCTTGTGTTGGCAAACTATAGCCACAACCAAATCCCAGCTGATACCTGTTTTTGTAAATAAAGTTTTATTTCCACAGCCATGTTCCTTGGTTTACTATCATCTTTTTAGTATTATCAACAGCTGAACTGAGTAGTTGCAAGAGACTATATGATCTGAAAAACCTAATATATTTGCTATCAAAGCTATTACAGAAAACATTTGCCAAACCCTGTCTAAATAATTTTATTTTTGTAAAATTTTATAAGTTGGGTATGGAGGATTGTGACCATGAAAATCTTAGTCTCATATGTAGGGTCACTGGTTATCTTCTGACAAAAATGCTTAAAAGAATAATAGCATTAAAAGTGAGTTATAAACTTGTATTTTATGAAAACACTAATGTTTCAAAGTTGCTGACTTTTCTTCTGATGACAAATAGCTGACACTAGTGACCTAGAAGATATTTTTGAAAAAACACAAAGCAAGCAATTTTGTCTTTTCAAGTGAAATTGTCTTTTCACTTTTAAACATTGCACAAAAATATATTTCACAAGACATCTACTTTGGAGAAAACATTTTGAAAAAGAATATTTTGATAACCCTATTTCCATTTCATGTAGTTTTGTTTCTAAAAAAAAACATAAAAATGTTCTCATGTACATTCTTAGAAACATTTGGAAGTGAAAATTTCCATTTAAAAGTCATCTAAATGAAGAGTTTCAATGGAATTTAAAGCTATATGCTAAAAATACAAAAATACAATACCTTTTTATTAGTTTGCAAGAATGACTGACATCTAGAAGTATGAATATTTATTAGCTGAGTTTCAACAGAAAATTTTGTCTAAGGAGGTTAAAAATGAAAAAAATAGGTATTAAGATTTACTAAGCTTAGTCAGTGATGGACATCTTCCATTTGAGTATTTTCATGATATATTTTTTCCAGCTACTACTATTATTTTTAGTAAGAACAAAAATATTTTTTGTACATTTAATAAATATAAAAACACTACAGTTCTTGTCTTTAAAACATTAAAAGCTTTTTATATTATAGTTGATTTATAATGTTGTGTTAGTGTCATGTGTACAGCAAAGTGATGATTCTGTTATACATGTATGTATATCCATTCTTTTTCAGATTCTTTTCCCATATAGGTTATTACAGAATATTGAGTAGAATTCCCTATGTTACACAGTAGGTCCTTATTGATGATCTTTTTTTTTTATTGTAGTATGTATGCATTAATCTCAAATTCCTAGTTTGTCCCTCTTCTCATCTTTCTCCTTTGATAACCAATCATAACTTTGTTTTCAGTATCTATAAGTCTGTTTCTCTTTTGCAAATAAGTTCATTTATATCAGTTTTTAAAATTCCACGTATAAGTGGTATCATATAGTATTTGTCTTCCTGTGTCTGATTTATGTCACTTAGTATGAAAATCTCTAGGTCCATCAATGTTGCTACAAATGGCATTGTTTCATTCTTTTTAAGGCTAAGGAATATTCCATTGTATATGTGTACCACATTTTCTTAATCTATTCCTCTGTTGATGGACATATAAGTTGCATCCATGTCCTGGCTATTCTAAATAGTGCTGCAGTCAGCATTGAGGTGCATGTATCTTTTTGAATTATGATTTTATCCAAATATATGCCTAGGAGTGGGATTGCTAGATCATGTGGTTTATTCACTAAGTCATATCTGACTCTACAACCCCATGGACTGAAGCACACCAGGCTTCCCTGTCCTTCACCATCTTCCAGAGCTTGCTCAAACTCCTGTGCATTGAGTTGGTGATGCCATCCAAACATCTCATCCTCTGTCACCCCCTGTTCCTCTTCCCCTCAGTCTTTTCCAACATCAGGATCTTTTCCCATAAGTCAACTCTTCCAATCAGGTGGCCAAAGTATTGGAGCCTCAGCTTTAGCATCAGTCCTTCCAATGAATATTCAAAGTAGATTTCCTTTAAGATTGACCAGTTTGATCTCCATGTGGTCCAAGAGTCTTCTCCAGGACCACAACTTGAAGGCATCAATTTGTAGGCCCTCAGACTTCTTTATAGTCCAACTCTCACATCTGTACATGACTACTGGAAAAACCACAGCTTTGACTATATGAACCTTTGTTGACAAAGTGATGTCTCTGCCTTTTAATATGCTGTCTAGGTTTGTGATACTTTTCTTCCAAGGCACAAGCATTATTTTAATTTCATGGCTGCAGTCATCATATGCAGTGATTAGGGAGCCCAAGAAAATAAAACCTGTCACTGCTTCCACTTATTCCCCATCTATTTGCCTTGAAGTAATGGGACAGACAGATGAGGAAACAATGGAAATAGTGACAGACTTTATTTTCTTAGGCTCCAAAATCACTGTAGAGGGTGACTGCAGCCATGAAATTAAAAGATGCTTGCTCCTTGGAAGAAAAGCAATAAAAAACCAGGACAGCATATTAAAAAGCAGAGGCATGACTGCCTATAAAGGTCCAACTAGTGAGAGCTATGGTTTTTCCAGTAGTCATGGATGGATGTGAGAGCTGGACCATTAAGAAAGTTGAGTGCCAAAGAATTGATGCTTTTGAACTGTGGTGTTGGAGAAGACTCTTGAGAGTCCCTTGGACTGCAAGGAGATCCAACTAGTCCATTTTAAAGGAGATCAGTCCTGGGTGTTCACTGGAAGGACTGAAGTTGAAGCTGAAGCTCCAATAGTTAGGCCACCTGGTGCGAAAAGCCGACTCATTGGAAAAGACCCTGATGCTGAGAAAGATTGAAGGCAGGAGGAAAAGGGGACAACAGAGGATGAGATGGTTGGATGGCATCACCAACTCAATGAACATGAGTTTGAGCAAATATTGGGAGATGAAGGACAGGGAAGCCTGAGGTGCTGCAGTCTGTGGGGTCACAGTCGGACATGACTGAGTGACTGAACAACAGCAATAATGGGACCTAGATTTTTGCATGTCTAGTTTTAAGCCAGCATTTTCACTCTCCTCCTTCACCTTCATCAAGAGGCTCTTTAGTTCCTCTTTGCTTTCTGCCATTAAAATGGTGGTATCTGCATATCTGAGGTTGTTGACATTTCTACTGGTAAACTTGATTCTAGCTTGTGATTTATCCAACCCAGCATTTCACATGCTGTATTCTGCATATACATTAAATAGGGTGACAATATACAGCCTTGACATACTTATTTCCCAATTTTGAAGCAGTCCATTGTTCCATGTCCAGTTCTAACTGTTGCTTCATTTCCTACATACAAGTTTCTCAGGAGGCAGGTAAGGTGATCAGGTATTCCCCTTCCCATGAAGAATTTTCCATAGTTTGTTCTGATCCACACAGTGAAAGGCTGTTAGTGTAGTCAGTGAAGCAGAAGTAGATATTCTTCTGGAATTCCCTTGCTTTCTCCATGACACAACAGATGTTGGCAATTTGATCTCTGGTTCCTCTGCCTTTTCTAAATCCAGCTTGAACAGCTGGAAGTTCTCAGTTCACATACCGTTGAAGCCTAGCTTGAAGGATTTTGAGCATTACCTTGCTAGCATGTGAAATGAGCCCAATTGTGCCTTCGTTTGAACACTGGCATTATCTTTCTTTAGAACTGGAATGAAAACTGACCCTTTCCAGTCCTGTGGCCCCTGCTGAGTTTTCCAAATCTGCTAGCATCTTGAGTTCAGCACCTTAACAGCATCATCTTTTAGGATTTGAAATAGCTCAGAGGGAATTCCACTGCCTCCCCTAGCTTTGTTGGTAGTGATGCTTCCTAAGGTCTGCTTGACTTCACACTCCAGGATGTCTGGCTCTAGGTGAGTGACCACACCATCATAATTATCTGGGGCATTAAGGCCTTTTTTATACAGTTCTTCTGTGTACTGTTGCCATCTCTTCTTAATCTCTTCTGCTTCTGTTAGGTTCTTGCCGTTTCTGTCCTTTATTGTGCCCATCCTTGTATGAAATGTTCCCTTGATAGTTGCAATTTTTTAGTCTTTCCCATTTTGTCGTTTTCCTATATTTCTTCACATTGTTCACTTAAAAAGGCTTATCTCTCCTTGCTATTCTCTGGAACTTTGCATTTAGTTGGGTATATCTTTCCCTTTCTCTTTTGCTTTCCACTTGTCTTCTTTTCACAGCTATTTGTAAGTCTTCCTCAGACAACCGTTTTGCCTTCTTGCATTTTTTTCTTTTGGATGGTTTTGGTCATCGCTTCCTGTACAGTGTTACGAATCTCTGTCCATAGTTCTGCAGCACTCTACTAGATCTACCCTTTAATCTATTTGTCACCTCCACTGTATAATAATAAGGGATTTGTTTTAGGTCATACTTGAATGGTCTAAGCGCATACATTAAGCGCAGGCGGTGGCCGACGTGGCAGCCGCACTAAGCGCAAGCGGCCACCGCTGCCGCAAGCAGCCCAACTAAACGCAGGCGGCTGCCGCGAGCGGCCGCAGCCGGGAGGGGCCACCCGTCGGGGGTCAGGGGCGGCGGCCGGGAGGAGGCACCCCGCGTCTGAGGGAGGAGCCACCCCGCGTCCGAGGTCAGGGGCAGTGGCCAGGAGCAGCCACCCCGCGCCCAAGGCCAGAGGCGGCACTAGAGGCCAGGGGCGGCGGCTGGGAGGAGCAACCCATCCAAGGAACTGTGGTTGCGTGGGCGCAGGAGGGCCTAGAGGAGCTATCTCACATTGAAGATCAGGAAGGGCGGTGGTGTGGAGATACCACTCATCCAAGGTAAGGAGCAGCGGTTAAGAGATACCCCACACCCAAGGTAAGAGAAACCCAAGTAAGATGGTAGGTGTTGCAAGAGGGCATCAGAGGGCAGACACACTGAAACCATACTCACAGAAAACTAGTCAATCTAATCACACTAGGACCACACCCTTGTTTAACTCAATGAAACTAAGCCATGCCTGCAGGGTAACCCAAGACAGGCGGGTCAGACGGAGGAGAGGTCTGACAGAATGTGGTCCACTGGAGAAGGGAATGGCAAACCACTTCAGTATTCTTGCCTTGAGAACCCCATGAACAGTATGAAAAGGCAAAATGATAGGATAATGAAAGAGGAACTCCCCAGGTCAGTAGGTGCCCAGTATGCTACTGGAGATCAGTGGAGAAATAACTCCAGAAAGAATGAAGGGATGGAGCCAAAGCAAAAACAAACCCCAGCTGTGGATGTGACTGGTGATAGAAGCAAGGTCCGATGCTGTAAAGAGCAATATTGCAGAGGAACCTGAAATGTCAGGTTCATGAATCAAGGGAAATTGGAATTGGTCAAACAAGAGATGGGAAGAGTGAACATCAATGTTCTAGGAATCAGCGAAATAAAATGGACTGGAATGGGTGAATTTAACTCTGCTGCTGCTGCTGCAGCTAAGTCGCTTCAATCGTGTCTGACTCTGTGCAACCCAATAGACGGCAGCCCACCAGGCTCCCCCGTCCCTGTGATTCTCCAGGCAAGAACACTGGAGTGGGTTGCCACTTCCTTCTCCAATGCATGAAAGTGAAAAGTGAAAGTGAAGTCACCCAGTCGTGTCCAACTCTCCGTGACCCCATGGACTACAGCCTACCAGGCTCCTCNGCCTCCCCAGATATAAAAATTATTTACTTCATCTTTCTCTATTTTCATATTTATTTTATAATGCATATAATTTATTAGTGGACAAGAAGGTATATACATATATGTATATAATTTATGAATAAATAAATAGAGATAGATTATAGTGCATGCCCCGAAGTTTTTAATTATGGTAATGTATCGTCACAATAATTGGAGACCAACGATTTTCGAGTATGAGTTTGGAATTTAGCAGACAGGTTTAAATAGGGCTCTGCCACTCACTGGCTGCATTCCCTTGATCTAAATAATCTATTATAGGTCTTATTTTCTCACTGTAAATTGAGATAAGGCCCACAAAGCATTTAATAGAGTGTACCATGTAGTAAATGTTCAATAAATATCATGAATGTTCAATAAACATCAATAGACATTATCATTGTTCCTAAGTATTTCGAAGTTCTCCAGTCTTCCAGGATCACCCTTTTCTTTAATATCACAATAAATAACTCAGTTCCTCCCACCTTATTTATTTATGAGAAGACCAGCATATGCCCCTGAATTTCAGTAGGAGGTGCTCAAATTCTTTAGGTGGTTACACTTCTCTGGTGGCTGCCTGATGTTTCTATCCTGGCTCAGTTGTCCATCACTTATAGTCTTTCATCCTATTCCTTCTCTACATGACTTTCTAGAGTGGACATAGTCTCCTCTCCAGCATTCCTTGAGATTCAAGACTATTGTGATTTTCCTTAAGATTTGTGGATAACAAAAGGTAAATACAGTTTGCTATGTTGTTGTTCAGTTGCTGAGTTGTGTCTGACTTTTTGTGACTCCCTGGGCTGCAGCACACCAGGCTTCCCTGTCCATCACTATCTCCAAGTTTGCTCGGATTCATTGTCCATTGATTCAGTGATGCTATCTAACTATCTCATCCTCTGCCACCCTCTTCTCTATTTGCCTTCAATTCTTCCCAGCATCAGAGTCTTTTTCAATGAATTTTCTCTTCAAAGCAGGTTGCGAAAGTATTGGAGCTTCAGCTTCAGCATCAGTCCTTCTAATAAATATTCAGGGTTGATTTCCTTTAGGATCGACTGGTTCGATCTCCTTGCAGTCCAAAGTTCTTTCAAGAATCTTGTCCAGCACTACAGTTCAAAAAAATATAGTTTACCCTGTATTTACCTTGTGTTAATAAGGGAATCAACTTAAAATTTCAATATCACACAATGTCCTTTTGAAGTTCATGGACTGCTGTCCACTGTTGGGAATCTCTTATTGATTCTGTGTGACTTTGGGCCTGGTCTTGTCTCCCTGTCATTAGCAATAAGAACTTTTGAGAACTTTCTGCCTTCTTTGCTCTCCCTTGAATCTCTGCCCCAGTTTCTCAGACCACTACAGGCCACTGTGTCATGCCAGTGCCTTAAGCATAGCTGTACTCTGAGCTTTAAACTCCTCCAGGGTGCTGTTCACACAGATGTGTGAGTAACACTTCCTGGAGTTACACAGTAAGGCAGCCCTGACCCTTTTCACCATGAGTGGAGGTGGTGAAAAAGCTTCACTTTCAAAATCAAGACTCTCTTAACATATCTTCCTAAAATTAAATAAATAAATAAATAAAAATTGCCATAGGTCTCTCTTTTTTACTAAACAATTAAAAGCAGTGTTTGAATCTACTGTTTTTCTTTTCTGACTTCAAAGTTATCAGACTGAATTCTGAGGCAGGGCTCAAGGTCAGAATTTTTTTTACTTTCCTTGTGAGTCTTTATAATGGAGCTGGACACTATATAATTTATTACCCCTACTTTCTTTCTAAATCAAGTACTAGATGTCTATTTTTGCCCCCTCTTTCAACCACCACCACTACAAATAGCAATGAAGCTATCATCACTAGCACCCCCACCATGACCCACATAACCTCCTTGGCCAAGAGCATCACTCTCTCCACTGACTATCATCACCGTCACTTTCTCCACCACCAACATCATGTCAGCATCAACACAAAGGACTGCCATCATCTCCCGCGTGATCATCATCACTACCACCGTAGCCATCACTACCAACTCGACTTTTCTGAGATCCTGTGGCAATTCTATGAAAAGCCATCAAAGCTCTCTAGAGGTCTTTTTTATCTATAGGTATGCCTATGAGTTTCCAGCATTTATTTTGTTTTGTTTTTGTTTGTTTGTTTCTTTTTTGCTCACTAGATACCCTTTTCTTCCATTGCTAGAGAGAAGACCAGAATAAAAGCAATGTCCTAGTCCTGATGTCTTACAGATCAGACATTGAGGCCTCTTCAGACTTGGCGCTGATCCTGAGCCTTATCAAACATATGGTCATAGTTCTATAATATAGTTTCTACCCTTTCCATCTTGTTGTCTCCCATTGTCTCCAGAGAACTTCCCTGGGCTATTTCTTGACTCTAGGGAACCCCACCACCATCCAGACAACTCTAATGTTTTTAAAAAGAGGGGTGAGTTATTATAAGTGACCTCTTGCCTTTAGGGACTTCTTTAGGTGCTTGGCCATCCTATGACCAAAAATCCCAAGTCAGAAAAGTTTTCCATCCACTTGGTACCATACTAAGGGACTGACCGCCATTAGTGGATCTAGTTAGTTTCTCATCTATTCATGGTCTAATGGGAGGTTTCTCATAGAACATCAACAACTGGATTTCCTTTCAACTGGGGTGTCTATCAGTGCAATGATGGACACCTTCCAATCCAGCCTCATGATCCACTGTCCCCAAAGTGGAAAACAGGCCTTTATAAGTAATGTTGGCCATGAGAACATAGCCTTCTTAAAGGTTTTCAGTCTTCTTTTTGAGTTGAACATGGTCTAATATAGGATAGAGAGGGGGAAAAAATATTAATAAGTAATAATAATGCATTCCCTGTAATTAGCACAGCTACAGTAGGAGTTAAAAACAAAAATTTGATATAGTACCTGGACATCTCAAGCAAGAAATAAAATTAACTTTGGTTCAATTACACTGAGTGAAAAGTACTATACAGCATAGGTGACCTGAGGCTAGGATAGGGTTTTATTGGATCATAGCTATTCTCATTCACTTACACATCATCTGTGGCTGTTTTTGTGCTACAATGGCAAGGTTCAATAGCTGTGAGATTCTGTGTGATCCACCAAGTCTAAAATATTTATTATCAGGCTCTTTATACAAAAAAAGTTTGGCAACGCTTGCTCTAAATAATGAATATTTTTTCTTCTTAGAAATGGTTTTTCTTTATGTCATAGAAGTGAAGGCTTAACTTTACTTAAGGCATTAGATGTAGAGAGTAGTTGAAGCAGGGCTTCTATATATCCTGCTAGATCCAGGGTATTTGGTCCTAAAACTATTGATAGACAGAGTAGCTTTCTGCCTTTCAACCTTTAGTCCAGTCTACTGTATTGGAGATTAGAGTCAAGACCTTGGCTGATAATAATCTCTTTGCTTTGCTTCCTTTGGGCAAATTCCTTCTTAGAGATCTTGTGGGAAGGTGAAGTAATATATCCAAAGCAGAAAAGGTCACACTCATGATGGGGTATTCCTGAGTCTCTCAGTCAGATACTACCTGTTAGTACCTTAATTAACCTAGTCCAGTATTCTTGCCTTGAGAATCCTATGGACAGAAGAACCGGGCAGGCTAAAGTCCACAGGATCGCAAAGAGTTGGATATGACTGAAATGACTTAGCATACATACATGATATGTTTGTGTGCATGAATGGAGAAAGCTAACTGAGTTAGTTTGCTGGTAATAACAGAATTTAAGTTTGTCATCTCCAAGTAGTTTTATCTCACTGCCACAGATTCAAGGCCTATAGTGTCTCAGCACATCCTGAGGTTCAGTTCAGTTCAGTCGCTCAATTGTGTCCAACTCTTTGCAACCCCATGGACTGCAGCATGCCAGGCTTCCCTGTCCATTACTAGCTCCCGGAGGCTTACTCAAACTCATGTCCATTGAGTCAGTGATGCCATCCAACCATCTCATCCTCTTTTGTCCCCTTCTACTCCCGCCTTCAACCTTTCCCAGCATCAGGGTCTTTTCAAATGAGTCAGTTCTTCACATCAGGTGGCCAAAGTATTGGAGTTTTGGCTTCAACATCAGTCCTTTCAATGAATATTCAGGACTGACTTCCTTTAGGATGAACTGCTTGGATCTCTATGCAGTTCAGGGGACTCTCAAGAGTTTCTCCAACACCACAGTTCAAAAGCATCAATTCTTTGGAGCTCAGCTTTCTTTAGAGTCGAACTCTCACATCCATACATGACTACTGGAAAAACCATAGCCTTGACTAGACAGATCTTTGTCAGTAAAGGAATATCTCTACTTTTAAATATGCTATCTAGGTTTGTCATAGCTTTTCTTCCAAGGAGCAAGTGTCTTTTAATTTCATGGCTGCAGTCACCATCTGCAGTGATTTTGAAGCCCCCAAAAATAGTCTGTCACTGTTTCCATTTTTTCCCCATCTATTTTCCATAAAGTGATGGGACCAGCTGCCATAATCTTAGTGTTTTGAATGTTGAGTTTTAAGCCAGCTTTTTCACTCTCCTCTTTCCCTTTCATCAGGGGCTCTTTAGTTCTTCTTTGCTTTCTGCCATAAGGGTGGTGTCATCTGCATATCTGAGGTTATTGATATTTCTCCCAGCAGTCTTGACTCCAGCTTGTGCTTCATCCAGCCCAGCATTTCTCATGATGTACTCTGCCTGTAAGTTAAATAAGCAGGGTGACAATATACAGCCTTGATGTACTCCTTTCCTGGTTTGGCACCAGTCTGTTGTTCCATGTCCAGTTCTAACTGTTGCTTCTTGACCTGCATACAGATTTCTCAGGAGACAGGTCACGTGGTCTGGTATTCCCATCTCTAAGAATTTTCCACAGTTTATTGTGATCCACACAGTCAAAGGCTTTGGCATAGTCAATAAAGCAGAAGTAGATGTTTTTCTGAAACTCTTGCTTTTTCGATGATCCGATAGATGTTGGCAATTTGATCTGTCGTTCCTCTGCCTTTTCTAAATCCAGCTTGAACATCTGGAGGTTCATGGTTCATGTATTGTTGAAGCTTGGTTTGGAGAATTTTGGAAATTACTTTGCTAACGTATGAGATGAGTGCAAGTGTGAGGTAGTTTGAGCATTCTTTGGCATTGCCTTTCTTCGGGATTTCCAGTCTTGTGGCCCCTGCTGAGTTTTCCAGATTTGCTGGCATATTGAGTGCAGCACTTTCACAGCATCATTTTTAAGGGTTTGAAATAGCTCAACTGGAATTCCATCACACCACTAGCTTTGTTTGTAGTAATGTTTCCTACAGCCCACTTGACTTCACACTCTAGGATTTCTGGCTCTAGGTGAGTGATCACACCATCGTGATTATCTGGGTTGTGAAGCTCTTTTTTGTACAGTTCTTCTGTGTATTCTTGTCACCTCTTCTTAATATCTTCGGCTTCTGTTAGATCCATACTGTTTCTGTCCTTTATTGAGCCCGTTTTTGCATGAAATTTTCCCTTGGTATCTCTAATTTTCTTGAAGAGATCTCTAGTCTTTCTTATCTCTCCTTGCTATTCTTTGGAACTCTGCATTCAAATGGGTAAATTTTCCTGTTTTCTTTTGCCGTTTGCTTCTCTTCGTTTCTCAGCTCTTTGTAAAGCTTCCTCAGACAATCATTTTGCCGTTTTGCATTTCTTTTTCTTGGGGATGGTTTTGCTCACCACCTCCTACACAATGTTACAAACTTCCATCCATAGTTCTTCAGGCACTCTATCAGCTCTAATCCCTTGAATCAATTTGTCATTTCCACTGTATAATTATAAAGGATTTGATTTTGGTGATACCTGAATGGTTTAGTGGTTTTCTCTTCTTTCTTCAATTTAAGTCTGAATTTTTCAATAAAGAGTTCACAATCTGAACCACAGTCAGCTCCAGTTCTTGTTTAGGCTGACTGTATAGAACTTCTTCATCTTCAGCTGCAAAGGATATAATCAATCTGATTTCAATATTGATCATCTGGTGATGTCCATGTGTAGACTCTTCTCTTGGGTTATTGGAAGAGGGTGTTTGCCATGACCAGTGTATCCTTTTGGCAAAACTATGTTAGCCTTTCCCCTGCTTCATTTTTGTACTCCAAGGCCAAACTTGCCTGTTAACTCCAGGTATCTCTTGACTTCCTACTTTTGCATTCCAGTCCCTTATGATGAAAAGGACATCTTTTTCTGGCGTTAGTTCTAGAAGGTCTTATAGGTCTTCATAGAACCATTCAGCTTCTTCAGCATTAGTGGTTGGGGCTTTACATTCTATCTCTCAGTCCACAAGCAAATACTAAGATTGTGTAACTTTCTTAGACAGGCTTATGACTAAGCCACCACTCTATGTGACAGCAATTCATTGCAAAATTGAGTAACAATGATTCACAAAATCTGCATTCCCACTCCTATCTAGCACTGACTTATATATGCCTACAAGTTAATTATAAACGAGACTACAAACTTTTTTTTTTTT
>SJYA01000105.1:70920-253386 GCA_006410615.1 Neotragus moschatus
AGAATTTTCCACAGTTTATTGTGATCCACACAGTCAAAGGCTTTGGCATAGTCAATAAAGCAGAAGTAGATGTTTTTCTGAAACTCTTGCTTTTTCGATGATCCGATAGATGTTGGCAATTTGATCTGTCGTTCCTCTGCCTTTTCTAAATCCAGCTTGAACATCTGGAGGTTCATGGTTCATGTATTGTTGAAGCTTGGTTTGGAGAATTTTGGAAATTACTTTGCTAACGTATGAGATGAGTGCAAGTGTGAGGTAGTTTGAGCATTCTTTGGCATTGCCTTTCTTTGGGATTTCCAGTCTTGTGGCCCCTGCTGAGTTTTCCAGATTTGCTGGCATATTGAGTGCAGCACTTTCACAGCATCATTTTTAAGGGTTTGAAATAGCTCAACTGGAATTCCATCACACCACTAGCTTTGTTTGTAGTAATGTTTCCTACAGCCCACTTGACTTCACACTCTAGGATTTCTGGCTCTAGGTGAGTGATCACACCATCGTGATTATCTGGGTTGTGAAGCTCTTTTTTGTACAGTTCTTCTGTGTATTCTTGTCACCTCTTCTTAATATCTTCGGCTTCTGTTAGATCCATACTGTTTCTGTCCTTTATTGAGCCCGTTTTTGCATGAAATTTTCCCTTGGTATCTCTAATTTTCTTGAAGAGATCTCTAGTCTTTCTTATCTCTCCTTGCTATTCTTTGGAACTCTGCATTCAAATGGGTAAATTTTCCTGTTTTCTTTTGCCGTTTGCTTCTCTTCGTTTCTCAGCTCTTTGTAAAGCTTCCTCAGACAATCATTTTGCCGTTTTGCATTTCTTTTTCTTGGGGATGGTTTTGCTCACCACCTCCTACACAATGTTACAAACTTCCATCCATAGTTCTTCAGGCACTCTATCAGCTCTAATCCCTTGAATCAATTTGTCATTTCCACTGTATAATTATAAAGGATTTGATTTTGGTGATACCTGAATGGTTTAGTGGTTTTCTCTTCTTTCTTCAATTTAAGTCTGAATTTTTCAATAAAGAGTTCACAATCTGAACCACAGTCAGCTCCAGTTCTTGTTTAGGCTGACTGTATAGAACTTCTTCATCTTCAGCTGCAAAGGATATAATCAATCTGATTTCAATATTGATCATCTGGTGATGTCCATGTGTAGACTCTTCTCTTGGGTTATTGGAAGAGGGTGTTTGCCATGACCAGTGTATCCTTTTGGCAAAACTATGTTAGCCTTTCCCCTGCTTCATTTTTGTACTCCAAGGCCAAACTTGCCTGTTAACTCCAGGTATCTCTTGACTTCCTACTTTTGCATTCCAGTCCCTTATGATGAAAAGGACATCTTTTTCTGGCGTTAGTTCTAGAAGGTCTTATAGGTCTTCATAGAACCATTCAGCTTCTTCAGCATTAGTGGTTGGGGCTTTACATTCTATCTCTCAGTCCACAAGCAAATACTAAGATTGTGTAACTTTCTTAGACAGGCTTATGACTAAGCCACCACTCTATGTGACAGCAATTCATTGCAAAATTGAGTAACAATGATTCACAAAATCTGCATTCCCACTCCTATCTAGCACTGACTTATATATGCCTACAAGTTAATTATAAACGAGACTACAAACTTTTTTTTTTTTTTAGAAAATGTATTCATATGGGTAGAAATTTACATTTAGAAGAAATTCAGCTGCATTTATGAGTGGTTGGAACTAAAGCTAGTAGTTACTGCGTTCAGTTGGCTTAGATCATTGAGAGTAATTCTCATTAGATTTATGGTTTCTACTCTGAAGTAGAATAGTTTATTGCACTCAGCTTAGAAATTATGATTTAAACCCATAACAAAGATACTTTGAAATGCAAACCTTCAAGTAGGACCTTTGTCAGAAAAGTGTGGGTTAATGCCCCAAATCCACCACTGCTGCTCAAAAAAAAAAATTATAAACTGGTGGCTGCATAAGGAACTCATATTAGCTTGGAAGAGTCCCACAGTCTCATATAGTTGGATAGCATCTCTTTAGTGTACTCTTGCCACTCAGACCTGTTAAATACTGTACTTAATGTGCTGTGAAACACTGAAGTGCAGCTGATGTATGTAGACAAAAGGCCCAACCAATGACAATTTGGCACCTAAAACTTATAAGTGAGGCTTCTGAACACTGTGTTGAGCCTCTGAGCTGATTTGATTAAGGCTAAATTTTAGGGTTGGATATAATTAAGGAGATAAACAGTTATAAAACTTGAATTTAGAAATAGTCCAGCCCAGTTTCCAGCCTATTGGCTGTAAACTTTAGCAGCATGTAGGAATTATTGTAAGGAGTCCATTAATACTCATGAGCCCTAAATCTTGTTGAGAAACTAAGTATATTCTACACATAAAATGTAGATATGGTTGTCATGTTAACATGAATTTGTTCTAAAAGATCACTGAATTCATAGGAGCTTTTGGTCATTTTCATCTTATTAATTAGGTACTTAAGCACAGTTAGGACTTCCCTAGTGGCTCAGACAGTGTCTGCCTACAATGCCTACAATACCTGGGTCGGGAAGATCTCCTGGAGAAAGAAATGGCAACCCACTCCAGTACTCTTGCTTGGAAAATCCCATGGATGGAGGGACCTACAATCCATGGGGTCCCAAAGAGTCAGACACAACTGAGCAACTTCACTTTAAGTACAATTAAGCCCTCAAAATTCTAACATCATCAAAGTGAGTGGCTATCTGCTCTGGTGTGGAGAATTTAGCAGTATTCTAACATACAAATCTTCCACACTTACGTAAGACTGGCTTCCCTGGTGGCTCACAGGTTAAAGCGTCTGCCTAGGTTCGATCCCTGGGTCGGGAAGATCCCCTGGAGAAGGAAATGGCAACCCACTCCAGTATTCCTGCCTGGAGAATCCCATGGATGGAGAAGCCTGATGGGCTACAGTCCATGGGGTCAATAAGAGTACCTAAGTCAATAAACTAAATGAGTCTGTTTTTAAAACCTGACACTATCATTGCTAAGAAAAATGCTTCTGGCTTTTTAAAACTGAAGTATAGTTGATTTACAATGTTGTGTTTTCTGCTGTACAGCAAAGTGACTTATACACATTTNAAGCCTGATGGGCTACAGTCCATGGGGTCAATAAGAGTACCTAAGTCAATAAACTAAATGAGTCTGTTTTTAAAACCTGACACTATCATTGCTAAGAAAAATGCTTCTGGCTTTTTAAAACTGAAGTATAGTTGATTTACAATGTTGTGTTTTCTGCTGTACAGCAAAGTGACTTATACACATTTAAACATTCTTTTTAAAATATTATTTTCCATTATGGTTTATCCCAGGAGATTGGAAAGTTTCCTGTACCATACAGTAGGACCTTGTTGATATATATACATCCTATATATACTAGTTTGCATCTACTAACCCCAAACTTTCAGTGCATCCCTCTTTCTTCTCCCCTCCTCTTTGGCAATGACACATTTATTTTCTGTGTCTGTGAGTCATATGGCACCAATGAGTTTTTCATTTGTACCATATTTTAGATTCCACACTAAATGGTATCATATGGTATTTTTGACTGACTTAATATGATAAATGCTGGTACATTAATGTTGCTGCAAATGGGTATTTCATTCTCTTTTATGGCTGAGTAGTATTCCATTGTGTGTGTATACACACACACACCACATCACCTTTATCCATTCATCTGTCAGTGGACATTTAGGTTGTTTCCATGTTTCGGCTATTGTGAATAGTGCTGCTATGAACATGGGGTGCCACGTTTCTTTCTGAATTGGTTTTGTCTGGATATGTGCCCAGGAGTGGGATTGCTGGATCATATGCTAATTCTATTTTTAGTTTTCTGAGGAACTTCTGTACAGCTTCTGGCTTTTAATTTGTATATAAATATTATTGGTTTGTATAGCATTTTATAAAAACTGGATTGTAAAGTCTCAAAGAACATTGTTATCATTTGTAGTCAAGAAGAAAACCTACAAAGATGAGAAAACTGACTACACAAAACCACTTACCTTTCTTAATTAATGGAAACCCGTCTGATTTAAAATGACCATATGGGACTGTTTGGGCATCATTTTTAAAAGTCATTTTCAGACCTAGTATCTTTTCCTCAAAGATCCATATTTCAGGCCCTAATGATTATTTTTGTATCTAAACCATTTACTGAAGGAGGTTTATAGCAAAAAGATGGCTTGGGCTTTAGAATTTATAAATACAAAGGGCCAAACTAAACCATGCCCGCAAGGCAACCCAAGATGGGCGAGTCATGGTGGAGAGGTCTGACAGAATGTGGTCCACTGGAGAAAGGAATGGCAAACCACTNAGGAGACAGATTTGCTGAATTCCTTTCAGTGTTTTAAATCCATGGAACCATTACAAAATTTGGTCTGATTCCACAGGTCTTTGCTTAGTTAAAACACACAATACTATACATGAATTTAAATATCACACTGGAGAGAAAGAGGCTTATGTTTACCAGTCAGGTCACTTTAGGTTAGCTGAAGGCAGCTAAGGCATTGAGGGGCTTCCCTGGTGGTTCAGTGGTAAAGACTCCACCTGCCAGTGCAGGAGACCCACTCACATGTTTGAACTTTGAGTACGGAAGATTCTCCTAGAGAAGGAAATGGCAACCTGCTCCTAGAGAAGGAAATGGCAACCTGCTCCAGTATTCTTGTCTGGAGAATTCCATGAACAGAGGAACCAGGTGGGCAGTTAATGAGGTTGCAAAAGAGTGGGATACAACTGAGCGGCCAAACAGCAGCAGCAAGGTGCTTGAGAGAGGATGAAATTTTTACACTTCCTTTTTATGTTTCCTTCAACACCTGCTGAAGGGGACAACCTGGTAATATATATATATTTTTTACTATTGCTGTTTGCTAACATAAAACTTATCCCTTTACCTCAAGCACTTACCTGCAAAATATTTACTATTCTCTTGTGATTTAAGTCAATTGCCATATATGCACTTTTTTGCTGATTTCTCAGAGCACAAGTGTTTAGGCAGCAGTTTCTGGTTAGGTCTGTTCACTCAGTCATTCAATCACACATTCAATCACGCAACTGACCAGCATTTACAGATCATAATGCAGCTGTCTTAAAGAGAACCAAAACAACAAAGTTTTTTAAAGAATTACCAGAACTTTTATTTTTGCTTTAGTTTTATTAAAAAAATAAATATGTCATAAAGCTTTTTTTTTCCTTTAGGGAGAAAAAAAGGAACAAGTTTCATAAAACCAAATAAGCAACAGTAAGATGTCTTAACTTGAAAAAGATTGGGAATTACTGGTTTACAAGTTACAACTGAATGAAAGGACAACTAAACCAGCCTCAGCTGGCTATTTCATGCCAATGGCAGCAAACAAAAAGATCAACAAGGGCAAAATAAATAACTGTGTGGAAGCCCTGGTAAGTGCTTAAACAGGCCAAGTCACTGAGACATCAGGATAGATAGATCTTGCTTTGAACAACACAGAAGTTCCTGAAGAGTTGTGTATAAATGAAATAACTGCAAACATACTAGGAGAGCTTGGAATCTGAAAGAATTCCATAGTGAATTCTTTTGTGAACAACCACTTCCACTTTTGTAAATCCAGGTCTGTTTGCTTTGCTTAAGGCAAAGTACACCAAGCGGCTACCTCTCAGCTCAGGCAGAGGCCCGGTCTCCTAACACTGCTCCTACTGGGTCAGTGGCACAATTTCCAAGTCTGTGTTTCTGTGAAGTAGTGTAAGATACAGAGTTGACCAGGGAACCCAGCTACACCTGGCAAAGCAGGCAGAGGGGTGGGAGTCCACCTTTAATATTTCCATGTCAACAAATACTTTTTTGAGATCTACTTTGTGCAAAGTACAGTGATAAACTGTAACCAATTCAGTTACAGATGTATTAATTCTTTCTCTAAAACCTTCAGTCAGGGCCTACGTCTGGAACACTAAAAGTAATACTTTTAATTCTGAAGACTGGCTTTAACCAAATCAGGTGCCCAACTCCTTCAAACTGGGGTGGACGATAATGAGAGACTGAGTTTTCTAAGGCTGAAGTTTAACAGAAGAACCATATTTTATATAACTAGTTAATGAAAAATTTTGCTGGTGACAAATTTTTCAAATGGTTCTTTTTTTTTTCCTCTTACTTTCTCTAAACAGAACTGAGTTCTCAGGCAAACTCTGCAGAACAGTTAAAGTCACTGATTTAACTCTGTGGTAGGGTGACATATTTCAGTCCTACTGACAGAAACAGAACTTTCTTTCCACCCACCAGAATGCCATAAACTCGTCCTACACCACAGCAGCAGTGCTTTGGACAGAGTAAATATGGTAGTACTAGTTCCAGTCAGTTTTAATCTTTGTAAATAAACTGGATCCTCACATTTGCTCACAGCCTCCATTTGGCCAAACTTCTACCAGGCTTAAGCCACATTTAGTTAGGCTGTTCCGTTTCTTTATTAAAAATGCTTCTAATAACATTGCTGCCTATAATGTACAGGTGTGGCTGAAAAGAGTATGCAATCCGTAGTCTTTTCCACACTGAGTACACTAACAACAATTAGTAAATAATTAAAGAATAAGTGGTCATTTTAAAACTTGTGTTTTTCTTAAAAAATTTTTTTCCCACTTTCTAGCACTTAAAAAAATGGTCTTAAAACTGCCCTATTTCCAATGCTGTTCCCTACTCTGTCCACCCATCCAAAACCTGCTACAAACGCTGGATTGAGTTTATACAAATAATTTAGCAGTACCAAGATTTTTCAGATGGAAACAGTGTTACTGACTTCTTCATACTGGATAACAAAATAAGGGTAACTCTGGTCATCATTAAAAATGACAAAAATCTGAGGCTCAAAGAAATTATCGACACAAGAGTCATATAGGTCACTGGTGACGCTGCCGGGGTTGACGGGAGGGGGCCTTCTCATGCCGTGACTGCCCATCGTGTATCTGCCAGTTAGCACTTTAGCCAGAAACATGAAATGGACTCCTTTGGAGGACTTCTTAGAAAAGTTATGAGAGTAGCTTGCCTTCTTTGCAAAGTAACTGCCCTGTCCAAACATTGTAGCATGCTTTCCACAGACTCGCGGATCAAAGTTGTGCTTGCAGATCCCATCTACCACATCCTGGGATGTTCCATGAAATAAATGTCTCTCATTTATTATTCTGTCACGGCCAAACATTTTCCGGTTCATATATTCCTTTTTCCTAATGCAAAAAGTGGACAGGGAATTCAGAAGAAGGAAGGTATAGATAAGTTTAATAGGCATGATATTCTCTTTATGGTTTCAATGGAGACGAAATGTTAACATTGACTTCAAGGGCAGAAATATCATCAAAGAGCATACTGCAAGTTTAAACTTCTCTTTTGCACAGCAGACAAAAGCCCTTTGCCTCTTTGCTCCACCAAACATCTGTTCACTTGTTCTTTCATTTCAAATCTAGCTCTCTCAGCTTACCTTCTCAGGGTGACTCCCTTACCTAATTCCACCAACCTGAAATTCTCTCAATTCTGAGGTTCCTCAAATCTACATGCAAGCTCCCCCCTACTGAATTACATTAATTTGTGGCTGACCTGAAATACAGCACCATAAAGTGATCAATAACAAGGCCTCTGGTGCTAGCCTGCCTAGGTTAGCACCATATCTTATTAGCTGTATGACCTGTGGCAAGTTATCGAACTTTTCTGTGACTTACTTTTCTTTCTGTAAAATGCAGACTGTAATAATCCTACTTGGAACGTCTGTTATGAGAATTATGAATTAATATAAGAAAAAATATGACATTAAGTTCTATGCAAGTCTTTACTATTATGTTCTGCATTTATCATTAACTACATCAAGAAAACCTTTTTGAACTTTTCATACTGCTGACTCACCTTTTATATTTCTCCCAAAGAAACTGATTTTGGACTCTCAATATTTGCAAAATTCTATATTTAAACTCAGGCACAGTCTTATGAAAAAGATTATAGATAATTCGGTAACTTTTGTCCTCTGCAGAAACAGGCACTTGGATGAAGTCCTGAGAAGGATGCATATAAACCCAAGTTTCAGGGTAAAAGTTTGCTGAGGTGACCCCATCTGGGCAGATGATCTGTGATGAGGAGGTTGCTTCAAGAGGTGGAGGAGCCTGTGTGGGAACACCACCAAGTGTCCTGGAAGGGAGAGGGAGGAATGTCCATATAAAATCTCAGCGTAAGTCCAACTCACATTACACTGCTCTAACATTATCATCTGAATAGCTTAAATGCATATTTAAAAACTGGCTGATACTCCAATATAAAATAGTTTAAAAAATTATAGAAAATGCTATCAATTAAAGGAAACAAAAAAATCTTAAGAGTGAACACCGTACAGATAATCTATTATTAGCTCCCCTCGGCTTCCTTATGGAGAAAACTCTGGAATGTATTCCTGCAAGGCCAGCAAGCAAGCGCCAATTTATAAATATCTTTCTGAGTTCTGGATTCCTCTTTTGCCTATATACTTACACTTCATTTCAAGGTAACAATCTGTATGTGTTGCTCAAACTTTGTTGTACTAAGCAGAAAACGTTATCACTACTAAAGGCTACTAAGATGGGGAAGCATAGTGAATGGAGACAGTGAGGCAGGTGGGTAAGAGGGAGCTTACAGGGAGATGACAGAAAATATTAAAAAAAAAAAAGGCTTATACTTTTAGTTTTTGTATAAAAACAGATCATGGAGTAGGCATCAAAAGAAAGCTAACATTTGGCATTTGCTTGTTTTAAATATCACATATAACAACAAAACCATCAATACAATTCAAATTTTATAGCTTTAGATGTGCTTAAGATAGTGCTAATTACCTTAAGCCCTAGACACTAGAATATCCTTGAACTTTAAATTCAGGTCTGTCACTCTAAAGGATGAGTTTAGACAAGCAGTTACTTATTCCTACCTGATTAAATAATTTAAATCCTATTTCTTGGCCATTTTCAAAATAGAGCAAAAGGAAACAAACAGAGATAAAGGGAATCCTAACCCTGACGCTCAGATTCAGGGCAACAAAGGCCTGCCAGTTATCTTCTGGAGCATTTTCACAAAGACCTGACAGATTCCTCCAGAGCCTTCCTTGTCTGGTACATTTTTCTGAAGAGAGGCCCTACTGCTTTAATCAAATTCTGACAGGTAACGTAACTCCTTAAAAAGCCGTCACTATTCTAGAGGAATGGCAGGACACAGACTGTAATCTCCTTATTTTTAGCTGTTCCCTCTATTCCTGCTCTGTGAAGAGTCTAAGTCCTAACCCACCAGGTTTCCCAGTATTGTTAGGGGTTGATGTTAACAACAGAAGTTTCTGGGTTGAAGAAGGAAGGTAAGATTCTCCCAACCACTCTGCCCAAAATAGGTTATAGGTGGTCACAGCTGTACTGAAAACCTGGCACGGACACCAGAAGAGACGGTTCCTCTCCCTTCTGCTATTCCTGCCTGGAAATCAGTGCACAAAATGGAAGCTTCATAATCAGCTCCTAGGCATTCCAATGACACACTGCAAGCTTCCCACATACCTAGCCTTCTCTAGGGAGCCAGTCAGTCAAAGGCTATAGAGCATGTCCTCAAGGACCTCTGAAAAACGAATTCTCCTAATCTAAGGTCACAGTTTATCACTCTACTTCCCTCCCCTGGCCATTCTGAATGACATTTCCTAACTTCAGTGATGAAGTAAAAATTAATTTTATCCTTTTGGGGAGGGGTCCCCAACCTCCCGCAGCTAATGCCTGATGATCTGAGGTGGAGCTGCTGTAATAATCATAAAAATAAGGTGCACAATAAATGTAACGTGCTCAAATCACCCAGAAACCTTCCTCTGACCCCTAGTCTGTGGAAAAACTGTCTTCCATGGAACCCGTCCCTGATGCCAGAAAGGCTGAGGATCGCTGCTTTCTGGGACTCGGGCCTTATCAAGACCATGAGGTGACTGCACAGGACAGATGTCCTGTCAACTGAAATGGACTTCCAAACTTCAAACGCTGGTATCTGTGTGTTTTGCTCAAGTATTCTAAGAATATTCAATAATAAGATTTTTACTCAGTTCAGTTGCTCAGTCATGTCTGACTTTGCGACCCCATGAATCACAGCACGCCAGGCCTCCCTGTCCATCACCAACTCCCGGAGTCCACTCAAACTCATGCCCATCGAGTCGGTGATACCATCCAGCCATCTCATCCTCTGTCATCCCCTTCTCCTCCTGCCCCAAGCCCTCCTAGCATCAGGGTCTTTGCAAATAAGTCAGCTCTTCGCATGAGGTGGCCAAAGTACTGGAGTTTCAGCTTCACATCAGTCCTTCCAATCAACACCCAGGACTGATCTCCTTTAGGATGGACTGGTTGGATCTCCTTGCAGTCCAAGAGACTCTCAAGAGTCTTCTCCAACACCACAGTTCAAAAGCATCAATTCTTCAGTGCTCAGCTTTCTTCACAGTCCAACTCTGACATCCATACATGACCACTGGAAAAACCATAGCCTTGACTAGACAGACCTTTGTTGGCAAAGTAGTATTTCTGCTTTTACTAGCCCTATTAAAAACCGGCAAGCACATGGAAAAAAATTTATGAGAAACACTAGCTAAACTTGATTGTGGTAATAATTCTGCAATATATATAAAGCCATTACATTGTGCACTTTCAACTTATACAGTGTTTTATGTCAATTACGTTAATACAACTAGAAGGGGGAAAAGGCAGGGAAACCCTTTAAAATGAGCCAACTTTGTAGGAAACTCATGAGTTAAGCTTGCACCCCCCAACCTCCCTACTCTAGAATTCTCAATTCTTAGGTATCTCTGATCCCCTGATAGTTACAGCTTTTTTGACACCTACGATTTTCTTGGACCCTCTGCACTTACTAACACGTCAAAACAAAACTTTCTTCCTGACTAAGATCACGGTCTCTCTAGAAATCCACTTCTGAAATTTGTTTTTGGAATTGGTCCTCCTCTTCCTCCCCTCTAGGCCAGCCCTGGACTCTAGGGCAGACAGGAACTCAATGGCTGCATGCACCATCACACCCTGGTGAACCTGCTGCTACTCTACTCTTTTCCCGATGAAATGTCTGCATAATCTCTTTGAATTTGTTAAGCTCTTAACTTTTTACCTGATGATTACTGTTTCAGATAAGAAGACTAAAATAGGAAATTTTGAAAAGGAAAAGAGTGACTTTCTTTGTTCTCTTGTAAGCCAACGCTATAAATAGGAAGGCTGTATTTGTGGCATTAACTCTACTACTGCTCATACTATTTTTACAGTTCATATTTCTACAAAACAAGCCTGATTAAAAAAAGGTGAAGGGAAGGGTATACCGTAATTGCTAGTCTTAGGATCGAAACAAATCAATTTTCACTCTTCCATAAAACTCTCCCAACAATGCAGCATTGAACGAGCATTCTTCCTCTCACTCAGAAGCTGCATCATGCTTGATTGGCCCAGCATGCCAAGCTGCGGGTCTCACTGATGAGCTCTACTGTCTCACTAGGAGGACAGTATGTTCCTAGCTACTGGACCCTGACACTGTCTCCAGCTGTGCTAGTGCAATTACAGAACAGCATTTTTATTAGTTTCTAATAAAAAAAAAAACCAAACCACAGGGTAAAATTTTTACACCTAAGAAGAAAGCACATATTTACCTCAAGTTTAGAAACACATATTTCTAAAATTTGCCTTACTGACAAACTGCTTAATTAGGTACTGAGCATTTCAAGGATTTTTGTTTATATTTTGTTTTTAATGTTCAATTTGCAATCTCAGAATTAGAATCATTAAGACTATCATAATGATATGCGAAAAACACACTTTGGACTTGAAATAAACTACTAGTAAGAATATAAGATGCCAACCACTATTACCCTAGATCTCCCCAGTTCACAAAACCAAGTAAACCAAGTTGTATTTTAAAAATCAAGCTCTAAATATGATCTATCTGACTAGAATAGATAATGATTTCCCTGGAGACACTACCTTTCAGAGATGGCCTTGCTAATGGCAATGTGCCCCAGATTTTGCCATCTATGGAGATGTGCCAGTAGGCTCTCTAGAGAAAAGTAAAATGGCACTGGGGAAACTGGAAGGAGAGCTCACCTTTAATTTAGAATGATGAATTCAGTCTCAAACCTAGAAGTATGACAGGTACTTTGAATGAGTGTTACAGGAAAATGGGCCTTACTGAGCAAATGAGAATGCAAATTGCTTGAAAAGGTGAATTCTGTCCATGCAAATTCACTGAAGGGAGACAAATGGAGAACACTACCTTGAGGGACAATCTCTACTTGCCAAGGCAGTTTACCTGGCCTAGAAAACAGTCCCATAACATGGAAGGGTATCTCAATCTTCCATGAAAGAGGCAAATGCAAACTCTGATTTAATCTAGATAGAACTACTTTTAGTTGTGGAAAAATGTTTACTTTGCTTTCTAGTCAAAAAAAATGCAAGAGGATGCTCATTCTTTTAGTGCTGGGTTAATTATAGCTCATCTGAACTCTATTTTTGGAAGAATTAAACCTAAAGAATAACTCAATTTTACATTTTAAAGATAATCAAGTTTTTAAAGTCTTTTTGGCATTAAAAGTTATACATTTACATAAAATGGAGGGTGAGAATTTCTGCTGGACACTTACTGTAAATATGGAAGCAGTATAAAACAGGAACGGAAAAGGGGTCTCCTTTTTATTTCTCTTCTGAAGAATGAGTTGTGGAGAATGTAGTGGTTGTTCCACATCATAAATCGGACTTCTTTCAAACCTCGAGAGTTGGCTTCTTCAATCAATCGAATAACAGACTATGGAGGAGAAAACAGAAGGTAAAGAAAAAACACAACAAGTTAAAAAAGCAATAAGGTCACTATAAGATAGGAAAAATGTTAATGTAACAAAAGGTAAAAACAGTTAACTTTGCTGTTAATATCAGAAGAGTGCCATAAAGTACAGTGAATCAAATTATCTCCTGTTATAGGCGGCGGCGGCTGCTGCTGCTGCTAAGTCGCTTCAGTTGTGTCCAACTCTGTGCTACCCCATAGACGGCAGTCCATCAGGCTCCCCTGTCCCTGGGATTCTCCAGGCAAGAATACTGGAGTGGTTCTGTTACAGGCAGGAATTTTATTTTTGTCTAAGATGCAGAACAGAAAGATGCTTCCATGGATTTCCCACCTTATGAAACATGTGAAGGGTTAGTCTATCCTAATTAGAGGCCTTAAAAATGTCCTGGAGATTTTATTGTTTCCATTCCTTAAGAGAGTTTCAGAAGAGGATTAAAGATGGTAGTATATACTGCTCACATAAATCAATTAAGTTCCAAACCCAAGAAACCTCTCAAGAGGAAAAACACAAAGACAGTCCAACACACTGGACTATCCAAATATACTTTAAACAGCCTCTTATTCTCTTCAGAAGATACTAGATACTAGTGACTATTTAAGAATAAGAAATTTTAACTCAATATTGTGTTTTATACTAATTAACATACTAGGTTGTTTTCTTTTGCTGTTTCCTTAAAAGAAAATCCAAGGTAGATAACTCAGTTCTCCCTTTTTTGTAATGCTGGAAATGCATTTAATCAATTAAAGAAGTCAGATCTTTGGAATGTGAAATTAATCTTTAAATCCATTTCAGGGCAATTAATTGTGACTCAGAATTCTCATTCAGAGGCAAAGTAAAGTACCATCATTTTAAAACCTCACTGTATAATGGATGAACTATTCTTACCATCTCAGACTACGGATACGTGTGCACTTGTGATAGAATTTTAAATGACTGATTTGCTTGACCACATGGTTCAATAAATATTTTCAAGTACTTCTTACAGGGGCTTAAGGGCAATTGTTTCCCCCAGTCTTCTAAAATGCTAATAGTGTAACACATGATCCAATCACCAGGAGCCAGATATAGTCAAATGTTACACTAGTGCTCATCTCATTAAAATTACTCCAAAGTTGGCACTGAGTCTGAATACTTATCACAGTAAATACTTGGTCCCTATTGTAATAACATACTGGGAAGAGCATTTTCTCTCTGATAACCATGGTATTTCATTTATGGGCTCCAGGAAATTAATGGTAAAAAAACACATTTCCAGAAAAATCAAGACAGAAAAGTATTACTCATTGTCAACAAGACTTTATATCCATCAGCTCTTTGGTTTGTGGTTCTGTCTAGTCATCATCAGAAAGGAACAGTGAAAGACAAAAAAATTTAAATGCACTTTTTGGAAAGAGATTCTGTAAATACCTCAGGATACTCCCTCCATCCAAAGTGGTCCCTACAGAAGAATTTCCAAACTGTGTGGTAAATAGAGTTGACATTGCTAGAGGGTGGTGTGGACAGCCTTCGTAGTTGGTCAAATTCAGCTGTTTCATACACATTCATGGCATTCAAATCTGCCCAAAATTCTTGTCCTCTAAAAAGACCCAAGAAAAAATGAACTGTTAATAGCAGTACATTTGCAAAACAGAAATACCTAAACATCTCATATGAAATTACAAATATCTAGTATAGTATATTGTAGAATTTTCAAAGCTTGTTTTGTTTGGAGTAAAAAGATATCATTGTGAGTGGTTTCCTCATTTCTTTTATGTCTTTTCTTAACAAGACCAAAACGTCCAAGCCATGGAGCAGGGATTGATTCTATCCTACAGCATCACTGGCCTGAACCAATCAACACAGTCCTGCTCTTCCCACCACAGCAGGATGAGCCAAACCTGGTCTCAAATAATCAGGGAGTCAGCTCTAGGACAAAGCTGACATGGAAAGCAGAGAGAGAAAAGAAACTTCTCTTGAAGCCTGTCTTTTTTACAGAGGCATCAGTTCACCTAAGCCAACATAGGAATACACAATAACTGCCTGATAAAAGATAGGAAAAATAAAATGACCTCAGATGAGACAAGTACTGCGAATCTACCTAACATCATCTTTTATTCTGTGGGTGGAAAAAAAAAAGGTTGACAAAATATGATGAGAAAAAAAAGTCTGGATTATCATAACATTCAGCTATGAGAACAGTTTTGTCATTTTGTTATATGGTCTGCTGCTGCTGCATCCATACTTTATTGGGGAGGGGGAGGTCCTACTATATAAATCAGAATCACTTAAATTTATAAAGGGTCATACAAAAAATTTGTGTTTCTTTTTTAATGGTACTTCATCTAGTGTTTCAGAGAAGGCAATGGCACCCCACTCCAGTACTCTTGCCTGGAAAATCCCATGGGCAGAGGAGCCTGGTAGGCTTCAGTCCATGGGGTCACTAAGAGTCGGACACGACTGAGCGACTTCACTTTCATCTTTCACGTTCATGCACTGGAGAAGGAAATGGCAACCCACTCCAGTGTTCTTGCCTGGAGAATCCCAGGGACGGGGGAGCCTGCTGGGCTGCCGTCTACGGGGTCACACAAAGTCGGACACGACTGAAGTGACTTAGCAGTAGCAGTAGCATCTAGTGTTTGACTCATCTGAACCATTAATGGCAAAATGTTCATTTTTCTTGTGTATATTTCAAAATTTCCCTAAGAAAACATAATATCACAGCTATAAGCAGAGTGACTAAGTTTTTAAATGCATTGTTAAATTCTTTCCACCACAAATTTCTAAATGAATGTCTTTAACACACACCCAGATACTCCAGATCCAGTGGCACTCAAAACTGGCTCATATGAAATCAAGGTGTTTGAACAGATATTCCCAATAATTGACATGTTTTCTTGTCATAAATTAGGATTTTGAAAAGAGTTTAAATTTTGACCTATGGGTTTTGTTGGTTACTGTGAAACTCCAGACTCTGCTCTTAGAACACTTGTTCCAAGGACTGTTAGATAGGTACTCTGCACAAAAAAACATTCTGTGGTCAAGTCTGAAGTTGTCGTCTACACAGAGTTAAACAATTTACTTACTGCAGCTACTCCTCTGTCCCTTAAATATGTGAAGGTAGATACTGAACTATCAATGCCATGATGATGGCTAGAAAGTACTCTTCCAAACCTAATGACAATACTGTCCCTTTTACCATGAATACCTATTAACATCTCTCACTAAACACTCCTGGCAAATGTGAGGGAAAGAAAATATTTTCTACCCTCCACCCCAATGTTAATAATTTGTGAATTAGCTTCTCTTTGGGAAAAAAACAAAAACAAAAAAACTCAGTCATATACGAACTGATGCAGCCATGGAGCACATAACTTGGAAAAAGCAGTTATGTTCCTTTAAAAATTCCTAAAGAGCTTCCCCAAACCCTAATTTCTTACTTAATTTCAAGTGAGGATTAGAATGCCTAATTTCATCCTAACTAGCAGGGTGTAGTCTTAAAAAGAACATATAATTTTAAGTGTGAAATGGGAAGATAATAAAATGCAGTTTATATCACATTTGAACACTTTAAAATTATTTATGGTAAATAGGAATACATAGTCCAGAATTTAAAAAAAAAATGTTTCTGGGAAATTCTACAAAAAAGAAAAATATTGCAAACTGGAACTCCTATACTGAAACTTAACATCAAGTTGCTTTAAACAATTTTCCCTTAATTTTAGGAGCATCTGATGTTATCGAGTGGAGAGATATTAACCTCTTTCTTCCTCTTAAGTTCACTTCCAGTTTCTAAACAGATTTTCCTGCTTTATTTCCCAGTAACTGTTTCCAATTATGAGTCAACAAATCCTCAGTATTTTATTTATGGAGTTCTCAGGTAGTGCAGTTAATATGTTAACATACATTATACTATAAACAGCTAATGCTTTTTGCTGTTAAAGTATCAGATTTTATTCTGGACATCTCTCTAGCAATTTCTGTTTACGCCTATGTTATTAAGACTTCATAGATAATGATTTGCATGAGAAAGACATCTAAAACTGCAGCCTTTGCTACATTCTCTGAGCACTTCAGTCTTTTGGGCATTATGAAATTTCTACGACAAATCCTAATTTACTACAATCAACTGTTCTGTGGATTGATGTATCAAAGTACTGTTTTAGCTCTATTTGAGTTCAATATGATTTTCTAGACTTGACAGAGACAAAATAACAAATTTGAAAAACATTAAATTATCTTTTTATAAGATTAATTTTACCACCTGCTCTCCCTTAAACAGGGAATGCTTAAAAAATCCAAAGCCAAGAGTTTTTATTCTCTTCAATCTGCATCAGTATAAAATTCATCCAACATGAAAGCCAAATGTTCAACATTCACCACTCTTATCAAACCATTGTTTTGTATTATCAGAAACTGGTTTACGAGTCATGTGTATGGAAATGGCGAGGGTGGGCTGTTTTAGGCAATACACAAAGAATCAAACAGATGTAGTCCCTGGCTTCAAGAGAGAAAAAACTAACAAAATCTAAAACCAAAGAAGCAGTACATCTGCCTATCTAACAGAAGTACATTCTGGGAATGAGGACAAAGAAAAGGCGTGCAACATTATGGGAGCGGAGGTGGCTACTGCTCCAGGAATGGATAAAGGTAAAGAAAAGAAAGACACTTTACAGTATCAATATAAGATAGCTTTCTGTAACAGAAAAAATTTTAGGAACCGTTTAATAGGAAATAGGGATTCCTCGGTAGTTCAGACAGTAAAGAATTTGCCTACAATGTAGGAAACCTGGGTTCAGTCCCTGAGTTGTGAAGATCCCCTGGAGACAGGAATGGCAATCCACTCCAGTATTCTTGCCTGAAGAATCCCAAGGACAGAGGAGCCTGGTGGGCTACAGTCAACAGGATCACAGTCAGACATGACTAAGTAACCTAACACTTCACTTCAACAGGAAATAATTACCAGAAAGTGAAGGTTACATGGAAGAAAAAAAGTTCTTCAAGTGTTTTGCTTGAAGGGTAGGGATGAAATAACAGGGCTAGAGTTGGAAAAGGAAACTTTCTCAACAGGGATACGTAAGAGATGAGAAAATGTGAACAGCATACTACATGGTGCACGTAAGAGATGAGAAAATGTGAACAGCATACTACATGGTGCAGTATGAGATGTCAGGCCATGCGCTAAGGAGGCAAGTCTAGGGTCTCAGAGCCTTAAATAAAGGTTGGAATTTAGACTGTTGAGGAGATGGAGGTAAAAGGTCAAAGTGGTCAATACAGGATGTGTATTAACTGAGCAAGAGAGACAGTTCTAGAGATGGGGTTGGAGAGAGGAGACAGAGCTTCCTAAAAGAAGGGTGCAGCCATCCTGGCAGATGGGAACCCTGTCTGACTTAAAGACAGCCTGGCTGAGGGATGGCCAGAGAGGAGCGAGAATGGGAGACAGCCACTGCGCAGTATGCTTTCGATCTAGTTAAATGTATCATGTGGCTGAATAACTCACCCAAAATAAAACTTTATCACAATAAATTATAAAACTGTGAACCTATGGCTGAGTTTTGCTTTAATGGGAAGGAGACTGGACTGAAGAAATATTAACAATTCTGTGTCAACCTGCTTCACCAAAAATACCAGTACACATACCAATGTAAGAATCTTGCAAAATTAATTAAAAATTCCGAAGAGAATACCCATTCTCATAATTTAGATGCTTACTAACAATCTCTATTCCCACTCAACAAATATCTTGACATACCAACATTTCCAGCATATATTATCAATGCACAGTGTACCAACACCTACACCATCATTTGTTCTAGAATGTGTATGTCAGATACTAAAAAGTAAAAAGGGTTTGCCATATAAATGATAGAAGGTAATGTAATGGAAACCAAAACTATTAAATAGTTGCTGAATAAATCAGAAATTAGGACAGAATCCCTTCGCTGGATAAATAGTTCTTGGGATTATGTGTATGCGTTTGGGAGTTCAGGAGAATGTAACCATTTTAGGCAATTTCTCTATTTACAAATTGTTCAAAACCAAGAAAAAAATGTGACAACAAACAAAAGTAATCATAAGTAGACAGAATGACTAAGTGCTGGGCTATGGCCAAGATAAGATGAAAAAGGTAAAATGCCCAAAAGTCAGTGGGGAAAGAGACAAGCAAACTCTGTGGCACAGTGTAAAGTGTGGCACAAAGGTGGTCTGGGAACAATCCGGAGGCAGAAGGCCTAANAGGATGAGATGGCTGGATGGCATCACCGACTCGATGGACGTGAGTTTGAGTGAACTCTGAGAGTTGGTGTTGGACAGGGAGGCCTAGCGTGCTGCAATTCATGGGGTCGCAGAGAGCTGGACACAACTGAGCGACTGACCTGAAGAGTTAGACTAACTGCATGGAGGGGCTGAATGGAGTGGAAGGAGTCCAGGATGTGTCCCATGTTTCTGATCTGGTGACTGGATTAATGGCACCATTACATGAGACTAGAATCACAGAAGATGGAACACATTTAAGTGGGAAGATGATGCAAATAAGACACAGAACTCAAGACTTTAGCAAACGTCAGTTAAGTGAGTTTTCTGGACCTTACTCTGTACAGTTTTAACTAGATAAGTTAGACTTCGGAACCTTGGCTTCCTGCCTATAAAAGTTAACTGGTTTCTATAAGGATAAACCTGTGACCTCAAACTAATCAACACCCACCCTAATCAGCTAGATTAATCAGACACAATTATTTATTACTATGATATAAAGGGAAAATGTCACCCCCAGCTGAAGGTCACGATGAGAGAAGGATAAAGATCAAATGCAGTATCGAGAGTTATTTAGGCTCTTCTGCTACAGACTTAAGACAGGCATGACAGATGGGGTATGTTTGCTGCTGCTAAAGAAATTCCACAGGCGCACGAAATATAGCTGGCTTTTGATACCTGGCTTTGATGTTTCCAGGAACTCATTTAGCAGTGCTGGAATATCTGGCAACTTATAGATTCCTTCAAATATGTTACAAGGTGATGAGAATCAAAGCCATGGCATATATAATACCAAAATACACTGTGAAAGCAGTGTAGTTATTAAACTTCAGAGGACTATGTACTCTTTCTGCTTTAGAAGCATAATAACTGTCATTTATTCTGTCACTAATTAAGATTTTTGCTAACATTGACTTGAATACATAGCAGGAAGTTATTTGGGGAGGCAATAAAAATTATCTTTGTATGTTGCCTACATACAAAGCAACATCTTTCACTGTTTACCAGAGGTTAAATTTCTCTACTTAACTTCTACAGTATGACTTTGGGTCCTGGTAACAACTGGGTTTTCCCCCTTGGTATCCAGAAGTAGTTATAAATACAGACATACCTACAAATCAGAACTCAGAGTTTTGTTTTGTTTTTATTTTAACGTTACTTTGTGTATGACCCTCAGTAGTTACAAGCAAGCTAAGAATCAAATGTTGACTTGCAATTAAATCTGAGCATCTCTAAGAAGACCCTGACTTATTTAAGGCAGGATTGCTAAGACTTAGAGCACTCTGTAAAACAATTAACATTAAACCTGGATGATATATTTACCTCAAAAGATTTGGGGGTAGGTAAAAATATTTCCCACTTTAAGATTCAACAGGGCTTCGAGTGTCCGGGGATCAACTTTCTTAGAGTAAACTTCTAGCTGTGTGTGCTGCTCTCTTGATCCCTCCTAGGACATCTTGGAAACAGGTGAATGAGACAGCAGTAAGTTAATGAGTGGATTTATCCACACAGTGGATAATCTGTGTGCTAAACCGCATGCTTGGTTTACAAATTGTCAGACATCTAATCTGTGGTGTTAAAGTGATTCTAGAAGTGAACACAGTGAAATAAAAATGAGAGGATAAGAAATAGGAGAAAAAAGGCAGGCAGGTAGGCTGTCTATATGAAAGGATACCTTGTTTATTAAGTTTCTATAATTCTATATTATCCAAAAGCATGTGGGGAACTAAACAGGCACATAACAGTTTATTCTCAAAGAACTCTGTACCAGGACATGGCCCAGATCTGAGTACACCTAAGTGTTTCCTAAACCCCTAACAAATCATAAGCCCTCTCTACCTCAGGCAACCCCTGAAAGCAAATTACAACAACTACCTGAGGAAGAGAAGCTACTAAAATACTGTTATGTTGGGATTTTACTTAAATTACAAAACTATCAGTTCAAAGCAAATAATTCAAGAGAACTTTTTAATAATATGTGGATAAGCCTAAAATCTTTCATAAATAAAAATTATATTCTGAGATCAGAAGATCTTGCAGCAATCTATTTATGGAGGCATGGGCCTAAATTTCACACCCTGAAGACATCAAAAATGTCATACAGCCTTAACTTTTATCCCAGTTCAGTCACATGTCTTGAGACTCTCAGAAGGTAACTTAAGTGAGACATCTCAATCATGGCCTGAAGAGGAAGTGAAACAATTTCTATAAGAACAGCTGGGATAGCACACATATAGCAGATTTTTTTTGTTTGTTTTATTTTTCATATAGCAGATTAAAAAGAAATGTATCATGTCTTATACTACCTTAAATTATGTACTTATCACTTTTTATGAAGATTAGTAAATATCCCCTTGTCAAGTGAAGTATTTTTAAAATGAGAGGTTTCTAATCTCAAAGTAGAAAAGAAAAAATGTCTGCCATGTACTCAACTGATTAAGTTCTATGGTTATGAAATCTGACAATACTTAAAGTAGGCTGAATTTTATTTACTTATAAAACTTTTCTACATAATTATAAAATCAATTGTATGCAAACTGCTTAAAAATAATTATTTTCAAATAACATCAATTTAGAACTTGTTTACTCATAAATGAAATACTAATTATAAATAATCATAAAATTTATCTCCTAGTAGCCCCTAGAGTAGGTACAATCTATTAGTTTATTTCTGAGTTGATTTTTAAATTTATAAATAACTCCTTTAGAGAAAGGTTTTTATTTAAAATTTTGCATGCAGCTGATTCACTTTGTTGTGTAGCAGAAATTAACATAATACTGTAAAACACTTCAACTCCAATAAAAAAATAAAATTTTGCCTTTTCCCTCAGTTAGTACAAACTAACAAATGACCAAATTAAAAATTATTTTTTAGTAACAAATTAATTGTGGAACACTTTACATAAGTGGCATTATTTACTGATGAATGGCAGCATTTGGATGATCGTAACATCAGAAAGCAAAGTTCCTTCTGTTTTACATTCTCTGCCCTCCATTCAAAGATGTCTTTCTTTAATTACCTTGGAAGGCAAACCCAGTATTTCTCCTGTGCTTATTTTTATTCTTGCAATGCCTGGAAATGAAAGAGCGAAGCCAGGTGACAGTCAGAAACCAAAGACCAACCGCAGCAGGAAATTATTTAGAGTAGTTTGTGCCATTTGCCCTCCCTACACCCAGATCAGCTGCAGGAACTGTGAAGATCACAGGGTGCAGGCAAGATGCTGAAAGTTCACTGCAAGCAAAGTTCACTCTTGGACCCTACCCCTGCCATTCTTCACTGACTATTCAGTGCTGGTAAAAACTTAAGAGCAAAGAAAATCACACAAACTTTATGGTTATATGTCAAATGAGAAGGTAACAGTTTAATAAGCTCTTAACCCAAAAAAGGGAAAACAATTAATGAAGACAAATTCCTGTAAATGTGGCCTAAACTATTTTCCAATCATTATGAGAAGTGCTAGGTTTCAACATAAGATTATTCACAAGTCCTTCCTTATGCTCAGAGGCAACAGCACCAAAACAAATGATATCTATTTGCATACAGAATACAAATTTCCCAAACTCTTTCTCAGACAACTTAGTCACGAGGGATTTTAATGCATTCCTTACACATTTTGTGGTACACACATTCACAAATCACTGGTTTCTGTAGAACATGAAACAGTAGAGTTGCTCTAGCATTCTCACTCTCATAACACAATTATCCTTTCATTGTGATGACCATGCAAAGGTTCTTTACTGGTCAAGTGGGTGTTACCAGTAAGTAAACAGCAGCGAGCAGAGAAAGATCCAGGAGACAGACATATTTTGTTGTGTGGTCACAGCAAACAGAAGTGCTTAGTTAACTCCCTTCTGCGCTTGTCTTAGCAACACCAACTGGCTAGGTCAGCAAGGAAACCTGGAATTTTCATAATCAGAAGTTTATTAATATAATCAACTTTCTAAAATGAGCTCCTGCTCACAGAATTAGTCACATTTATTTAGCACAATGCTACTATTTTTTGCCCAAATCAAATATAAATCAAACTACTAAGCTCAGTAAGTGGAATTTATTTTTACATAAAATCTTTCATTTTTTAAGATCTCAAAATGTATCTCAGAAACTATCCCTTATAATTTCAAATCCTCCAATTAACAAAGAATTAATCTACATTAGAAATTTGAGGCTTTCAGCTAATGTGTTGGGGATTGGGCTGGATTATGTTTAACACTTGCAGGGATTTTAAATAGAGGCGAGTCTGTGCAGTATGATCCCTGGTCCCTAGAAAGCACTGCCATAAATAATCTATAAATAAAAAAATAACAGTTTTGCTATGGGAGTCCCTTCATATCTAAAAACATGACTTTTTGCTCCTAGAAATGGTGAACTTTAATCAGAAATATTTTATTCTTCTCAACAGTTTCTGCTGACAGCGTTGCAAAGTGCAGTTCACCTCAAGATCTTAAGCTGTTACCTATGGATTTCAAGCCCAGAGTGAAACACAAAATGGCTCAACCCTCAGCACTCTGCTATCTTCCAAAGATTAAAACATCATTCATATTCACTTCCTTTTAGCTTAATATTCTAAGATTTATTTAAAAGAGAAACTCTACTGCTTTTACAAAGAGAGTTTCTTGTAAAATTTACCAATGTCCAATCTGAACCAGCCTTACAAAAAATTTTTCCAGAATAACCAAGAATCATCTTGTAACTCAAAAATAAGCTTTCCTTTCACAAGAAGCCAACTGCAACTAACAGGATACTGGTAATTATCAAAGGGTACTGCCCTAGTTTAAGAGGATCTCAGGTCCTAATTTTAAATGTGAAAATTATTTTTTTGACAAAGGATGCAGAATCTGGTGGTCTCAAATCAGGGGATACGATACAAGAGGCCACAGGCAAACAGTCACAATCTTAAATGGCTGCATTTTATTCAAATTCCCTAAGTAGGCAAGGTTTGTAAGGGTTACCTACTGCTTCACACCCTTTAGAAGTAGTCCCCAAACCCAATATGAAACTAAGAATCACTAAGATCAAAGATGCACCCAGAAGAAATTTATGAATTTACCTTTGCTTTATGGTAGAATGCAAAGCTAGAATCTAGAAATTCTAGTCTAACAATAGGGAGTAGTTTTACAGGAGCCGAGTAATCACTCAAAAGTTGCATTTTCTGCATGTTCATATATGCAGAATGAAGTTTTAAATGTTGAATGGAATTTTTTTTTCTATTTATAATAAAAAGTAAAATCTTTAGAGTCAGCTCAACAAGAAAATGTATAATGTATCATGCAATTATTTTTAGGAACTATCAGATAACCTTGTAAATTATTTCCTCCAACTGTCTGATTTAAAAGTTAAACATCTTTGCTCTCTACAAGATTCATTTTCATGACCATGAATATATGAGGAACAGACTGACCCCAACCTGAAGCCAGGTGACAGCTGCTTCAAAAAGTCTAATCTGCTTACTGACAAAACCAGAAAGGGAATAAATGAATGATTGCTATTGATTCCCATGAAGGCGCTACACAGACCCAGTAACTTCCCTGGATTAGTATAGACAGAAGCCAATTAGCTTTATTTCATATGTAAATAGCATCATAAAGAGGTACAGAAAATAATTCACTGAACTGTTTTCTCCTGAAGCACAAGGCACACATTTTGAAAGTCACTTCAAACACAGTTCTTGCTTATGGAGCTCTCTCTCTCTTTCTCTTCGGCAGGAATTTTTTAAATAAATTCAAACTCATCCAGCTGTGTATATTCAAGAAATACCAAAAAGTCACAAGGCATAGTAAGTTTCAGCTGTTCTCCTCTCTCTGTGTTATCAATAACACATAATGAGTTAGTTCATACATCATCACAGCTGTGCAGGCCAGAGCTAACTTGGCTAATTTAACTATTCCAGTAGAGTTCAGTCAGGAGCTTGGTCTACTTTAGATAATCCACTCTGCAAGTCATATAGAAAAGGACAGCATGTGCTCTTCATTATCACTAATTAGCAATTCTTCTTTCACACAGTTCCTGTGAAGTCTTCTAATGGTACTGTCCCTTGGACAGTTTTTTAGAAAACAGAAACAAACTTCTAAGAGCAATGGGCAATCAAAATCACTCAAAACTAATGAACTACAGCTATGACAACACTGAGGCTTAAGCCCCCAAACTTCTTTTATCAATGTTTTAATTCTAAAGAGGAGAAAAGCACACTATCTTTCGACAAAAATTAACCATGGAGTCAAGTGTTTGCAACTTTCTTCTTCATCCTTCCCTTTTTCAGGAAATTCAGAATTAGAAATAATCACTGGTCAAAATAAGGTCAGCACAGTGCCTCTTCCTTATGGGTGATAATAGCTAAGCTAAGTCGCTTCAGTCGTGTCCGACTCTGTTCGACCCCACAGACGGCAGCCCACCAGGCTCCGCCGTCCCTGGGATTCTCCAGGCAAGAGTACTGGAATGGGTTGCCATTGCCTTCTCCGTGGGTGATAATAACTAGAAGACTATTCTGGCACACTTTAAAATGAATGTAATGTGAAAACTAATGGCGATCTCAGTTGCTAAAGGGAGATTTGCACATCCTCCACAACGGTATTCTGCACAGTTAGTGAGACCCTTTTAAACTGCTTGGTCCTGCCATTTAGTTATCATTTTCTACTAAGGATGAATGCCTAAACTGTCAAAGACTATGTTTTCTTAATGGAAAACACAACATGTCTTCGATGTTCTTTTCTTAACTGTGTATCTGGATTTGGAAATTCTCCAAAGCTCACCCTGTGTGCAAAAGAAGCCTCAGCAACTAAATATGGGGAGTTCATATATACAACTAGTTTTCAGTTGATGTTGCAGATGTACAAAAGCAGTAAGAAAGCAAAGTGGAATAATATAATTTGGAGTGAAGGCAAAACTGGAAAAGAATAGTTAAAATAATTTCATTATAGTGAACCAAATAAGCACTTTTATTATTGAAATCCTATTTTCATACATGTTTTTAGTAGCTAAGCATCCTAACTAATAGCTGGAAGGTACCTGTGAACGTATCTAGCTCAACTTTCCTTCCATTCACTCTTAAGAATAAAATGAACACTGCACATCTCATTTGAGTTAAGTCAGATGTTAAATCCATTTGCAAAAACCAAAGAATTTCATCTACACAGTTTGAAACTATGAACTCTTATCTTTGCTAAAGACGCAGAACTATGAACTTTCCCCAAGTTCCACACAATGAACTATTATGGGTATAGCATATAAGAATGATTTACCAAGTTATATAAACTGCTGAAAACAAGTGGGATAAACAACTGCCATTCATTATTCCTGAATCCAGAGACTGCCAGGTTCGACTTGGGCATATACACAGCTGAACACACACTTCCTGGTTATGTGCAATCTGCACAGATAGACCAGCTTTACAGGCCTGACCACAGAGATTAATAGCTTTAGCCAAATAATGTGGTAACCATGTGAACCTGGGCTGCTCCAGCTTGTTTGTGAATCTCTCAGCAAGGCTCAACATGCCGTTATCTGCATCTTGTTGCCAGGAAACACAACATCGCTTTGGAATACAAGGAAAACCAGGTTGCAGTGACCACAGGTCAACTTCCCAAAAACCCATTTTTGACACTTAGCTATCTACAGTCTTACAACATTTCTTACTGTAGTCCACGGCAAATTTCACTTTACTAATAATTAACAATACTTTTGGGTATTTTTATCAGGGCAGGACCACTTACCACCAGTAACAATACAGTGCCAGCAATAGTAACTATAATGATAATTCTCTCAAACTTTTCCTCTGAAGTGTCAAATAAATACTTACTTCCTTTAAACTGGGTTGGAAATCAAGCACTCACTGTAACCACTTTATAACTGATCCAACAATGAATGCATATGGGCTTTCCTCTATGTCTATTTTTCAGTAAAGAAAGTCTACCAAAGGATAAAATACTCAATACGCTGCTGTCCTAAGAGTTCCTGGATTTTCTGGGATCAAAATACCTGTCTTGTCTTGCTCATGGTAAGAGAACATAATGTGTTGGACAATAATCCTGCTAGTTTCTTCCCAACCAATTCAAACAGACAGAAACTTAATGTACCAAGATGCTCANTAAAATACTCAATACGCTGCTGTCCTAAGAGTTCCTGGATTTTCTGGGATCAAAATACCTGTCTTGTCTTGCTCATGGTAAGAGAACATAATGTGTTGGACAATAATCCTGCTAGTTTCTTCCCAACCAATTCAAACAGACAGAAACTTAATGTACCAAGATGCTCAAGTACTCAGCAGACTGGAAATCTGCTTCATAAGAGTGAAGTGGGAGGCCACTGTTATGCACAGTTTTGCAATCTGGAGATGGAAGGATTAGAGTGGCTTTGAGAGTATATAAAATTAATTACCCTTGACATACCAATTAGAATTGCTAGCTCATAGGCAACAGAGATTTTGGACAATACCTTATTAAAAAGATTTTTAAGGCAAAATGGAAAACATTTTTCTCTTTCAATGTTGGCTTAAAAAAATAAGTCAAAAGTAGTTAGCTTTATTACAGGATCTAAGAATTCTACTACTCAAGCAGGACGGGATCTTGAGTGCAATATATTATCAAGAGAATACATTTATGATCAGGAAAACTGTATTCCTGATATAAGCTTTACTTTTATCCCAAGAGGTCTGCTACATAACAATGCCTCTAAACTTGGGCTTTATATTGCTTCTCATCCTGCTCCATAGGTAGCTTTTGAAACATAAGATGCAAAATTCCAGTCTCATGATAATTAAATTGCTAAAAAGACAGACGGGTCTGTGTACTAAAATATTCAAAGAAAACCACTTACCTAATACTAAATGAGAGCAAGAGAAGTTAAACAAAGGCCAGGTTACTGTGATGCCAACAATGCTCTGGCACTGTTAGAACACAGAAGGTTAACATCAAAACTAATAGAATTGGACAACATGGAAATGGTTCACTACCACCATCTGCCTTCTCCAGACACTTGGGTCGTATAATTTATCAGTGAATAAAACCGACTCTCCACAAAGTTCTTCTGAACTTTTGAGTTAGGATAGTCAGCCTGTTTTAAGTCCCTTTATACTACAGGAGAAACAACTTAGGAATACAAAGATCAGTGCTTACTATACAACCGTTTTTGCAATAGCAACTTTATATGTAGCAACTATTATTTCTCTGTTTCCAAGTTCATTAAAGAACGCAGATGTGGAAATTTCAGTTCCCTTATCAGTGAATAATGCTTGGATATTCATACTAAAAGAACCAATTTATTTATTGAGTTGGCCAGAAAGGTCATTCGGGTTTTTCTATACAACCTTTTTTCCAAATAAACTTCCTGGTCAACCCAATATAGGTCTTGCCCACAAAACATGAGGATAACTGCTTTTATGTAAATAACAAATAAATATGTCTATTAGCATAGATTTTCCCTTCACTCACTGTTAAAAGTCTCTTTCAGGTTTAAAAAAATACTGAGTTGTGGAACAATTTATCTGTAAGATAAAAATAATAATAAAATTAATGATAAAAAGCTTTAAGGAAACTAAAAAAGAAACTTAACATGTTTGGGCATAATTCAGAAGTTTGGGAGGGTCTCAGAGTCATTCACAGAAAAATTTTCTGAACTATTCAAAATGAAAAGAGAGTCATGAAAATCTCCAACTATCACTGCTTTCTTTTAAAAATATAGCAACTTCTCAATATGCAAAACTTTAAAATTAGATAAATTAAGCATTCATAATTTATAAGAGTCACCATAGATTTTCTCTCAAATGCAAGCTCTCCTGTGTGATTAAAACAGTATTTGATTCACAATATTCAATGTATATGCAACTTCTCAGTCACACACATATTGCGCAGAGTGACATCTGAATTGTTCAAATCATAAAACCTTCATTGTCTGGTTAGATAAATAGCCTGCATTCAACTGCCATGAAAAATCAGGATAACACACAGCCAAAAGAACAAAAGTAGAAAAAGAGGATAAAACCTGTTAGGTTACTACTGAAAGAAACCATCCTACTAAGCCTTTAGCCTTTTTACCTTCTCTCTAGGACTTAACAATAGCTTTAGAGTAGTTATGAATACATACCCATACTTCATTCTCATTCTATCATTTTCTGGGTTACAGTAAAATCTTTCCAAGTGTTCCTGGGAGTCATTGGATACACTCTGCCACTTTTGCGTAGTTGTCCTCTTGATCTGCCAGTGGTATGGCAAGATTGTGTGGTGCTTCAAACAATCCCTGCCATAAATACAAGTGCCTTGCAAAAAGTCCATGCAAATTTCAATTCCATTCTCTTGGTGAGTGTGGTACTGTAGCTGGTTCACCAGCTCAAACACAAGGTCAAGGGAGGCCTCCTCACTTTTGTCCTGAAAGAGCTCAGTACTCAGCTTGTCACTGGTGTCCAAAATGTACTGGATTGTAAAACTGTTATCTTGGAAAACCCCTGGAACATAATCCATGACTTTGTCTATGCAGTCAGGACTAGCAGGAACATCACTTGAAACTGGGTGCAAAAGGTCAGTCTGGAAGTGCCCTGCTGTAGAATCTGCCACTGTCCCACTGATGGTTTCTGGTGGAAAGCTATGATCCTGGATTGGAACCACCTGCTCCGGAGCATCAGTGGGAGGATGGGCTTCTGGCATCTGGGCCCCAACATTTGTCCCATCAGGAATCAGGACAGACATACTGTTTTCAGTAGGTGGACACGATGTATTGATTTCCAAGGGTTTCTTTACCATAGGTTCATGTAAGCTGCTCTCTTCTGCACTCTGGTTTCTAGATCTAAAAACCCCATCAAGTGAGCCAGATTCTAGCAAAGTGTTTAATATTGGCCTCAAAGACCTCAAGGTTCCTGTTCCCAATCTCTTCTGATCTTTTTTCTTAAAACAAGTCTTCAATGGAGTGATCTTCTCAGAGAGTCTCACTGGGCATGAAAATTCATCAGGAGAAGGAGGCTGCACTACACAGTCTGGCTCAGGTTCAGTGGTTTCCACTTCCATGATGTAGATTAGCTCCAATTGCTCCTCAGTCTAAAAATCCTACCAGGAAAGGAAAAAAGATCATTTACAAGCTGACAACAACAGAATCCTTTTCACTCATCAATATGTTTTGTTTTAGTCTCTAAGCTCCTGAAATCCTTCCTCCTATATATACTATATTTCATCTTTATAGGTCACTTTTTAGTTTTGTTGAGACTCACGGCTCCAAAGGAGCCAAGGTTATTCAAAAGCCCACAAATAGGTAAAGATGAAAGAGAGAGAGCATCTTCCACTAGGCTCCTGACATTTATTTGTGGACTTAATATATAATGATTTGTAATTCTGCTGGGATATGAATTTTTACAGTTTAAGTCTAGGATGGAGTGGAGAGAGGGGTAGAAATATGTGCATCTATGACAGTGGGGAAACCACATCTCTATTGCTTTGTGGTTCTCTTCACAGCTATTTATCTATCTCCTGTCTCATGAGGTGACAAAAACTATAAAAAAAAAATTGTCAAATGCAGGAAAAACTGCAAATTAACTGTGAGTGAATTTGTGGTATGAGGCTATATGCAGGAAGCAGGCTCTCAACTGAAATATTATATGGGAGAAAACCAGGAACCTGTTGAAGCATGTCTAGATGCAGAAAGTTCCAATATATTCCCCAAGGATGTTAAGGGTCTACTTTTGCAATCCCCAAAACACTACCACTACTAGTGGAAGAATACCAGAGTTTATTTAGCAACAGAAGCTATATCAGCAACAACCACTGCACACTGTTTTAGAAACCAAAAGCAACTTCCTAATACAGAAAGGGGCCTCCCTGTCTTCAGAAAAACTACATATGTGAATTTTAAAAATGAAGGTACAGAAAAATAACACAAGAAAACAAAATATACCAAATTTCAGATTCCTAATGAACTACTCAGGGACTTAAAAAGTGCTTTCTTTGAAGAATCAGACCCATTGAAAAAAACTAGAACTTAAAAAGCAAAGAAAACTTTGTAAAATGATGAATGATGTCTCCTCCACAATCTAGCATTCATTAACTAACTCTGAAAATATTTACTGAGCATTATGCCAGGTGGAAAAGGGGTGGTGATGAGCAATTAATCCTCTTCTCCCTTATCCAATAGACTGAAAGAAATCTTTGATGCAAATCTTTGATGACTTCACCAAGTATGCATCCAGGGTACAGTGCCTAGCACAAGGCACACAGTGGGTGCTCCATAATATTTTCTAGCTGAATTATTGAAGAAAAAGCACCAATTAAATGGCAAGTTCCGTGAGCCTTTATGGGTCAAGAAAAGCAACAAAATGAAAAAAACTGAGTTCCCAGAAAAAAGAATAAAAGATTTAATTGGAGGGATTTATAAGTCTACATGTGTAAAAAGTACATAATAAATCAAACTCAGAAAAATTAAAAACAGTATATAACAAGGCGTTAATGTACAGGGCAAGTACAAAAGAAAAGGTAGAAAAAGGAGAGTTCAGTGTGAGCTGGCATTGTTAGGGAAAGCTTCACGAAGGAGGGACTTGACATAAGACATAAATCAACTGGAAAGCAGCCAAGCCAGGCGTTATTATTCATCATTTGGTGCTCTTGCCTTAAGGCACAATTGGCACAGATTGTGGTATTCCCTCTCCACACCAAACTGGCCTGTGCCTTCCCCCACGCACGCACTCACACACACAATAACCACTCCTATCACACCCAATCAAGGCAAAACAGGCACGAAACCCAGTTCATTTATACGAGGGCACAAACACGCCACAACTTTTCCTATTTTTGCCCTCTGTCAAACTCAGAAATAAAACCGAGAAAGAGGCAGAGAACTGGAGGAGTGGCTGGAGTGAGGAAGTCACTAGAACCTAGTTCCTCAGTTAGTTTGCATAACAGAAAAAAAAAAAANACTTTGCTTCCAAGGAGTAAGCGTCTTTTAATTTCATGGCTGCAATCACCATCTGCAATGATTCTGGAGCCCCCCAAAATAAAGTAAGCCACTGTTTCCCCATCTATTTGCCATGAAGTGATGGGACCGGATGCCATGATCTTAGTTTTCTGAATATTGAGCTTTAAGCAAATTTTTCCACTCTCACCATTACTTAATTACTTATATCATTACATTGCAGATAACTTTTTTAAAAAACTGATGCTAGTACGTGAAGATACACATTGCTACTGCAGAGTATCCCATATCATTGGGATTTCTGAATCTTAGACTCTAAGCTCATTGCGGAAACCTTGGGATTTCTTTTTTCTCTTAGGGAGGGGTTGAGTATTCCTTATATGAGAAGAAAGGAAAGACATTGCTTGTTACCTCTTTTCTAATAGAAAGATTCTGATACTTTCTTTCTTGAGAAGGGCTATGGCACCCCACTCCAGTACTCTTGCCTGGAAAATCCCATAGACGGAGGAGCCTGGTAGGCTGCATGGGGTCGCGAAGAGTTGGACGTGAGTGACTACACTTTCACTTTTCACTNGCTTGTTACCTCTTTTCTAATAGAAAGATTCTGATACTTTCTTTCTTGAGAAGGGCTATGGCACCCCACTCCAGTACTCTTGCCTGGAAAATCCCATAGACGGAGGAGCCTGGTAGGCTGCATGGGGTCGCGAAGAGTTGGACGTGAGTGACTACACTTTCACTTTTCACTTTCATACATTGGAAAAGGAAATGGCAACCCACTCCAGTGTTCTTGCCTGGAGAATCCCAGGGACGGAGGAGCTTGGTGGGCTTCCGTCTATGGGGTCACACAGAGTCGGACATGACTGAAGTGACTTAGCAGCAGCAGCAGCAGCAATATGCCTAGCCTTGCAAAAGGCATTCCCTAGATCCTGTACACGTGTAGGTGGCCATGAGATATGGTTCTAGATGTAGAGTGATGATTTCTAAAAGAAAGATTTTTTTTTCCTAATATAAAGATATCCCAATTCTTTACTTCTTTTTTTTTTCTTCCTGAGAGAATACTAACATGAAGATAGAACTGGAACCTCATGACAAAAATGAAGGCAAACATGATGTGGAAAATAAGAAGATGGTATCTACAAGCTAAGAACCCTGGAGCAGAATTATGTGAGGAGCTGGGTCATTCATGGGATCTTAAAGCTGCTACAGTAGTCCTAGAGTGGCTACCCCTGGACTCATTGTTATATCTGAAAAATAAACCCCCAATTTGGTTAAACTGTTTTCTGTTACATGTAGCTAAACATATTCTTGGCTAAAACAGAAACTGCCACAAGTTGTCTTCTAACTAAGTCTTCCTGCTTGCAGGCTCTACCAATTAGACAGCAGCATGACCTAGAATGTCAGAAACATAAGAACTGTCACAAAGCAATATTTCTACTCCTATAGCATTTCCTGCCAATTCAGATATGCCAAATGATATACATGTTATATAGTACATATATAACATTTTATGATACATGTTTATTAAAGAAAAAGAAAGCAGAGAGGAGACATAAGACTACCCATAGGTGAAACTCCCCAAGTCCCATTTTAACACTTTGCTATAGCTGTTGTTGTTTGGTCACTAAATCATATCTGACTCTTTGCAACTCCATGGGCTGCAGCCCGCCAGCCTCCTCTGTCCATGGGATTTCCTAGGCAAGAGTATTGGAATTGGTTGCTGTTTCCTTCTCCAGGGGATAGTCCCAACCCAGGGATCAAACCTTCATCTCCTGCATTGGTAGGCAAATACTTTACCACTGAGCTACCAGGGAAGCTCTGGTATAGCCCTGCTGTAGTTATTCTGTCTTATTTTATTCAAAGGTTTTTTATTATAACGTTATATTCATATTTTACCTAACATTATAAGTAGTTTTCCATGTGGAAACAAATAGCTGTTTAACATTCCGAGTAACTAAGTTTTACTTAACTGGTTTCTTGTCACTGAACTTAAAAAACTTTTTAACTTTTCACTTAAAAAAAATCATTTATTCACTGAGTACTACATTCAAGTCACTAGATTAAATATTAGAAGCACATGTACGTGAAGAAGTGCCTATTTCAATGCTCTTCAAAACTACAAGAAACAAACATACATGCAACATATATGGCAGATGCCTGTGCATACTTTCTATATGTGGCCTTAAGTCACTTGTTTTTAAATATGCTTATAGGATTGAAATATTCCAATTTCTTTTCAATGTACTCCTTTTCCCCTGGAGGAGGAAATGGCAACCCACTCTAGTATTCTTCCCTGGAAAATTCCATGAACAGAGGAGCCTGGCAGGCTACAGCCCATGGGGTCACAAAGAGTCAGACATGACTAAGCAAGCACACATGTACTCCTTTTATTGCTAATTCCCATGATTCTTTTCTGCTGGATTTACTTTAGCATGACTGATCAGTTCAGTACAGTACTTCCAATGAACAATTTATTCATGTAAAAGCTGAGATTACTTGAAACTTAAGTGACTGAAGATCTCCTGTTTTCATTTTTATTAACATAATGTGTGCTATAAAGTATTAGTATCTCTTTCTTGCTTTCTGTTTTCACAATTATTAGTAATAGTTAATTCCCCAACAACCTTCTGGTGGAAAGACAATCATTTCTGGTTACCAGTCCAAGAAGGAAACAGTGACTAGCATGACTCAGAAAGCACAACGAAGACCTGAGATTTGAAAACAGAGGGCTTGGCTCTCAGCAATTTTGTTCTGAGAACACAGCCAATTTGCATAAATGGCAGGTTGACAATTCCTTATCTTTGAGTGCTAAGTCCAAGTGGTAATTTTTTCTGGCTGTGTATATAAGGACAGCTTATTCTCTAACTCAAAGTACATGTATGTGATATATTCAAAGTGAGAGAAAAGTCATACTATTTTTATGCAACTGAATTACTGATGTTTTAAAACATGAAACCTATTAGTGAAAACCCTATTTGATGTTGTTACTAATGGGCCACTCTTGGAATTTATCTGAAGGAAGATTTCCTATTTTCCTGAGAGGCAGTTCTCTACTCTTGGATCCTAGAGTAAGAAAAGATTCTGGCTGAAATTTATTTACCTCAAGTGAATCTTAAATATAGTGTTGATGGGAGAAGATTGGAAAATGCTACTAGACAATATGTCACAGCAACTAAAAGTAGAGAATTTCATCAGCAGGAATGAAGAGCGAATTAATGTAAAGCTCAGAGGTAGGATGGCTTAGAGGCTGACATGAACATGTTTTGATAAATGTCAACTTAAGATTCATATTTTCAAAAAGTGATAGAATGTTCACTTTGCAGACCATTTCCAAGTTTTAAAAATATTTCTCATTTATAATCTCCTTTTATCTTAAAACTCACATCTTTTCTCCACCTCTCATAAGGCAACAAGATACTTCTGTCTGGGAAAAAGTGAAGGCTTACTAGAAAATGATACAGAGAAAATAGAATGAAGTCTAAAATGCTTATGCCAGATCACAATCTGCTGTATTTATCCAAATTTTATTTGTAAAGTGCCTAATAATCTATTGGCCTGTTCTTTAAAAAAAAATAATTTTATTCATTTATGACTATGCTGGGTCTTTGTTGCTGCTCTCAGGCTTTTCTCTAGTTGTGGCAAGCAGGGGCTTGCACCTCCAGCTGAGATGTGTGGGCTTCTCATTGCAGTGACTTTCCCTGTTGCAGAGCACAGGCTCTGGGGCACGCAGGCTTCAACAGTTGCAGAACGTGGGCTCAGTAGTTGTGATTCCCAGGCTCTAGAGCACAGGTTCAATGGTTGTGGTGCACAGGCTTAGTTGCTTACTGGACTGTTCTTATCTTCACAGAATCCATGACAGCCAGGTATAATCTTTAATCCCCTTCATTTTAGACCTGTTGATTAATTCATGCAGCACACAATCAAAGTGCTGTCTAATTGGTTTTCATCTGTATTAAATGATTCCTTCAGAGAAGTCCCACATTTTTACCAGGCCATTCATTCAGTTTATTCAGTTCACTTCTATTGGGTGTGTACATACCAAGTACTAGTTATACAATAATGAGTAAGTCCTACTTTCTGTTGGTTGTTTGTGAACTGACCACCCAGATCACTTGGAAAAGTCAGCTACAGATTGCCCAGCCCCACCCTAGACCTCTTGAAATCGAAATGTCAGAAAACAGAGGATTCTGCATTTTCAAAATGTTCCAGACATTGCTGCTTTAAGAGTTCAGAGTTTTAAAACACTCTGGGGTTGGAGGAAGGGAAAATGTCGGGGGTGGACGGGGGTGGACTTGGGGAGGTACATATACTAGGAGGGAAGGGAAACTTGGTGGGTATGGCCAAAAAAGTAAAACAAATAAATAAATACATTATAGTGTGGTGGGTGCTTTAATAGAGTTATACATGCAAAGTGCTAAGAATATATAGTGAGGAAGAATTAAGCCGAACTACATATCATTAGAGAATTACTAAGATTTCTAGAATTATTGTATCTAGTATTATTGATATTATTTCTTAGCATGTTAAGCAACTCAGTTGTTTATACTTGAAGTACACCTAAATTTAATAGGGAAAAAGTTTATATTTTTAAAAAGTGAATTCCCAAGTAATTAAAGATTCCCAAGTAATCTTGAAAATTGTATGCAGGTATCATCTGAGTTAAAAGCATTTCTCCAGCAGCAGCAGCAGCATCTGAGTTAAAAGCATTTCTACTGTGTGAATTTATCCTAGTGATATAATTAGGGTGTATGCACAGGTTTGATAACAAAGTTATTCCCTGTAGTGAATAAATTGTGACCAAGTGTTCATTTTCATCAAGTCCCAGAATCAGTTCTCCATTGTCAACCCCCCTGTTCCCACTTATATGTTGTCATAAGACATTCTGGACTATAAATAGTTTCCATTTCTTTTCAGGCCCTGCAAAGCCCGTACTCTGTCTGTACTAAACGCTTTCCAGTGACAAAAACAGAATTTAGGAATTTAATTCATCATTAGCCCTGGCCAGTCACACTGGGCAGGATCATGTACAGAGTATAAATTTTCATGCTAATATCCAAGTTCAGTGTGTTGATTTTGATAGACTGGACATGCTAGCCATTTACTGAAAAGAGATGGCTCTAAAGTCCACCTGCCTTTCATCTCTGACTCCTCTAGGCATATAGCACCTAGACCATAGGTTTTCAACTTGGCCTGAGAATCACTTCAGCTACTTATTATATGTGTGTGTGTGTGTATACACATATACCTATGTATATACATATCTGTTTATATATATAAAGAATATATATATATGTATATATTCTTTACATAAGACCAACCAAACAAGAATCTCTCAGCTGGGACTTGTGCACTGAACATAGACCATCTTAGCTTTTCCTGTCTAATTCACAGGAGAGCACTTAACATTCAGTTCAGTCCAGTCGCTCAGTCGTGTCCGACTCTTTGAGACCCCATGGACTGTAGCACACCAGGCTTCCCTGTCCATCACCAGCTCCCAGAGCTTGCTCAAACTCATGTCCATCGAGTTGGGTCTTTTTCATTGAGTCAGTTATTCGCATCAGGTGGCCAAAGTATTGGGGTTTCAGCTTCAGCATTAGTCCTTCCAATGAATATTCAAGATTGATTTTCTGTAAGATTGACTGGTTTGATCTCCTTGCAGTCCAAGGGACTCTCAAGAATCTTCTCCAACACCACAGTTCAAAAGGATCAGTTCTTCAGTGCTCAGCTTTTCTTATAGTCCAGCTCTCATATTCATACATGACTAATGGAAAAGCCATAGCTTTGACTGGATGGACCTTTGTTAGCTAAGTAATGTCTCTGCTTTTTAACATGCTGTCTAGATTGGTCATGACTTTTCTTCCAAGGAGCAAGTATCTTTTAATTTCATGGCTGCAGTCACCATCTACAGTGATTTTGGAGCCAAAAAAAAAAAAAAAGGCTCTCAGAAAAGTCTCACTGTTTCCACTGTTTCCCCATCTATTTGCCATGAAGTGATGGGACCAGATGTCATGATCTTAGTTTTTTGAATGTTGAGTTTTAAGCAAACTTTTTCACTCTCTTCTTTCAGTTTCATCAAGAGGCTCTTTTGTTCTTTGCTTTCTGCCATAATGGTGGTGTCATCTCCATATCTGAGGTTACTGTTGTTTCTCCTGGCAAACTTGATTTCAAGTTGTGCTTCATCCAGCCTGGCATTTCACATGTTGTACTCTGTATATAAGTTAAATAAGCAGAGTGACAATATATAGCCTTGCCATACTCCTTTCCCAATTTGGAACCAGTCTATTGTTCCCTGTCTGGTTCTAACTGTTGCTTCTTGACCTGCCTACAGATTTCTCAGGAGGCAGATAAGGTGATCTGGTATTCCCATCTCTTTAAGAATTTTCCACAATTTGTTGTGATCCACACAGTCAAAGGCTTTGGTATAGCCAATAAAGCAGATGTTTTTCTGGAACTCTCTTGCTTTTTCTATGATCCAACGGATTCAACATTTAACATTAGCGTGTACTTAATGACCTAGTCCCTCATTCATTCAACACATTTACTGAATATTTATGTTATAACCATTTCTAAGTGCTAGGGATACTGCTGCTGCTGCTGCTGCTGCGTCGCTTCAGTCGTGTCTGACCCTGTGCGACCCCATAGATGGCAGTCCACCAGGCTCCCCTGCCCCTGGGATTCTCCAGGCAAGAACACTGGAGTGGGTTGCCATTTCCTTCTCCAATGCATAAAAGTGAAAAGTGAAAGTGAAGTCGCTCAGTCATGTCTGACTCTTAGCAATCCCATGGACTGCAGCCCACCAGGCTCCTCCGTCCATGGGATTTTCCAGGCAAGAGTGGGATACCATTGCCACTAGGGATACTAGAGAATAGAAAAAATGCTCAATTCCTATCAATATTCTAACAGGAGGAGACAGACAGATGGTATCAGGTAGTGATGAGTGCTATAAAAATAAGACATGATAACAGTTTGGAAGCTCCCCTGGAAAAGGGAATGGCTACCCACTCCAGTATTCTTGCCTGGAGAATTCCATGGACAGAGGAACCTGGCGGGCTATAGCTCACGGGGCTAAAAAGAGTCAGACATGACTGAGTGATTAACACTTTCACATTTTTTTTTTCAAGAGTAGACAAGCCACATAATGCATCAAACAAGGACACATTGAGAGTAATTATTTATAATTATGTTAAGAGAATGCAAATGAAACCAGGACTGTCCTGGATAAAGATATATAGTCGCTCTGGGTAAGATGTTAAAAAACATAGTTTGAGTAAGTAATGAGGGCCTTTTAAAAAATGATGTGCCATTCAGAAAGGCATTTCCTTCAAGAGAAACATCTAAGCAGAAGCCTGAGGAAGATATAGTCGCTAGCCATGAGAATATTAGGGGAAGAGCATTTCAGGGAGGTGGAATAGCATCTGAGGTAGAGGCAAGCTTGGCATGTTAGGAAAAAAAAAAATCTATAAATCTAAGCTAATTTACAATTCTTATTATCTAACTTTGTTAATGAAGATCCCATTTGGGGAAGCTAAGAAATTAATTTGAGTCTAAAGAAACAACTGACATTTGTATGGGTTCTATGGGTTTAGAGGAAGAAAAATAGCCAAGTCAAATCAAGCTTATTAAAATATGAAAAACAAACAAATTTATTAAAAAAAAAAAATTGAGGGACTTCCCCAGTAGTCCAGTGGCTAAGACTCCACATTCCCAATGCAGGGGTCCTTGGGTTTGATTCCTGGTCAGGGAACTAGATACCACATGCCACAACTAAGGGTTCAAATGCCACAACTAAAGATCCTGTATGCCACAACTAAGACCTAGTGCAGCAACCAAATAAATAAATATTAAAAAAAGAAAAATTGGCACAGGTGCATACAAGTTTCTAGCAAAGTAAGCCAAAGTCTGGTTTTAAAACAAAAGCCTATAGTAGCAATTAGAGTTCCCATTATTTATTGACTTCTTGCCTACAAACTTCTAAAAAGCAGCTGTCTTATATTTTCAAATGCAAAGCAGATAGAAATTTATCAGGGAAATCTATATTAAACAAAAGTAAATATTTGCAACATTATTAACTGAATTCTTTTGACTCTATCACCTACCTGAGACTCTGACTTTTATTTTTCACTTTCTAAAGACTTCACTTAATTGGAAGTCAAGGCTCTGAATTGGTTATTTCTCCATCAGTGTGTTTACACTGAAACGAAGGAAATCTTTTGGTTTCAGAGTTATGTAAAGTCATCAAAAAACATCAAAATGTTTCTTTGGTTAAAAAGAATCTTCTACAGACATGAAATCAATGTGACCGTAAGAGAAAAGGAAACTAAAACTGTTTATCAGGCTTCAAAGTTAAAAGCCAGGAAATTGTAACAGCATCAACAAAATCCTGTGTGTGGACCCGTTGGTAAAAAAAAAAAAAATAAGTGGGCTAATTGCATATGTAAGTGACCTAGAAAAGGAATGTTGATTGACAATTAATTTTATTCATTCTTCTATTTTGTTGAATGCCTGCCACAAATAGTTGCTGGGTGTGTAATGGTGAGCAAAACAGACATGATTCCTGCCTTCATATAGGATATGGAAGATGACAGATATTACTTGAATAATCACTCAAATCAATCTAAAATTACAAACTTTACTAAATGCTTTGAAGAACAGCAGGGTGTCATCACTGAGACCTACCTAGGCTGGGGGAGCCAGGGAAGGCTTCATTGATGAAGAAACATTTGACGGAACTCTGAAGATTAAGGAAGCATGAACTAGCTCAGAGTGAGTTGGGTGGGAGAAATGAACAGAGGTCAGGAGATGGGAACTGCAAGTGCAAAGCCAAAATTGTGAAGGTGTGGCATGCAAAGAGAGCAAGTATGTCTAGAAAGTAGAAAGTGAGAAGGAGAGTGGCTAGAGATGTTGTGGGAATATAGACCTTCAGGCTTGATTAAGAATTCAGCAGAAAAATAGGCAGTCACTTTAGTGTCTAAATTAGAAAAATGATGTGACCATAGTTTATTTTTAAAAGTCAGCTCTGGGGTCAGGAGAACTTCCACTTCCAGTAATAGATTAGGTAATTCAGGCTAGCCCTTTTACCCAGACAACCCACGAAGTTGGAAAAAAACAATTTTTTAAAAAATTATTCCAAGAGCTAACATAAAGAATTACGGTAATTAGACCTGAGAGAAGAAGACTCAGAGGTGAACAGAACATTTCAAGCCACTTTTCCCAAAGAGGTGGTTGAGAAGCTGAAGAGAACTTTTGACAGCCTAGCAGGGATCGAAGTATAAAAACTGAAGTTCAGGAAAGGTCAAGAGGAAAGACGCCAGGTTTGGGGTTGGGACCCAAAGGACTACATGGGGAGTGAGGGTAAACCAGAAATAGACCAGCCCTCCTAGCGTCAAATCCTCTCAGGTTCTGCAATTGGATTAAAATGATCTAGGATTGCTAGTGGCCTTAACCTCTTGCCAGAAGCAAACATAAATCCTCCTTGGAGAAAGATAATATTATTGTAGACCTCAAACTATTTTTACAATTATCTAAATGCAATATCTGGCACTCAATTAAAAGCAACCAGATAAGCATTCCAAACTAATGGGATATGTCAAAGGACACAGAAGCCAGATTTAAAGGTTCTCCTACTGGCCAAAACAGGGCAATTTGAATTCTAAAAATAATGATGGCAATTCATTATAATATATTGAATGAAAAAGAATCCATGAGTCAATCAAATTACTCAAAAAAAAAAAAAAAAGGCAGGGAGTGGAGGCAGGGTACAGAGGAGGACAGAAAGCTCTCGAAGGGTTCCAGGTAATAAATGTAGATAGATTGACAGGATTAGAAAATCATCATTTCACAACAACTAATATAATAATTGACAAGGAAAGATCATCAATGGATGTTAACACTACTGGGTGAAAGTTTGGACAATAAAACATTTACATAGTCTGCAAGTATCTCCTTGTACATTGATAAAAAGAAAAAGTGAAAGTGTTAGTTGTGTCCAACTCTTTTTGACTACATGGACTGTAGCCCACTAGGCTCCTCTGTCCATGGAATTCTCTAGACAGGAATACTGGAGTGGATTGCCATTCCCTTCTCTAGGGGACCTTTCTGACCTAGGGATCAAACTTCGGTCTCCTGCATTGCAGGCAGATTCTTTACTGTCTGAGCCACCAGGGAGGCCCAAACATTACTCATTAATAACTAAAGGAAAGATGGGATTTCCCTGATGGTCCTGTGGTTAAGAATCTGCCTTGCAATGCAGAAGAGTTGGGTTCTATACTTGGGTTCCCTTGTTGAGAAACTAAGATTCCTCATCCCTCGGAGCAGCACACTCCACAACTATAGAGTCCACACAAGGCAACAAAAGATTCTAGATGACTTAACTAAGACCTGATGTAGCAAAATAAATATTCTTTAAAAACAAATAAAGAAGTAATCTGACAATTAAAGAAATCACACACCAGCTTAACCCAATGGTCAAACTTAAATGACTGCTAACAGACATTATAAACCTTCTGATATGATGAACAAAAGACAAACCATCATCTATGTAGTATTCTTGTCAAATATATTGAACTTTGATTATAGCATAAGGCATGTGTTTGGAGCTTTAGATGAATGAAACCTTAAGATAAAACTTTGTCTTCTCTGAATTCAAGTTAATAAATAGTTCATGAGATAAGCCATCCATGAAAATTATAAGAATTATTTTCTTTGCCAAGGGTAAAACAGCAATATCACAAAGATCTTCTGCAAATGCCCACCTGATCATCCAAGACTCTAGCTCTCTCCTATATGAACTTATCAATAGAAAGTGTTAATAGTCTGAAAGCAGTGCTTTAATGAAGACAGAGTTTGATATGGAAATCTCTAGTTCACCTAATGAGCTATATGGCAATCTAACGGAACAAAAACTTAGAGATTCTATTATGCCTTGGCAATTGGCTGGGCACGGAACATATTTCTCAAAAGGAAAACTCTCCTCTGGGAGATGTGACTTTTTTAAATTGCTGGTAGTCATTTCAAGTTTAGTGAAAGAGTTTTCAGTCTTTTCTGGAGAGTGCATTTTGACTGGAATGTGTAGGCATTTGAGCACACAAGGGGTTAAAAGAGGAACTGCACTAGAAACAATAGAATGAAGGAAGTGCATGATGGAATTTCAGTCCTTCTTAAGAATGTGTGGGAAGGTTGAGGGAGCTAGCTGTAGAATAGTTTGGTTTTGATTTTTGGAGAGAAAAGGATTGGTTAGTTACTTGGTTAAGGAGAAAGAAAGGAATATAAAGAAAAGTAGGACATTACAGAAATGTCAGCATACCTTCTACCAAGGGCCTGGTTGGGAAGTGGGAGTAGGGTAGGTGGAGGAAACAATTTCTAGAACATAAATGTCTTAATCTAAGCATGAGAGAATAATCACACAAATAGTGGGACATTCTGCAGAACTAATTAAAGAATAGCAGTGTTATGAGAGGAAAAGAAAACAAAAGCAGCAGAACTATTCTAGGTTAAAGGAAACTAAAGGCCATGTCTGAGCTTTATATAGACATTGGATATTAAAAAATGCTGCAAAGAATATTATTCAGACCGTTGGGAAAATTTGAATACGTAATGAATATATGTTATTAATGTCAAACTTCTTGAGAGTGGTAAGAGAGGTATTGTGATTATGTAGAAGAATGTCCTTGTTCTTAAGAGACAGAGATACATGTTGAAATATTTATGGGATGAAGCATCACGACATCAAATGGCTCAGGCCAAAAAAAATAAAAGTATACATATATGCAGTCCTCATTTTACCTGGTAGTGCAAAACTCAAAAATGACCACGTTAAAAAAAAAAAGACTGGTAGCATAGTGGATAAAAATCCACTGGCCAATGCAAGGGGATATGGGTGTGATCCCTGGTCCAGGATTATTCCACATGCCATAGAGCAACTAAGCCCATGTGCCATGACTACTGAAGGCCACATACCCTAGAACCTGTGCTCTGCCACAAAAGAAGCCACTGCAATGAGAAGCCCTCACATTGCATTGAAGAGTAGCCCTTGCTCACTGCAACTAGAGAAAGCCTACACAGTGCAACCAAAAATAAAAAAAATAAAAAAATAAATGACTGTGTAAAGTAAGACTGTGCAAAATTAATTTAATGATCAGTGGGGGAAATTACCACTGTCTTATGACCTTTAAACAGTTATATCAAAACGCTATAAACTCTTATGTTCACTTATAAATGTCAGTTCAGTTCAGTCACTCAGTCGTGTTCAACTCTTTGCGACCCTATGAATCACAGCACGCCAGGCCTCCCTGTCCATCACCAACTCCCAGAGTTCACTCAGACTCACGTCCATCGAGTCAGTGATGCCATCCAGCCATCTCATCCTCTGTCGTCCCTTTCTCCTCCTGCCCCCAATCCCTCCCAGCATCCGAGTCTTTTCCAATGTGTCAACTCTTTGCATGAGGTGGCCAAAGTACTGGAGTTTCAGCTTTAGCATCATTCCTTCCAAAGAAATCCCAGGGTTGATCTCCTTCTGAATGGACTGGTTGCATCTCCTTGCAGTCCAAGGGACTCTCAAGAGTCTTCTCAGTTCTTTGGCGCTCAGCCTTCTCCACAGTCAAACTCTCACATCCATACATGACTACTGGAAAAACCATAGCCTTGACTAGATGGACCTTAGTGGGCAAAGTAATGTCTCTGCTTTTGAATATGCTGTCTAGGTTGGTCATAACTTTTCTTCCAAGGAGTAAGCGTCTTTTAATTTCACGGCTGCAGTCACCATCTGCAGTGATTTTGGAGCCCCCAGAAATAAAGTCTGACACTGTTTCCACTGTTTTCCCATCTATTTCCCACGAAGTGATAGGGTTATAAATGTAGGAAAAGGAAAAATTGGTAAAATTAATTTTTGTTTTGGAGAAGGAAATGGCAACCCACTCCGGTACTCTTGTCTGGAAAATCCCATGGACAGAGGAGCCTGGTATGCTACAGTCCATGGGGTCACAAAGAGTCGACATGACTGAGTGACTTCACTTTCATTTTCAATTTTTGTTTAGTATGCTATCATTCGGTTGCTAAGTCGTGTCTGACTCTGCAACCTCATGAATTGCAGCACACCAGGCTCCTCTGTTCGCTACTATCTCCTGGAGTTTGCTCAAATTCATATCCACTGAGCTGGTGATGATATCTAATCATCTTATCCTCTGCTGCCCCCTTCTCCTTTTGCCTTCAATCTTTCCCAGAATCAGGGTCTTTTCCAATGAAATGGCTCTTTGCATCAGGTGGCCAAAGTTATTGGAGCTTCAGCTTCAGCATCAGTCCTTTCAATTAATATTTAAGGTTGATTTCCTTTAGGATTGATTGTTTGATCTTGCAGTCCAAGAGATTCTCGAGTCTTCTCGAACACCACAGTTCAAAAGCATCAATTCTTTGGCACTCAGTCTTCTTTATGGACCAACTCTCATTATCCATACATGACTACTGGAAAAACCATAGCTTTGACTGTACAGACATTTGTTGGCAAAGTGATGTCTCTACTTTTTAATATGCCGTCTATGTTTGTCACAGTACTAGAAATATTGAGGATTAAAGTATTTTATTTCTTCATAAAAAACTGAAGAGTAGTTTGAACAGTTCTTCTGATCATGTAACTATATAGAATCTTCTCTATGCCTTTCAAATTGTCATACTCCTAAGTTTGAGTCAGTTTGCTGCCTTTCATCTCTTTCACTTACAAGGTTGTGAAATATCTCCAAACACTCCTATAATGTGAAGTTTTTGATACTGTCACTTCCCTGGGACATCTTCATCCTTTTTATCACAACCACTTTCCTCATTAATCTTGATAGATTTGCCTTCACTAAGTTCTTCTGGCTGCATTTCCAGAGCATATCTAACGGTGCTACTGCTAAGTCGCTTCAGTCGTGTCTGACTCTGTGCGACCCCACAGATGGCAGCCCACTGGGCTCCGTCATCCTTGCGATTCTCCAGGCAAGAACACTGGAGTGGGTTGCCATTTCCTTCTCCAATGCATGAAAGTGAAAAGTGAAAGTGAAGTCGCTCAGTCGTGTCCGACTCTTAGCGATCCCATGGACTGCAGCCTACCAGGCTACTCCGTCCATGAGAGTTTCCAGGCAAGAGTACTGGAGTGGGTTGCCATTTCCTTTTCCAATGCACGAAAGTGAAAAGTGAAAGTGAAGTCGCTCAGTAGTGTCCGACTCTTAGCGACCCCATGCACTGGAGCCTACCAGGCTCCTCCATCCGTGAGAGTTTCCAGGCAAGGGCACTGGAGTGGGATGCCATTGCCTTCTTCGTATCTAATGGTAGCAGTGTCAATATTCCCAGTTAAGTCCTGCATAACTCCATTTATGTTTGATTTGAATTTCACTTTTAGCATTATTATTTTTAATTTCTTTCCTACATTTTCATCTTTTTTGGTCAATACCCTTTTTATAAAATGTCATGTGAATTTATCACTGAGAGGTAAGGAGGCAATACAGTTCTATGCTGTGCTATCTCTGCATGAACTGAGTAACAGATGTGTAGTGACCATTCTAACAGATTTGGTCACTGTCACTGGTCATTACAAGCATCTGTTAATTATGTAGCTATTTAAAGACTGACAATCTGGCAGTAAAGTTTGTACTTTACACAGTTACAGTTAGTATACCATGGTAATTGAAATTTGAACCACGTCTTTGTGTAACTGCCTCTCTCTGTGTGTGTACACCTGTTTATGTGTGTGAATCTCAATAAAAGATATATAGGTACCCATTACACTATTCTGGCAGCTTTAATTTTGAATTTGTCATAATAAAAACTGGAGCAAGACGGGAAAAGAAGCAGGTCGTGGAGGAAACAACGAAATAGGAAAATGTAGAGAAACAATAGGCAACAAAAACAGACCATCAGGGAATCCAGAGAATAGAAAAGGCTGTGGAATTAGACTGCTTCAGTTTGAATCCCACTTTACCCATCAGCTGTATGATCTTGGACAAGTTATGTACTCTCTGAACTGATTTCCTCTTAAAAAAATGGAGTTAAAACTGCTACCTACTTCACATGGTAATATGATGACTAAATAAGTTGTATATGGACTTCCCAGTTGGTCCAGTGGTTACGAATCTGCCTGCCAATGCAGGGGACACAGGTTTGATCCATGATCTGGGAAGAATCCATATGCCTTGGATCAACTGCACCTGTGCACCCTAGAGCATAGGTATGGCAACAAGAGATGCTACCACATTGAGAAGCCAGCACATAGCAAGTAGAGAAAGCCCAAAGTGAAGTGAAAGTAAAGTCGTCCAGTTATGTCTCACTCTTTGTGACCCTATGGACTGTAGCCTACCAGGTTTCTCCATCCATGGAATTTTCCAGGCAAGAGTACTGGAGTGGGGTGCCATTTCCAGAGAAAGCCCAAGCACAGTCATAAAGACCCAGTGCAGCCAAAAATAAAGAAATACAGAAATTTTTTAAAATAAATAAATAGGTTACATATATAAAGTACTTAGCACAATAGTGATACACAGTAATTACTTTATAAGTGTAAGCTATTGTAGGTTTGTTAATCTAGGGGAGACTTTAATATATTCAGATACCATAGGAATCCAGATTGAAGAAGGAATAATGGATATGGTTCCTAAGAAGGTGAGAGGGAATGGGATCTGAAGAAGAAACAGAGGCATTGGTCTCGGACCAAAGTATGAATACCTCTATTTTAACACGAGGGACAGAGAATACCGCGGGTGCCCATGTAAGTTGGGTGATAAATATGCTACGGAGAAGGTGTTACAGTATAATGACTTCTGTTTTCTCTAAGAAATAAAAGATAAGATATTTTCTGAGTGAGCAGTAAGGCAGGAGTTTAGAGATTGAAGAGAGTGGAGAATATCTGAAATGGCCCTTGCAGAGAGTAAGAGAGCCCGTTGGCCAAATAAATACAGCAGCATTGTTGGCACTGAGGGCCCAGAGCTCAGTTCAGTTCAACTGCTCAGTCGTGTCCGACTCTTCGAGACCCCATGGACCACAGCATGCCAGGTGTCCCTGTCCATCACCAATTCTCGGAGTTAAGGAGACAAGGGAATTACTGAAAGTATGAACCGTGAAATCTAACCTGGGATGGAGGGAGGCAGGACAAGTCCTGTGGTGAAAGTGAAGGGAACCATGGATTAAGGAAAGGTCCCCTTAAGATCAAGGAATGGTCCCAGGGAAAATTGTTTAACAAACAAACTAGCCATTTCCTAAATTAGGGAGCAGTGCTGTATGTAAACAGGATGTTCAGTAGGGGCTCTTTCTGTTTTCCTTTTGGCTGAAGCCCTAAAGATTGAGAAGAAAACAATAGGTGCTATAATGAGGGGCTATATCACCAGTGCAGGACTTGTAAAAGGGGGTCAAACTGGTTTTGTGACCTTAAATCCACTCAACTGGAGTATGTATAAGCACAGGGGATGAAAAATTGGGAGACATTTTCTTTTAAGAATTGGAATACCTTGGCTTTTTCTTCTCCCCTCTCCTAGGTGAAGGGAATGGTTTTCCTCTCTTCAAACCAAGTGAGAGAGATAATTTAAGAAAACACCTGAAGAGCTTCCAACATGCCTCCTTCAGTTTGAAGAGTATAAGGACTGGTAAGAGAAGCTCTGGCCAAATGGGAGGTGGTGGGGGCCATTGAGCTGCACTGGGAGCCCATCTCCTAGCAATGGGCCAGAGGTAGGGGAGTATTGCTCCTGGACCAGATGTGGGCCTGTGGGAAGAGGCAGTCTGGAGCTATCTCAGATTTCAAGATGGGCTAGAGGGAGTGGCCACCAGATGGCCTGGGGCTGAGGAAGGAATTGTAGGAAGCCATAGGAGGCAAGAGACATTGCTTTCACACTTCAGTGTGATACTGCTGAGGAGGTCCACCGTGTGGCTGTGGGAGGGGCTGGCTTGAAAGGCCTGGACTAGAAGGTCACTGAGGGTGAAGAGGTCAAGATAGGAAAAGTCTGGTGTTAGCTGAGTCTTCTTTGTGGATGCTGACACACCCACGATGTTGGCAGAGATTGGGGTAGAAAGACTGCAAGTCATATATGCCCAAGGCCAGAGGTTCTCAGACTGGAGGGCACCATTTAGAAGATACAGAGGTAGGCTTATTGAAATAAGATAGAGACTGGATATCTGTTTATGTGTACCAAGTTCCCAGGTGATCTGGAATATCCAGCAGAGTCTGACAACCACTGCCCAAAATTTAGTGCAAAGAACAGAAGATTGTTCAGTACATAACAGCTTCTACCAGAGGAAAGGAAGAGAGGACAATTTACCCAAATAACAGAGGCCCTTCGAAGCAATTTTTTGTTAAAAAAGGGTAGGGAAGTAGTGGTCTGTAAACATTAGCCTTCCAGTGTATTACCCACAACTATCACTTTTCTTTCCTCCTCCCTTCCCTCTGCCCACCTTCCGTCCTGTGAACATGAGCATTATGGGATGAATTATGTCTCCTCAAAAAATAAAAATAAAAAGATGGGTTGAAATCTTTATCCCTAGTAAGTTAGGCTGTGAACTTAATTGGAAATAGGGCCACAAAAATTTGGAAATAGATATAGTTAAGATGAGATCATACTGGAGAAGGGTGGACCCTAATTCAATATAATAGTGTCCTTGAAAGACACAGCCACAGGCAAACACAGAATGCACATAGTGATGAAGGCAGAGACTAGTTCAGTTCAGTTCAGTTACGCAGCTATAAACCAATAAATGCCAAAGGTCACTAGCCAACCACTGGAAGCTAGAAAGAAGCAAAGAAGACTTCCTCTTCAGGTTTCAGAAGAGAGCAGGGTCCTGCTGACATCTTGATTTGGGGCTCTTAGCCTTCAAAACTGGGAGACAATACATCTCTGTTGTTTTAAGCCACCCATTTGTGGTACTTGTTATGATCGCCCTAGGACACTACTACAATAATGAATACAATGAGACAGCCCTTTCTTGATGCACCATAAATCATCTGTCTCTATTACATTCTGCCCATTTTGTGTCCCTGTCTCCTTTGCATTGAACTTCCCTTGTAGCTCTGTGAGTAAAGAATCTGCCTGTGATTCAAGAAACCCAGGTTCAGTTCCTGTGTTGGGAGATCCTCCGGAGAAGGAAATGGCAACCCACTGCAGTATTCTTGCCGGGGAAATCCCATGGATAGAGGAGCCTGGCAGGCTGTGGTCCACAGGATTGCAAGAGCAGGACATGACTGAGTGACACCACCACCACCACAGTCTCTCTCAGGACACTGAGAACTCAAGTGTAAGTCAAAGAATGTCCTAGGAACAAGAAAAAGTTCACTACTTGACATGCTTAAGCTGAAATACAATACACTTTGTGTTCTTGATGAAACAGTCAGCCTCCACACTGGCTTCTGCACTTAGTATTGACAAATGAGTCATTTCATGTAAGACGGGTAGCTTATTTGAGTAGGTGGGTGTTAAAGTTATTTTGAGAAAAGGAAAAGAAGCCTGTAAAATAAACCTGTATGCAACTCTCACAAAAAAGAGGTCCCAAGAGGAATCTTAAAACACAGTCTAAACCAAAGCGGTGAGAAAAGTTCTCAGCAATCATACATAATGGGCTCCACTTCCAAAAACCCTCCCACTTCCTCTAATTTTCATAGCTATTCTCTCCTTCACAACACTGAAAGAAAGTCTTGGGTCATTGAATGGCTCGAGAGGCCACATCAGAGGAAGAGCCTGATTTATTTAGCAAAGACTACAGAAACCAAGCAGAAGTAAGGGTACCACTCAGAGCAGGAACAGAGAGAGACAGCTTATCTCATTCAGCTATCTCTAACCTCCCACGATCATGCCTCTGACATGTCAGATCCATAAGTATCTTGTGGCCCAGAAATGCTACTTCTAGAAATTTCACTTATTTAAAAAAAAAAAAAAAGAAGGGTCACAGAAAGGACTAGGGTGGCTTATGGAGAGAGGAAGGAGCCAGTGGTTACTAGCTGAGTTCAGCAATAGTCTCCCAAGACTTAGGTCTAGAAGAGAAATAAGTTGCTAAGTCTCCTATTTTACATCAGGACCTTGAACATGGACTGTATAAGGGGACAGGGTATATTAAAAGGGCATCTGGGCCAGAGATGCCTGCTTCCCAGCTTTGGCTGCACATACATGGTTCCAAAGTTCCATCTCAAGTCATAATTTAGCCTTATGTATGATATTTTCACTTAGATGTTCCACAGTTACCCAAAGCTCTCCACACCTAAAAACTTAGTTCATCTCCACCCCATATCCCTTCCCCAAATCAGTCTCTTCCTCTTGAATTTCCTTTTTATGTGCTCTCTGAATCTCCCCCGAGAGTTATCTGCTTATACTGTCTCAAACTGCTCAGCTCTGCCATGCTCTCCAAACGACCTGGTTAAGGCCTCCAGTGACCTTCGTGTTGGCCAATCTAATAGTCACTTTATTCTCCTTACACTTCTCAGTGGCTTTTGAGCTGCACACTTCTCAGCTGATCATTTTCTTCTCTTGACCTCAGGTACGTTGTACCTCCTGCTTTCCTTTCTATTTCCTTTCTCCATTCCTTTTCTATCTTCTTACCCTCTCCTCTTCAATCTCTAAAATACAGAATCCCACTAACATATCATTAAATACTGTTAATATACACTGATTGACCTTATATCCAGTAGGCTCTAGATGGTACAAATAATTACTTACTTGACATTTCTCTCTTACTCTCTCAGGCATCTCAAACACAACATCAGTTCAGTTCAGTCACTCAGTCATGTCCGACTCTTTGCGACCCCGTGAACTGCAGCATGCCAGGCCTCCCTGTCCATCACCAACTCCCTGAGTTTACCCAAACTCATGTCCATTGAGTCAGTGATGCCATCCAACCATCTCATCCTTTGTCATCTCCTTCTCCTCCTGCCCTCAATCTTTCCCAGCATCAGGGTCTTTTCAAATGAATCAGCTCTTTGCATCAGGAGGGCAAAGTATTGGAATTTCAGCTTCAACATCAGCCCTTCCAATGAACACCCAGGACCGATCTCCTTTAGGATGGACTGGTTGGATCTTCTTGCCCAACACAGCCCCAGTCAAACTCCTGACTCTCTTTCAACTTCTCCCAGTTCAACCTGTCCTCCTCCAGTCTTCCCAACTCAGGCAATGGTATATTCAATTTCATGTAATTGTGCCAGCTGGAAACCTCTCCCTTTCCCTTGTCCCCTACGTCTAATCCATATGTAAGTTCTATGGTTTCTACCTTCACAAAAAATCTTAAATGAATTTCTCTATATTCCTCTTCTACCACTTTGGTCTAAGCTAACACCTAGCCTCGAGACTGACTTCTCTGACACATCTCTTACCACCTTCACCCCAACCTGCACCTCTTCACCCAGTTAAAAAGTGAAATTTTAAGAACTTCTTACTACAACCTACAAGGCCACACATGATGTGGCTTTTTGCTAGCCTCTCCAGGCTCATCTCATTCCCTTCTCTCCTTTGCCCACAGAGCTTAAATCTCTTGTCCTTTCAGTTCCTGGGACCAGCCCAGCTCTTTCCCACCTCAGGGCTTTTGCATAAACTATTCCCTTTTCCTTGAACAATTTCAGCCTACTCCTTTTATGTGTATTCCGTTCAGTTCAGTTGCTCAGTCATGTTCGACTCTTTGCGATCCCATGAATCGCAGCATGCCAGGCCTCCCTGTCCATCACCAACTCCCAGAGTTCACTCAGACTCATGCCCATCGAGTCAGTGATGCCATCCAACCATCTCACCTCTGTCATCCCCTTCTCCTCCTGCCCCGAGTCCCTCCCAGCATCAGAGTCTTNGACTCCAGGAGTTGGTGATGGACAGGGAGGCCTGGAGTGCTGCAGTTCATGGGGTTGCAAAGAGTTGGATACGACTGAGCGACTGAACTGAACTCATCTTCATACTACTGAGCTACACAAGTACTTCATATATTTTGAGTAATAGTCTTTGATTTAATGTGTATTTTGCAAATATTTTTTTCCAGTTTGTGGTTTTTCTGCTTTTGTTTAAGAGCAGAGATTTTTCATTTTGATGGGTTCCATTTTTTTCTCCCCTTATCTTTAAGAAATCTTTGCCTATCTTCTGAAGAAACTTCAGACTTTCTCCTCATGTCTTCTCATCCAATCTTTTACGATTAAGTATGGTGTTAATTGCAGACTTTTGTAGATTTTTTTTTTTTAAGCTCAGGTTAAGAAGTTCCTTTCTACTCCTGATTTGCTGAGAGATTGTCATAAATGAATAATTTATCAGATGATTTTCTCTATTAAGATGATCATATTATCCTTTATTTTGTTAATATGGAAAAGTGAAAGCGTTAGCTGCTCAGTCATGTCCAACTTTTTCCAACCCGTGGACTGTAGTCCACCAGGCTCCTCTGTCTNTTTCTACTCCTGATTTGCTGAGAGATTGTCATAAATGAATAATTTATCAGATGATTTTCTCTATTAAGATGATCATATTATCCTTTATTTTGTTAATATGGAAAAGTGAAAGCGTTAGCTGCTCAGTCATGTCCAACTTTTTCCAACCCGTGGACTGTAGTCCACCAGGCTCCTCTGTCTGTGGAATTCTCCAGGCAAGAATACTGGAGTGGGTTGCCATTCCCTTTTCCAGGGGATCTTCCTTAGGGATCAAACCTGGGTTCTCCTACATTCAGGCAGATTCGTTACCATCTGAGCTACCAAGGAAGCCCAATTTAACAATCACCATATTAATAATAAATATTCATCAATTTTTGAATTTCAAATCAATCTTGTTTTCCTGAGATAAATCTTACTGGATCATGACAAGGTCTCCTTTTAATCTTGCTGGATTCAATTTGCTAATATTTTGCTAAGGATCCTTACATATACATTCATGATGGATATTGGTCAGTGCTCATAATATTTTAAACAAGCTGTCAGTAATGCTGGCTTCTTAAAATGAGTTGGGAAATTTTCCCTTCCCCTCTGTTTTGTGAGGCAGTTTAGGTATAATTGATACTATTTTTCTTTAAATGTTTGGTGAAATTTATCAGTAAAATTATCTGCATCTATTGCTAGGCCCAGATTTGGGCCTAACTTTTATTTATTGATTGAGTGAGGCAGCTTGTAGGATTTTGGTTATCCCACCAGGGATTGAACCTGGGCAGCAGTAGTGAAAGCAGAGTCCTTATCACTGGACCACCAGGGAATTCCCAGGCCTAATTTTAATATTTTAAATACATAGTAGGAATTCTATTTCTTTAATGAATCTAAGCAGGTTTCCCATTTCTTCTTGAATCAATGTTGACTGAGTCTTTTAAGGGATTTTTTTCATTTCATATAAGTTGCCAAATTTATTAACAAAGGTGTTCACATTATTTAGCTTTTGATATTTATATAATCTATAATAATGTCCCTTCTTTGGTTTCTAACATTCTTCTTTCTTCTCTATTGATTTTATTAATCTTTATAAAAAATAGCTTTGGGTTTAATTATTCTACTAATTTCTGGTCTTACTGTCTTTCCTTCTGCTTACTTTGGTCACAGTTTTCTTTTTTGTAGCTTAAGTTGAAAGTTTTATTGATTTTATACCTTTCTACTTTTCTAATAGAAGTCTTTAAAGGTAGAGATCTCCTCCTAAGTACTGCTTTTGCTATGTCCCACAAATTTTAATATGTTGTGCTTTCATTTTCATTCTGTTCAAGATGTTTTCTAATTTTCTTGTTTCTTCTTTGATGCATAGGTTTAGACATGTGTAGCATAATTTCCAAATATTTAGGGATTTTCCAGATATGTTACTGATTTCTAATTAATCTTGTAGTCAGAGAATATCTTCTGAATGATTTGAACTGAGACTTGTTAAATGGCCTTGAATATGGTCTTTCTTGATGATTATTCTGTGTGTACTTGAAAAGGATGTGTGTTCTGCTACTGTCAGATGGAATAGTCTATAAATGTCAATTAGATCAAGTTGATTGTTGTTCAAATAGTCTATATCCTTTTCTACTTGTTCAATAGATTACTGAGATAGTAGTATTGAAATCTGACCATAACTGTGGATTTGTCTACTTTTCTTTGCATTTCTGTTAATTTTCACTTCATGTATTTTGAAGTTCTGTTACTAGGTGACATCGAGGACACTTTAGCTGTACAGAACTCAAATGTCTTCCAGGATTATGTGAGCACTGGAATTGGCTTACAGCTTCCCAATCATTATATGAGCTCTTAAAATAAGCTGGATTCTATGTCCATCAGTGAACACAGGCTACACAGGCTAGGTTATGTTCTAATAACAGGCAATCCCCAAAGCTCAGTGGTTTATAGCTTACAAAGTGGTTTTCTTTCTTACTCTTGCTACATGTCCACTGCATGCTGGGCTGTCACTATTCTACATTTTCTTTACTTTGAGACAAAGTTTCTGAATAGTTGCAGTCTAGAACATTGTTGGTTGTTATGGCAGAGGGAAAAGGGAACATGGCAAACAGTGGCTCTTAACTTTCTGTCTCAAAATGTCATAACTCACCTTCATTCATATTTTATTAGCTAAATTAGTCCTCATGGCCAAGGTTAATATCACTAGAACTGAGAAATCTCCTCCTCCAGGAAGGCGCACCAAATGTTTATGAACAATAAAATAGCCCACCATAACTATATTATGCATTCAAACACATTCTCCTTTAATTTTCACAACAGCCTTCCAGAAATAGGTACTGTTATCATCTCCATTTTACAGATGAGGAAACTAAGGCTCAGAGAGTAAACTGGCAAGAGTCAAACAAGAATCAAGGGGCAGGGCCTGGACCCAGCTTGTTCGATTCCAATATAATAGTGCAATCCTGCCATAATAAAAAAGAAGGGGAAGGAGTGGGAGGAGTATGGGAAAGAATGTAGCAAAGAGACGCTGAAGGGAGACACCAAAAATAATTGCAAACAACTTCCTGTGGAACTCCAATCCAGGGATCAAAAGGGGGTAAGGGGACGAGAATGGGGAAGGCCAGAGAGGGAGAAAACTCCTCTCACCTCAGTTCTTTTCAGTCCACCTTTCACTGGATGTCCATACCATTCTATATATCCCTATCTCACCAACCCTGGAAAGCCCAGCTCCTGCTTCTCCACATTCCAAAGGCCCTGATCCTATTACCTGCACTGAGATTCCTTGAAATCTCAATCTATTTTAATTGATTATTCTGTTTATATGGTACACTTCTCCCCCCAAATGAGTTACCACATGAATTCAGAATTCACCAAAGATATTTCCATTATTTATACCTGGCATATTGTAAAAATCCCAACATTTGACACTTTCATATCATTGTCTCTCAAAGCATGTATGTTAGGGATTTGCACCTGCCCTTTGAGCCAAAAAAAAAAAAAAAAAGTCCAATGATTTCTTTAGCACTTGTATGAGAATTGCAGGTGGACATAGTTCAATAGCACAACTTCATAATTAAAGAGAAAAAATAAACTGGAAAATATTGTTGGGATATATTAAAAAGGCTTAAAACCTAGGTTCTAGAGGATGCTCATACAAAAATATCAGGTCCTTATTATAGTAAATGAGTTGGGGAAAGAAATAAATACATTCAAAAGGAAATATTAATAACATAAATATAATGAAACAAATTCAATCTCACTAATGTAAAAGATATGCAAGTTAAAACAACAGTGAGAACCATTTTACAGGGGCAGACAACTCTTTAAATGTCACTGCTTGGTCATGGGATTTTTTTTTTCTTTTTCCCTCCAGTGCTAGTGATGCTCCTTGTTGAGAATCATGTAATAACATGTAACCCATGTAATGTTCATATGGGTTAAAGTTCATAATATTTAAGCCTACATTTTCTTGAAATGGACCATGACCTTGTCCCAGCATTCTAGCAGCAGGACAGCAACCTCTTGATAAACCTCTGATGGAGAACTATCCATCTCTGATGGAAAATTTGGGAGTCCATGAGCAGGGGCTCTCAGAACCCCTGGGTCAAAGGGTAAAATCAAAACCTATTCACATCCAGTCATTTGACCTTTTATCCTATTTCTTGGAATGTATTCTGGAGAAACAAAACATAAGGAAAAATATCCAAATGAACAACGATTAGCTGCTACATTAATTATTATAAAAAAAGATCACAGAATAGATGTTCAATAGCAAGAGAATAATTTAAAATATGGTATAGCAATTAAACTTTAAATTAGAAAGACTACACAGAACATGGAACACGCCTCTGAGATGGTGTGAACTGAAAATGGTAGAATGAACTCATGGCAGTTTTTTACAAGGGCTGCATGGGAGCAGGTTCAAATGAAAAGTCAGCTGTGCTGAGGTGACTGGATTCTGAGCAAAAGTTCTCTCAAACTTATTTAGATTTATTGTGTCATACAGAGAGAATATTTATGTAATAAGAAATCTATTTTTAGAGAAAAGGAGAAACAGGACACTATGAACCTTTCTACTCTGCTTCTCATTGGAGGCTCCAGGACTTCATTAAAATGCAAAACTCAAAATCATCCTCATTTCTGGCTGGTTCTGATAAATACATTACAAGCTTACTCTGCATTTGAATTGGTCATCCTCACAAGAAGGTTTGTGTGTTGATAAATAGCTCTATTAATCCAATTAGCTAAAAAGACTGTAAGGGAACATACACCCAGTATAGTGTCCACTTGTTAAGGTTTTTAAATTACAGGGTGTGATATGGAGTGTTTGTAAAATCAGGAAGCATGGGAGAAACTTATGTTTTAAAGCAGAGTATTTACAATTTACATAATCTTCAATATGTTTTCAACTACATTTCAGGTGAAGAATTGCTCTCTTTTAAAATAGTGTATTTAATTGTTAACATGAGAAAAGACAGAATTTTATCTGCGTTTCCAGACTTCTGGATATGCCTGTAATGTTTCATTGCACTTTTCAGATTAACAATTGGGACTACTACATTACAGTTTAAAATGCTTCATCTGAAAAGGGGTTTGGAGGTTGAAGAAAAATATTCAGTTGGAATATTACTTGGAAATGTAACTAAAATACTGTTTACAAACCAGTGTAGCTGACTTTTGAGCATCTTGTGATGTCTTATCCTTAGAACTGCATCTCATCAATGGCAGAAATAGAAAAGCAAGACACAGTCTCCCAAACTAGGGGGCTGGGAGCATGGAGGGAGGAGGGCAGGGGGTGACGACTGTGGGGGAGGTGGGAGGGGAGAGGAGGAGACAGGGGTGTTAAGTGTCTGTGGCAGTCTTGACTGAGAAAGTTAGGTTTGAAAAGAAGACTTGAGGGGACTTCCCTGGCAGTCCAGCGGTTAGGACATTGCGCTTCCAGTGCAGGGGGTCTGGGTTCGATCCCTGGTTGGAGAACTGGGATCCCATGTGCCAAGGCAGTCCAAAAAAGAAAGAGAAGAAAATTTAAATGAGTTATGGGCTCACTCATCAATGGGAATGAAATTGAACGGAGTGAACTGGGGAAGGGAAAAGAACAATGTGCCCTCCATACTTCTGGGAACAGCTCTCTCAGTGTCCCAGTGAGGCAGAGATAAAGTTGCAAGGTGGGTGAAGCTCTAACTACTTCTCTCTCCTCAGCAGCTTTCCCAGCCCTCACAGATGACAGTGGGAAGTGTATGTATTGTGTGTGTGTGTGTGTGTGTGTGTTTGGAGTGGGTGTGGAAGCAGAGGCAATGGTGTGAGGAAGGAGAAAAAAAATTCTGAGAAGATAATGAAGCTGTTGAGTGTGGGAGCCCAGAGCAGGAACTATTCTGGGGCTTGAGAGAACAGGAAGGCATGTGTAAAATAAGTGTGTGTGTGTGTGTGTGTGTGTGCATGTGTATAAATAAGTGTGTGTGTGTGTATGTGTATAAATAAGTGTGTGTGTGTGTGTGTGTGTGTGTGTGCGTGTGTCTTTTTAGATCCTTTCATTTAGGAGGCATCTCCCTGGAGACTAAGGAGATGCTAGGAGTCCCCTGGGGTACTGTCAGGTCCATTTACTGAACATATGGAGAAAGAGTGAAATACGAGGTAAAGGAAATGTCTCCAGCCAGCTCCCAGGGAAAGGCAGGGCAGGGAGAAAGGAGTGGGGAGCTGAGAGGGACCTCCCACTGAAGAGGCTTCCGCATGTGGTTCCCTGCTCACCCTCCCAAACTCACTGCACTAGTTCAGGAAGGAAAACTGTACTTTCCCGTGAAGCTCTCTGGCCCCAGGACAGCTGGAGGGATGCTCCCCAAACTCATACTTTCCCCTTCCTTACTTCCGGCCAAACTCCAAGGCCCCCAGCTTCAAAGAAGGGCCATTCCTGGGACAAGTCCAGGGAGTATGGCTAGAAGGCCAACACCTTCCCTTCAGGGTCTTCACAAACTCTATGTCCTGTCAAACATTCTCCTCCACCACCACACCCCACCCTTGTCTGTTCTGGCTCCTTGCCAAGGCCTGACTCCCAGAGGTTTATTTCAGACCAGGAGCCACTAGGGGCAAAAGAAGTTTGTGGGGCTGATACATCACACCATACATTTGCAACAGCCTTCTTGGCCACTCTTTTATTGCAAATGTAAAGTAATCCATCTGCAGTGTTGCTTCTGTGGTCCTATTTATATCTCCGTTTCCGGGGAAAGTGTGCTCCGTCTTGGGCGGAAAAAAAAGACCCTGATAAACAAACGTTTGGAACACAGACTCTTTAAAGAATGTTGTCTCAGGACTTCCCTGGGTCTAGTGGCTAAGACTCCACGCTCCTAAAATACGGGGACCAGGGTTCCATCTCTGGTCTGGGAACTAGATCTCACTTGCCGCAAATAAAGATTCCACGTGCCGCAGCTAAGACCAAGTGCAGCCAAACAAATAAATGTTAAAAAAAAAAAAGTTTCAAGCCTCTGAAAATGGCACTTATTTACTACAACAAGCATTGCATGTGTACGTTATGCCGGACTGGGACATAGTGTGTCTGTGCTTTTACAAACTGGGGGATGGCTTTAGGTTGTACATGGATGTGGCAGCAAATGCCATTGATTTGCACGGTGAGAAAGTTATTACCACTTGAATTCTCTTTCATTCTGATTACACCAAGGAGGAGGTCTCAGCTGGGAACTAATAGATCTTTAACACTGTTGCAACACTTGTTTATCGCTGCTGCTGCTGCTAAGTAGTGTCAGTGGTGTTTATCGCTAGAATTACTATTTTCACAGGTGTAGGCTCAGAGCTTTTGGCTGGTTTGTTGGTACAGAGGGCAGAATTCTAATGGTGTCTCTGCAGCTGGATTGAGCCAGCAGGTATGGTTTGCACTGTACCAAAAAAAAAAAATTTTTTTTTTANTGGGAACTAATAGATCTTTAACACTGTTGCAACACTTGTTTATCGCTGCTGCTGCTGCTAAGTAGTGTCAGTGGTGTTTATCGCTAGAATTACTATTTTCACAGGTGTAGGCTCAGAGCTTTTGGCTGGTTTGTTGGTACAGAGGGCAGAATTCTAATGGTGTCTCTGCAGCTGGATTGAGCCAGCAGGTATGGTTTGCATAGTACCAAAAAAAAAAAATTTTTTTTTTAAGCCCAAATTTAAAAGCTCAAGAAATTTTGCCTCAAAATTCAGATTTCTAGCTTCTGTTGAATCATCAGAACACTGGGCACCAGCAGGTCCCAGATTTCCTCTTGGCAGCAGCTGGTTCCCTCTCCCCTTTAAACAGCACACGTACGCTCCAGTTTGCCCAGTCTCCACCACTCCCTACTGTAGTGTATGTGTTACTCATCTCCATTACCTTCCCAGCTCCTCTAAGCATTTGGGGCCTATTTTAGGAATTTTATGGCTGAAAAGCTAGGTTATAGTTGAATTTGAATTCCAAGATAAGGTATTTGGTCTTCATTATATAGGAAATGAGCTTCCCAGGAGGCACGGTGGTAAAGAATCCACTTGCCAATGCAGGAAAAGCAAGACTCTGGTTTGATCCTTGGGTCAGGAAGATCCCCTGGAGAAGGAAATAGCAACCCACTCCAGTATTCTTGCCTGGAGAATTCCATGGACAGAGGAGCCTGGCAGGCTACAGACCATGGGGTCACTAAGAGTCAGATATGAGAGCTATTAATTTCTTAGCAGGGCAGCCAAGGCTTAAAGCAACTCTTTCAAAAATTATTCTTTTATTTGAAGCTGGTAATGAGGGGAAGAGACTAGTGGGGGTGGGGGTTCTGGTGAAGAGGTGACTTCAAACCTCCTTGCCTGGGGAGAAGTGAGCTGAGGCCTCTGACTGGACTGAGGTGCTAGGAGCTGGGTCAAGGCAGTGAAAGGAGTGGGCCTGGCCTACGTGGCTTCTAGGCTTTCATTTAAGAGCAGAGTTAGGAGCCTTGGGCAATGCAGGAAGCTACAGATGGACTGGAAATAAAGTGAGGTGAGGCTGATGGCTCAGAGCCTGGAGTGACTCCTTGAAGCACAGATACAAAAGGAGGGGGCCTTAGATAGGGGCCTATGAGCCAGAAAGAAACTACCAAAGAGGTCAAACTGGTTCTAGTCAGGACACCACACGAGGATGGGTGCTACGTAAATGGAAAAAGCTGAAGAGACATAAGCGGCATTTCAAAGGAAGATTCAATAGAACCGATGACTCATAGGAAAGAAGGTCTGAAGGAGGAATGCAAAAAAGGACTTTAAGACTAACTAAACTGGGAGCCAAGGAAATAGTAATGCTAGTAACACACATTGCATAAAAAAGTGAGGAGGAGGAGGAAGAAAAACTTTAAATGAAATATGAGGCACCATGATGTCTAGTAGGCACTGGAAGGACTGGAATGTATAGAGATCTAGCTGAAAGTAAACAAGTAAGGCATCATCTGCAAAGAGATGAGAGATGAAGATGGAGGAAAGGCAGAGGGAAAGGGAGAAGGGTAAGGGTGAATCTGGGGGTGTACGTACTTAGGGAGTCTTGGAAATTATCAAGAGTGGTCTGAGATGGAAGAGGAGAAACATCTAGCCCCATGCTGGTCCAGGGCATGGCCAGGTGCTCAGTTAAGTCAAAACCTTCAAGGACCAAAGGAAACGAGAGCTGAGAAACAGCAGCAAATCCAAAGGAAAGTATTTTCTACAGAGATCTCCACATTTATTCATTTGACAAATATTTGAGAACCTGGCCCTTATCCAGGCCTTGAACCAACTAAGATGGGCAAAACAGAAACCCACCCTCAGGGGGCTCACATCCTGCTGGTGCAGATGGATAGCACAGACACGTTATCACCAGTGCAAAGATCCATGAAGCGGGTCAATAGATAAGAGAGTGACAGGACATCTCCAGGAGGCTGCTCTGAGGAGGTGGCATTCTGACAAAACCATAAAGCAAGGGAGAGCATCCCAGGCTGAGAGGACAGCAAGGGCCAGGCTGGAGTCTGGCGCACGTTTGGTGGGTGTGCAAGCAGCAAGGGGGCAAGAGCAGTATCCTTGGAGGGTTGAAAGAACACAGCGACATAGTGTTGCTTCACTCTGAAAAGGACTGCTCTGGAAGTCTGTCTGTGGCTCAAAGGGAAGGTCCAGGGAGAGTACAAGAGGGCACGGAGGTGGTCAGAAGATCCTAGCAGTGTGGAAGTGAGAGACAATGGTTTGGAGCTGGAGGGTGGATCCATGTGAGAGGGAGACCTGGAAGGAGCTGTGGGAGGGGACGGGCATAGAGGGAGGAGAGAGACTGTTGCATGCTCATAAAATCATCCACAAGCAGGGCTGTTCAGAAGTTCTGCAGACACAAGGAAGACAGTATACCCTGGCTTGCATCTGGTTGGGTTTTTTGGTTTTGCAGGTCTCTGTGGAATGTCTATAGGTGTCAGGGGAAGGCGAACTGTGGAAAGTCAGTTCTTTTGCGGAGGAAACTTGATTTTGTGTTTCTTATGTTAGATAGGAAAATACCGACCTCTCCAGACCTCAACCGTAGGTCTAGAACAGAGAGTGGCTCACCTCGGACTAACCAGAGTTTTTAAAACATCACCTCATGAAATCTCCTCTGCAGCCCAACTCCAGTTTCCTGGACTCTGGGTACCACCGTGTGGTGGCCCTGTGCCCCATCCTGAGGGCCACCACTCTCCAATCCTCTCCACATAGGCAGCTTGGTCTGACTCTCCAGTCTGCAGGCTGGTCGCTAATTCAATGCTCTCAAACAACTGCTTGGATCACATCAGATTTTTTTTCTCAAAAACCTTCAATTTAGCAAGTTGAAATAAATGCTTCTGAATGGCCCCGGCCTATATCTGTGCCCCACTGGTCTCCTATGTAGACCAGGATCCAGCCAAAATGTCATTGCTTGTTTTTCTCCAGGTGTGTGTGCACACACACACACACACAGGCTTCCTGGGTGGCTCAATGATTAAAAAAAATCTGCCTGCCAGTGTAGTAGACTAGGGCTCTATCTCTGGGTTGAGAAGATCCCCTGGAGTTGGAAATGGCAACCCACTTCAGTATTCTTGCCTGGACAATCCCATGGACGGAGGAGCTTGGCGAGTTATAGAACTGGACACAAACTGAGCAACTAAACCACACACATTCACTCACTCACTCTCTCTCACACACACCCACACACCACCTTTTCTTACCACCATGCTTTTGCTCCTGTTCTTCCCCCAATATTGATACTTTCCCCATGCTTTTCTGCCTGTAGAAGACCTACTTACCATTCCAGCCCCACCTCCAATACCATACTTTCTCTGTCAAATCTTTAGAAGATGACCACCCTCCTTAAGATCCTTTCACAGCTCACACAATTCTTATGGCGCTTGCCAGATCCTTTGTGTTGGGGTTATCTGTGTGCTCATCTCAGCCTCTCCTCTTTCCCCATGTAAGTCTGGTGGCTTACGGACAAAAGATCCCTCTTCTTCATGTTTGTCTCCTCTGAGGTTGGTAGCACAAGGCCTTGAAAACAGTTAATAAATACTGACTTGGTTGCTTTTCAGATGAGACAAACAACAATTCTCAGAGAACTGAGAGTGGGAGGAAAGAGGCTTGTGAGCAAACACTCACCAGTGCTGGAATGTGTGGCAGGGGAATGAGGAGGGGAGGCCAACGTGGTGGTTGCAGACGTAGGGGACAACTAGTCCCAGGTGCCTGCAACGAAGGAAGCATAGCCCTGGAGTCAGGACCACAAGGGCACCTTCCCACATGTGGCCCTGCTCTCTCGACTAGCCACCCAGGGGTCCCTAGACAGGAGAGACTCTGGGCACTCTCACTGGAGAAGCTTGGCTCTCCCACTCTAGGCTCCTGCAGTGGGCTGGGACCCTCTCAGGAGTGTTGCTTAGTTGCTCAGTCCTGTCCAACTCTTTGGGATGCCATGGACTGTAGTCTACCAGGCTCCTCTGACCATGGAATTCTCCAGGCAAGAATACTGGAGTGGGTTGCCATTCCCTTCTCCAGGGGAACTCCCCGACCCAGGGATGGAACTTGGGTCTCCCGCTTTGCTGCCAGATTCTTTACTGACTGAGCCACCAGGGAACCATTCCACTTCTGGCTAAAAAGGCCTCAGTCTTGCAGACCTGTACAGATTCCCCCCTCCTTGTTTATTCTGGTTTTCTGTTTTTCACCTTGAAATTATCCCAAATCTGGGCCTTGCACCTAACCATCAAAATAATTTGGTACAAAAGAAGACCACTCCCCCCAAACAGCCATTTCTGCTTTTAGAGAGGGAAACTACTATTATTACTGAATTCAGTACCTTCCCCACTCACAACTAGGCTGCAATGCAAAATCGGCCACACACATTTCCTGGGCCCCACCTCTGGAAATCCTGATCCAGTAGGTTGCGGTGGAGGCCCAGAATCAGAATTTTAACATACCTCTCGGGCAGTTCTCACACAGCCCTGCGAATGCTGACCTGACCTCTTGTTATTAACAGCACTTCCTCAACACCTCATAGGGTGCCTTACTTTACTTGATCTTCCAAGAACCTGGGGGGCTGTTGTTCTCACAGGCTCAGCCCCAGTTCTCAGAGGAAGGCAAGCTGCTCTGGGACAGGCGAGTGACTTATCTAAAATCTCACTGTCAATGAACACATCGAACCTGCACTCGGATTTTTTGAGCCCCAGTCCTGCCATTTTTAACTGAAAAACAAGGGTCCTGAGCCCAAGCAGGAGGTGGATAGGGCTGGGTAGGAAGGACATTCCAAATCAGAGTCCACTTAGTTCTGGCCCCTTGTTGCTTGAGGTCACCTGAAAGAAATGAATAGTGTATAAAAAATGCATTAACTTACCACAATGTTCACANAGCAAGATCTATGAGATTCACTTGGGCTTTCCTTGGGTTTGCTTGCCTTGCAGCCCCCCAAATGGCAGCTATAGTGCCAGGGGCCTCCTACCTTCAAGATTGCGAGGAAGGATGAAGCAGACACATACTGCCAGCCTTGGCAGTCCTCCAGCATCAAGAAAGTAAAATCCTTCCCAGAAGCCACCTCTTCCCAGACCTCTACTAGATCTCCTTGGCCAGAGCTGGGTCACATGGCCATGTGTTGTGAGGCTGGGAAATTAGGGACCAAGTTCATGGTAACTGGCTTAGACTAGTGTTTGTCAAACTTCAGCAAGCACTGGAGTCACCTGGAGGGCTTAAAACACGACTCATTGAATCCCCCACCCCATCCCCCGCCACCATCCCCCACCCCTACCCGAGATTCTGATTCAGAGTCCTAACCTCAGCCTGGGTTAGGACTTGAGGGTTCCCAAGTGATACTGGCACTGCTGATCTTAGGGAAATACTTTGAGAACCACTGACTTGTCACCAATGGCTCCCAAATCTGGTAATGCATTAGAAACACCTGGAGAACATTTTTAAAGGTAAATTAAGATTCCCCAGTCCCACCTCTAACTGTTCTAATTTGTTGGTGGGGTCCAGGCTTTCCTAATGTCAAAGCTCTACAGATGGTTTTAATAGTACTTAGGGATGGAAATTACTGTTCCCTGATTATGACTCCTAATCTGGCACTGCTGTGTGAGGTTCTATTAGCAAGGAGGAAGGAGAGGAGGAGAACAGGCCAGTAGCAGGTTCAGACAGGGGTTCAAAAACTTGTCCACAGTTTCAAATCATTTGGAAATCTTTTCAAAATTCCAGAGTTCAGGACATACCCCAGACAATTAAATAACAATCTCTGGAGGTGGGATACAGGCACCAGTAGTTTTTGAAGCTCTCCAGGTGATTCCAATGTGCAGACAAGTTTGAGAACCTCCTGTTTGAGAGAAGATTACCATGCAGATGATGACATTTGAAAACAATGTAACAGATAGGTATGAAGAAAGGTTATTCAGATTGGAAAAGAGAAACCTGAATATTTATATAATTATAGCTTCCAAGTGTGTGAGAAAATTTCACAAAGGATGCTGTTACCCATCTTGAACTGAAGACCAGCAAGGAGGAAAGAGGATTAACCTCATCAGAGCCCTTGGCTTCGAAGCAAAGAAAAATCTCCTAGCTGCAAATTATTACAATGAAATGTGGTGCAGGGAGAAAGGGGTTGTGCAATCTTGTCACTTAAGAGCTGTAAAAATAGTATAGATTCTCATCCGCTTGGAATGTTTCAGTGTCATTTTTTCTGAAGGTGAAGAGGTGGATGAAATGACCTGTCTAGATTTCTTCTTTGAAAATTTTCCATTTTATTCTTCTCCTCCTTTCACATCTCAACTGAGAAGACAGGCCTCCACATTAACAATTCAAAGAAACATAACCTTTGCCCACCTATCGACTTGAATGGATAAAATATCTGACAGCTAGTAATAGGCTGAGATGCCACTGGCTCAGACTGTTTGGATCTCTAAAATGCTATTTTGAATTTCTAGATGACAAACATACTGCCAAATAGAGAGGGTCATCTGAATTGATTCGAATGAGTTATTGTGTTTGAAATATAAAAGCTCAAGGATGATACTCCATCATGTCTGAGCCTTGCTATACATACACACACACACACACGACCAGAATTGCTATTTTCATGCCACACAGAAATAATATATGTGTTCAAATATAGCTACAATTAAAATATGTTTTCCTCTATATATTAAAATGTCACAGGCTATTGTCAGGAGGACATGCCCTTGCGGGACTGGTAATGGATTCACCTTGATCATGAAAAGCACATTAGTCACTCAGTTGTGTCCAATTCTTCCACTCCCTGGGCTGTAGCCTGCCAAGATCCTCTGTCCATGGAATTCTCCAGGCAAGAATACTGGAATGGGTTGCCATTCCCTTTTCCAGGGTATCTTTTTGGCTCAGGGATCGAACCTGGGTCTCCTGCACTGCAGGCAGATTCTTTACCATCTGAGCCACCAGGGAAGCCCTAATAATACCTAACTGTGATACCAGTAATATGTATCAGTCCAACTGCTGGGGCCTCAATTCAGAAGAAGAAATAGAATGAAACAATTCAACATGCAGTGGATCTTAGGTTAAAGGTCAAAAATTTAGAGACTTGTTCCCAAACTTTGCTGCATGTTAGAATCACCACAGAGAGCTATTTATGTAGAAGCCAAGCTTTAGTAGTCTTTGAGATCCCCAGGTGATTCCCATGTGCAGCAAAGTTGGACAAATACTGCCTTAGCCACCTTCATTATGGGGTCTAAGTCTCTCATAGAAAGAATTTCTCTTAGGTCTCAGGTTAAGAGTAGAGGTGGAATTAGGAAAAATTTTCTCCTTGCTGGGTATGACAGAGATTAATTGTCCTAAATATTTACTCTTCCTAGTTCCTCTATAATAAAATATTTCTAATAGTTCTCTGACTACACGACCACTCAAAACAAAGCCCCCCTTGTAGCAGAGTGTGGCTTTACATCTAAATTCTGGCCAATTATATTAATATAATTAACTTCCACTTAATATTCCTGGACAGTCCTTAAAAGAAATGTATGTATTCCTCGCCTCTTCTACCTTCTTGCCAACTGGAATGTAAACATAGCTGATGGAGCTCCAACAGCCAGTTGGACAATGAGATGACTTTGGGGAAATGGAAGCCATGCAAAGCAAAGAAACAAGGTAAATGAAGCCTGGCTCCCAATATGGCAGAGCTTGATACCCACCCTAGACTGACCAGCTATCTCTGAACTTCTTAATGGATAAGAAAAATAAACTTCTCACTTGTTCATGGCACTATTTCTATTCATTGCTGCTGCTGTTGCTGCTAAGTCGCTTCAGTCGTGTCCGACTCTGTGAGACCCCATAGACGGCAGCCCACAAGGCTCCCCCGTCCCTGGGATTCTCCAGGCAAGAACACTGGAGTGGGTTGCCATTGCCTTCTCCAATGCATGAAAGTGAAAGTGAAGTCGCTCAGTCGTGTCCAACTCTTCGCAACCTCATGGACTGCAGCCTACCAGGCTCCATCGTCCATGGGATTTTCCAGGCAAGAGTACTGGAGTGGGTTGCCGTTGCCTTCTGCATCTATTCATTGCAGCTACACTCAATTCTAACAGAGTCAGTAATTCCCAAATTTGGGGTTATATCAGAAACACTTGTAAGGNAATGACCTGTCTAGATTTCTTCTTTGAAAATTTTCCATTTTATTCTTCTCCTCCTTTCACATCTCAACTGAGAAGACAGGCCTCCACATTAACAATTCAAAGAAACATAACCTTTGCCCACCTATCGACTTGAATGGATAAAATATCTGACAGCTAGTAATAGGCTGAGATGCCACTGGCTCAGACTGTTTGGATCTCTAAAATGCTATTTTGAATTTCTAGATGACAAACATACTGCCAAATAGAGAGGGTCATCTGAATTGATTTGAATGAGTTATTGTGTTTGAAATATAAAAGCTCAAGGATGATACTCCATCATGTCTGAGCCTTGCTATACATACACACACACACACACACGACCAGAATTGCTATTTTCATGCCACACAGAAATAATATATGTGTTCAAATATAGCTACAATTAAAATATGTTTTCCTCTATATATTAAAATGTCACAGGCTATTGTCAGGAGGACATGCCCTTGCGGGACTGGTAATGGATTCACCTTGATCATGAAAAGCACATTAGTCACTCAGTTGTGTCCAATTCTTCCACTCCCTGGGCTGTAGCCTGCCAAGATCCTCTGTCCATGGAATTCTCTAGGCAAGAATACTGGAATGGGTTGCCATTCCCTTTTCCAGGGTATCTTTTTGGCTCAGGGATCAAACCTGGGTCTCCTGCACTGCAGGCAGATTCTTTACCATCTGAGCCACCAGGGAAGCCCTAATAATACCTAACTGTGATACCAGTAATATGTATCAGTCCAACTGCTGGGGCCTCAATTCAGAGGGAGAAATAGAATGAAACAATTCAACATGCAGTGGATCTTAGGTTAAAGGTTAAAAATTTAGAGACTTGTTCCCAAACTTTGCTGCATGTTAGAATCACCACAGAGAGCTATTTATGTAGAAGCCAAGCTTTAGTAGTCTTTGAGATCCCCAGGTGATTCCCATGTCCAGCAAAGTTTGACAAATACTGCCTTAGCCACCTTCATTATGGGGTCTAAGTCTCTCATAGAAAGAATTTCTCTTAGGTCTCAGGTTAAGAGTAGAGGTGGAATTAGGAAAAATTTTCTCCTTGCTGGGTATGACAGAGATTAATTGTCCTAAATATTTACTCTTCCTAGTTCCTCTATAATAAAATATTTCTAATAGTTCTCTGACTACACGACCACTCAAAACAAAGCCCCCCTTGTAGCAGAGTGTGGCTTTACATCTAAATTCTGGCCAATTATATTAATATAATTAACTTCCACTTAATATTCCTGGACAGTCCTTAAAAGAAATGTATGTATTCCTCGCCTCTTCTACCTTCTTGCCAACTGGAATGTAAACATAGCTGATGGAGCTCCAACAGCCAGTTGGACAATGAGATGACTTTGGGGAAATGGAAGCCATGCAAAGCAAAGAAACAAGGTAAATGAAGCCTGGCTCCCAATATGGCAGAGCTTGATACCCACCCTAGACTGACCAGCTATCTCTGAACTTCTTAATGGATAAGAAAAATAAACTTCTCACTTGTTCATGGCACTATTTCTATTCATTGCTGCTGCTGTTGCTGCTAAGTCGCTTCAGTCGTGTCCGACTCTGTGAGACCCCATAGACGGCAGCCCACAAGGCTCCCCCGTCCCTGGGATTCTCCAGGCAAGAACACTGGAGTGCCATTGCCTTCTCCAATGCATGAAAGTGAAAGTGAAGTCGCTCAGTCGTGTCCAACTCTTCGTAACCTCATGGACTGCAGCCTACCAGGCTCCATCGTCCATGGGATTTTCCAGGCAAGAGTACTGGAGTGGGTTGCCGTTGCCTTCTCCGTCTATTCATTGCAGCTACACTCAATTCTAACAGAGTCAGTAATTCCCAAATTTGGGGTTATATCAGAAACACTTGTAAGGCTAATGAAGCATATTGAAGATGGTGATTCTATTACCTAAGTTTGAGAACAACTATTCAGGTATCACTGGGAGGTACAGACAGAAAGTGTGAGTGTGCTTTCTTGGTCATGTCTGGACTCTTTGCAACCCCAAGGACTATAGCCTGCCAGTGTCCTCTGCCCATGGGATTCTCCAGGCAAGAATCTTGAGGTGGGTTGCCATTTCCTCCTCCAGGGGATCTTCCTAACTCGAGGATTGAACCTGTCACCTGAGGCTCCTTCATTGCAGGCAGATTGTTTACTGCTGACTCACCAGGGAAGGCTTAGAGAGGAGGTACAGTGAAGGTAAAAATTTGAAAAGTAATGAGTGGTTACATTCATTTTGGAGAAGCAAACCTGTGGAATAAAATATTTAGCAGGATAGTGTGATGATTAAATATCTCATTTCAGGGGATAAATATACCTAGACTTAAATCCTGGACTTGCCACTCACTGGCCGCAAAGTCAAGCCAAGTTAACTTTTATAAGCCAATGAGCCAGAAATGGCAGCTATTGCTGGTGGTATTGAGAGAATTAAATGAAATAATCTAAGATGGTGCTAAGTATAGTAAATGTCACTTAGTAAAGGTTCATTAAGTGTTGGCTGGGGAAGAAAATGAGAGTTGAATTCATGATCTGACTTTGAGTTACATTTTAATCCCTGCCTATTGGTTCCACTCTCCAATGTGGCAGCCACTAACAACATTTGTCACCACATTTATTAAAGGATGGCTATGGTTACAAAGGACAATAATGGTGTTGCCTTGAATATGGAAAAATTGAAAGCTGTGTACATTGCTAATAGGAATATAAAATGATGCAACCACTTGGGAAAACAGTTTGGTACTTCCTCGAAATGTTAAACACAGACTTATCCCTTGACCCAGCAATTCTAGGTATAAACCAAGAGAAAAAAAAAATGTCCACACAAATTAGTACAGAAGTATTCACAATACCATTATTCACAATAGTCAAAAAGTGGAAAAAACCCAGATGTCCATCCACTGATGAATGGGCAANGGAAAAGGCAAAACTATAGAGACAGAAAACAGATGAGTGGTTGCCATGGGTTAGAGGCTGGAGAAGTGTGGAGGTGGGTTCACTACAAAAGGACACGGGGATTGCAGGGAAGGAATGGAGGAGCAAATGTAGACAATGGACTTGTGGACACAGCAGGGGAAGGAGAGGGTGGGGAGAACTGAGAAAGTAGCACTGACATGTATTCACTATCATGTGTAAAACAGCTAGCTAGTGAGAAGCTGCTATGCAACACATGAAGCCCAGCCTGGCTGTCTGTGAGGACCCAGAGTGATGGGAAGGAGGGGGAGGGGAGGCTCAAGAGGAAAAGGATATACAGATAATTATGACTGATTCGCATTTTTGTACCGCAGAGACCAACACAACATTGTAAAGCAATTTTCCTCCAATTAAAAAATTTAAAAAAAAATTTGAAAAAGGATGTGGGGACATTTTTTGGAGGTGGTAGAAATATTCTATAAACTGAGTGTGCTTCTGGTTACCCAGCTTTGTCTGTTTGTAAAAATTCATAAAAGTTTATACTAACAAGGGGGAATTTTACAATATGTAAAATATACCATAATAAATCTGATTTTTTTTTTTTTTTTTTTTTTAGAAAAGAAACACAGATCATAAGCAAATTGGAAAATGGTTTTCAAAAAATGTGACAAGAGCTTCCCTGGTGGCTCAGTGGTAAAGAATCCGCCCAGGAGACCCAGGTTCTATAGTCTAATGCAGGAGACACAGGTTTGATCCCTGGTCTGGGAGGACCCCACATACCAAGAAGTCTGGCCTGTTCGCCAGACTACTGAGCCTGAGCCCTAGAGCTTGGAGTCACAGCTACCTGAAGTCACAACTACTGAAGTCCGTGCACCCCAGAGCTCATGCTTTACAACAAGAGAAGCCACTGCAATGAGAAGCCCATGCACCACAGCTACAGAAAGCCCGCAAAGCAAAGACCCAGCACAATAAAAATAAATAAAAAAATTTTTAAGTGTGAAAAAGTAAGTATATTGTTAACAAAATTGATGAGAAACACTAGTCACTAAATAACAAAAGAAAAAAAAATGTCCATTCTAACTAGTAATGCACTAATTGAAATTAAAGCACATTGAAATACCATTTCCCACATTTATTCTCTTCCTCCATTGCTTTTTTTTAAAGTTTAATACAGAATGTGGGCAACGGTGTGGAGGGATACATATGCTCACACAATTCTGGTGAGAGTGTAAATTGATTCAAATCTTCTTGGGAAGTAGTCTGGCAGATCAATATCAAGAGATTAAGAAGTGTTCACAATTTTCATTACAGTAATTTTACTTCTGAGAATCTGCCCTAAGGAAATAAACCAAGGTGTGAGAATATTTTTATGTATAAAGATGATTGGGACAAATTATTTACAGCAGCAAAAAGTTTGGAACAATTTAAGTGCCTACATTAAGATAATGGTCAAAAAATTGTATAAAATTATATATTTATTTATTCACATGAAGAAATAGAATAAGGTAGCCATTGAAAATGATGTTTAAGAATTAATAACAGAAAAAGTACTTTTGAAATAATGTAAAGAATGTAGAATAGGGCTTCCCTAGTGCCACAGTGAATGGGAATCTGCCTCTCAGTACAGGAAGATCCCACATGCTATGGAGCAAATAAGCCCGTGCACCCCAACTACTGAGCCTGTTCCCTAGAGCCCAGGAGCTGCAACTACTAACACCCACACACCCTAGAGCCTGTGTTCCACAAGAGAAGCCACTGCAAAGAGAAGCCTGTGTACCTCAAGAAAGAGTAGCCCCTTCTTGCTGCAACTGGAGAAAAGCTCATGCAGCAAAAAAGACCCAGCCCAGCCAAAAATAAATAAATAAATAAAACTATTTTTTTAAGGCATAAAGAATTTTTCAAAAACAGAATGTAGAATAGCATAAAAAGTATATTCTTAACTGTGTAAAAGTATAACGTATTAAAAAGCAGAGACATTACTTTGCTAACAAGGGTTTGTCTAGTCAAGGCTATGGTTTTTCCAGTGGTCATGTATGGATGTGAGAGTTGGACTGTGAAGAAGGCAGAGCGCTGAAGAATTGATGCTTTTGAACTGTGGTGTTGGAGAAGACTCTTGAGAGTCCCTTGGACTGCAAGGAGATCCAACCAGTCCATTCTGAAGGAGATCAGTCCTGGGATTTCTTTGGAGGGAATGATGCTGAAGCTGAAACTCCAATACTTTGGCTACCTCATGTGAAGAGTTGACTCATTAGAAAAGACCCTGATGCTGGGAGGGATTGGGGGCAGGAGGAGAAGGGGACGACAGAGGATGAGATGACTGGATGGCATCACTGACTCGATGGACATGAGTCTGAGTAAACTCCGGGAGTTGGTGATGGACAGGGAGGCCTGGTATGCTGCGATTCATGAGGTCGCAAAGAGTCAGACACGACTGAGCGACTGAAGTGAACTGATCCATACATAATAGAGCTCAAAAGTTAATTTGCTAACATGTTGATCTTAGTTATCTGGAGTAGCTGGTTTTATTTTCCTTCTTATTGGCTTCTAATTTTTTGTTTAAAATACCCAAAAAATGTTTTTGTGAAGAAACATTCTAAGGTTAAGTGGATTCAGCAGACATCCCAAACTTGGATTCCAGATGACTGGTGTCACTGTTTCACAGAAGCTTGAAAATCTACTATATTTGTAGGTTTTGCTTCTAAAAAACATAAACCATAACATTCTGAAATAAATACAATAACATTTGGATATATTAGATGTTTTCTTAGAAATTAAATTATGGCCCATTTACACTTCTGCAGTTGGAATTCAAATTTTTATTTTATTTCTGGTTGCACCTTGATGCTTGTGGGATCTTTGTTCCCTGACTAGGGATTGAACTCAGACCCTGGGCAGTGAGAGCTTGGTGTCCTAACCATTGGACTGCTGGGGAATTCCCAGAGTTCAAGATTTTTGAATGTGAGATTCAAAACTCTCTAAGCTTTCACTGTCCAATATGGTAGCCGCTAGTCACATATGGCACTTGAACTGTGGCCAGAATTAACTGGGAGGTTCTGAAAGTGTAAAATACATACCACATTTTGAAGACTTTAGATGAAAAGAAGAATATGAAATATATTGTTAATAATTTTTTATATTGATACACATTGAAATGCCACATTGTATATACAGGTTAAATGAAACGTACTATTAAAATTAATTTCTCCTGTTTCTTTCTACTTTTTCAATGTGGTTACCAGAAAATGTTAAGTATATAGCTTGAATTACATTTCTATTGGGAAGAGCAGTTTTAAAATCTGTTCTCAGTCTAGCCTTTGAACCTCATTTCCTCACCTATGTTTGCATAGGAATAAACAATGTAGACCCCTCTTTCTTTCCCATAAGGTAAACTGCTATTTTATTGGGTACTTTTTGCTGCTGTTTACTCAGGCTTCAATGACTTTCTTCATTTTAATTCACATCTAAATCCTGTTCATCCTTAAGCTAAGCTAAGTCACTTCAGTTGTGTCTGACTCTGTGCGACCCCATAGACGGCAGCCCGCCAGGCTCTGCTGTCCCTGGGATTCTCCAGGCAAGAACACTGGAGTGGGTTGCCCTTTCCTTCTCCAATGCATGAAAGTGAAAAGTGAAAGTGAAGTCGCTCAGTCGTGTCTGACTCTTTGCGACCCCATGGACTGCAGCCTACCAGGCTGCTCCATCCATGGGATTTTCCAGGCAAGAGTACTGGAGTGGGGTGCCATTGCCTTCTCCTGTTCATCCTTAGGCACAGCTTAAATGTTGCCATATCAATGAGGCTTTCTGCATTAAATTGGGATCCTATTCAGCTGCAAACAATGGAAACCAGCTAGATACCTCTATCAGCTAGATGTTTTTCTTTCTTCTGTATCCAGAGGTTGGCCATCCAGGATTGATTGGTGCAGTAGCTCCATGATACCACCAACCTATAGGAGCTTTCTGCTTTTCATTCTGCCATATCCTTGGCATAGGGCTTTTCTATTCATGATCACTTTATAGTCACAAGATGGCTGCTCCACCTCCAGTCATAAATCTGCATTCCAGGTAGGAAGAAATGTAACAAGGAAAAGTAACAAGGAGGAGGGAGGCATCTATAATAAGAAAGTAGACTTTTCAAAAAATCTTCAGTAGACTTTGACTTGTTTCTCATTGGCCTTGTGTTGTGTCAAACAAAAACCCAGTCTGCAAGAGAGCAAGGAATTTTAGTTCTTTCGATTTTTGCTGTTATTGCTGCTCTTGCTGTTGGCTTTAGTTTTTTGTTTTTGTTTTTTTTCCTTTCTTTTCTGTTTTTTGCTGTACAGATTGCAACAAGGACGTATTAGTAGAGAAAAGGCAATTCTGCTAGTGCCTGCCCACATCTTTGATTTTAGTGGTCAAAATTTATTTCCCTGGATGGTGCTGGATACACACTGAAATTTTTGTCTATTTTTGCTTCCCCCTTCCTGTGGGATTTTGTTTCTCCCATAAACAGTTTTCCTTCAGGCAAAGAATGCAATTGTTTATCACAGTTTTGATTTTCTTAATTACCTTCGCATTCCAGTCTTGCCTCTGGGGCCTTTTTATTCATTGTGCACGATGCTGAGAGCCTCAGAGCTTTTCAGGGGCCTGAATATTTGAAACCTGAAAAAAATGTATTGACTTCTAAATTCACAAAGAAATGGTGATATCAAAACTCATTAAATATTTAGTTAAGTGCCTCTGAAATATATAGTTATACTCATACATTAATTGTTAAATTTAGTATTCACAAAAATGTTATTATGTTTGAAATATATTTGCAGATTATGGGCTCACTTTCCTGAGTATGCATACTGATTACACAGAAATCATAGCCAACCAGAAATTAAACAATTTACTCCGAGCGTTAGAGGACATTACAGTAGTCTCCTCACATCCTTTCCAGCCAGATGACCATTCCAAGCCTTTTGCTGGACCTGTGATTCTGAGTGAGTGAGTGAGTTGGGAATGGAGAGCTCTAAGCCATTCAGGCCAATGAAATATGAGTAGAACAGTACTGGCCTTCTCTCCCCGCTTCTTTCAGGTGTGAATAAGTAAGGGTTTTGCCCCTGTGGCTGTGGGCAGCCATCTACCTGGCCACCATAAAGAGACCTAGGCCTAGGACAAAGCTCACTTTTGTGGAGGGAAGAACAAAGAAAGAAGAAATGAGCTAGGCCCTTGAAAACATGATGACTCCACTAAATCAATAGCTCTGAAGTCTCTAGCCTTCTTCTGGACTTCCAGGGGGTGTTTGCTAGTAAAGCTCAGTGTTCTCTGTGATGCCAATCTCCTTAAAAATAAATGACATATTTAAGGTTTAGGAACCATGCAGATCTCAGAATATCATCATCTAGTTTCTAATCTGAAGGACACGGAGGCTCATGGATTCAAGTCATTTTCTCATAGCTTGCTGTATTCATTTGCTAGGGCTGCCAGAATAGAGCACCACAGACTGGGTGGCATACACAGCAGAAGCTTATCACAGTTCTAGGGGCTGGAAGTTCAATGAAGGTGTGGGCAAGTTTGGTCTGTTTTGAAGCCAGCCTCTCCCCCTGTCTCGCAGACAACCAGCTTGTCGCGTGTCCACATATGGCCTTTCTTCTGCTCACACCCCACTAGGGTCTCTCTGTGTGTCCACAGAGAGGGGCCCACCAAAGAGCTTCACTTAGTGTCCTCTTCAGTGTTCCTATATCCAAACACAGTCACATTCTGAGGTACTAGGGGTGAATAGGTGTGTGAGGGCAAATGATTCAGTCTCTAATGGTTACGCTGTACTTTCTTTCCTCAGTGACAGAGGTCAGACTAGGACCCATGCTCCCTAACTCCCAGGTGTGCTTTCTTACCACAGTGAAAGGAATATCCAGTTTCTGTGTATGAAACATTTTAGAAGGAATCAAAGTAGCTTTTAGAAAGGCATGGAGGTGCAGTTTTTTGCAGCAGCAAAAAAAACTGGAAAGAATGTGAAGGCTCCAAAAATCCCATCTGATCCGCCAGTTCTAGAACCCAGTTATAAGAGGCAGGCATTTTGTTTTTATGATCCAAAAAAATGGAACATTTTCATACCTTCCAATAAGAGAGGATTGTTTGGCATATTCATCGACTTGGAATACTCTGCAGCCTTAAAAATTATGAAGTAGGTATACATGAAGGAGTCCTTGGGCCTAGAAAAGGAAACAATGGTCTCAAAGGCCCTTGCTGAATCATCTAACTTCAGGGAAAACGAAACTGAACTTTAAGTTCCACCCTGATGCTCTGGGCCAGTTGCATCTACCTGTGACTTATCAGCCCCTGCCCAAAACCTCCCACTCCATGTTCAACTACAAATGCCATCTCAACTAAAGATTACCCAAAACGTCCTGCCTGACTAACGTTTCCCTTATCGTTTCCACAAACCTCCCTTTAAATATGAAGCCTCCATGATCCCTCTCATGCTCAGCCTGGTCGTTAGGCCGACTGTTGCCCCTCTTTGCCTGAATAAAAGTAACCTACCTCCGTTGAGGTTGTCTCTCCTTTTTCTCTGCCTCAGCCCAAACTATACCTTACAATACATATTTCTAAACATGAAAAGAGAAGCATGATTAGATTTCTTAAAATTTATAAAGATCAGGACTCCCTCTGGAGGTCCATTGTTTAAGATTCCAAGCTCCCACTGCAGAGGGTATGGGTTTGATCACTGGTTGGAGAACTAAGAGCCATGAAGTACAGCCAAAAAAAAAAAAAAAAAAACCACCTTATAATTATTGTAAAGCCAAAACTTTATTATATGTCCCCACCGATGAGGACAGAAATGGAGTAATGTAAATATTTAAAGTCATATAAAACTGGAAACAGGCAGAGCCACGATTTAAGCCCAGAACTCTCAAAGGCAATATTTATAATCACTGCCCCAGTGTTTCTCAGCCTTGGTACCCCGGATGCTTTGGACTGGATCATTTCCTGTTGTGGAGGTAGTCCTGTACATAACAGAAAGGTTTTAGCAATATCTCTACCCACTTGATGGCAGTAATATACCCCGCCCCTATTCCTGATAATGAAACTACCTCCAGACATTGTCAAATATCCCCAGAGGACTAAAATCAACCCCCTTTGAGAAGCACAGCCCTATGCTTTACCCCAGGGCACTCCTACAGGGGGGTTATTACCATCCAATNGGGACCTTTTTTTGGCTGATTAAGCTGGCAGCAGTGAGCCACAAAACAGATAAACTTTGGCACAAAATACTGCAAACCAGCAGCTGCTGTAAGAGCTCTCTCTCCATTTGACACAGAAGTCTTATTTCAAGAGAAATTATTTCTGCTTTTTCTTAGGGATTTGGCACCCTGCCTTCCCTCTCTATAGAGGAGGGAAAAGTCTTTTATTTTCCACTTCCACCTTTTCCAGTTGCTGTGGGGAGCAGAGCCCACTCTCCTGTCATCCATTTTGGAGGCAGCTGTATGAGCAAGGAGAGCCCAGCCCTAGAACTGACTCATGCATGGTGCATAGCTAAGACCACCATGGACGGAGCCTGCAGAACTACTCAGCGCGCACACATCAGCCTGGTTGGCTTCCTCTTCCATATGCCAGTGAAATGTTAGACCCCAGCAGCCAGTCATTTGGGTTGCTGGGAAATCTCTCTTCTTATCTGCTCCCCACCCTGAGCACCAACCCTTGCCCCTGGCACTAGCCTGATAGTTATCACATGATCAGCACATGAGCATCACGTATACTGAGGATTTCACCCATGTCATCCTTTCTGGAGAAGGAGCAGTGAAGGGGTGGGGAGCAGCTGAATTTTAGTCACCTGACAGGGACAGGCATTCAGAGAAGGGCCCCGTACTCGGCTTAGAATTGCTTCAAGACCATTTTCCACTAACTTTTGCCTCCTGGTGTTTTCCTCTTGGCAAGCTGGGGCTAGAAAATGAATCATTACATACCCAGTGTGGTAAAGAGGGGTACCTGCATGGATCTGAGGTTTTATCAGCCCTCCTCATCCCTCTCTGAGTCTTTGTCCCTGAGTCACCAGCACCAACCAGGGAAGAGGTGCCAGGAGATGACCCACCTAAGAATGAATGTGACTTGGAAATTAGACAGGAAAGCTGCTGGCTGTTATGCATTTTTTACCCATTGCTTTAGGATAAGCAGGAGACCTCAAAAGTAAAAACATGTGGCTATTTTTTTTTTCTTGGACCTTGGGAAACTCCATGATAAAATAGAGTAAGCAATAAAAACTTTCTCTGAAGCATTAATAAGCTTAATGTTAATTGTGTTAGTATTCCTGGAGGAAGATGCTGTTTGATTTTCAGTGTTGCCATTTTTGCTTAGAGAGAAGTGAGATAAATGGAGGCAGTGGCACAGATTAAGTAAATTCTTGTGTGGGAAAAGTCTGAGTTCTCATATGCTTTTAGTTATTTAGTCTGTTGATTATATCAACTAATACGTAGCATCTTGTTTTCATAAGTGGACAATGTTATCATTTATTTCTAATAGCAACTAGGAATTATAATATAGATGCCAGATCAGTAGTATAGAAAATAAGCAGATTTGCCCTAAGGCAAATTTACTTTTTTTTAGTCAACAGCATGGTGAGTTGAGAAAAGATTGCTTGAAATATAATCAAGTGAGTGGAAGCCAATGCTATATGATTCTAATGGATATGGAATCTTTATAGGAAAATAACTGTCATCATCTACAGTGAACACTTTTTAAATTTCCGGTCTCCTAACTAGGGTGAGGAACTTCACAGGAGAAAGATCATGTAATCAACACAAATTTGTTGAATGACAATTCTGTTCGGGATACTCTCTGAGCACTTCCTACTCACCCAATCACTGAAGGAGGGATGTTGTTGTTCAGTTGCTAAGTTTTGTCCAACACTTTGCCACCCCATGGACCGCAGCATGCCAGGCTCTCCTGTCCTTCATTGTCTCCTGGAATTTGCTCAAACTCAAATCCATTGAGTCAGTGATGCTATCAACCATCTCATCCTCTGCTATCCCCTTCTCCTTTGCCTTCAATCTCTCTCAGCATCAGGGTCTTTTCCAATGAGTTGGCTCTTCACATCAGGTGGCCAAAGTATTGGCGCTTCAGCTTCACAATCAGTCCTTTCAATGAATATTCAGGGTTGATTTCCTTTAGGATTGAATGGTTTGACCTCCTTGCTGAGCAAGGGGCTCCCAAGAATCTTCTCATGCAACACAATTCAAAAGCATCGATTCTTAGGCACTCAGCCTTTTTTATGGTCCAACTCTCACATCCGTACACGACTACTGAAAAAATCATAGCTTTGACTATACAGAACTTTGTTGGCAAAGCAATGTCTCTGCTTTTTAACACACTGTCTAGGTTGGTCATAGTACAAGATGCCCAAGCATAACATACCTGATACTGGCCAGATGAGATGGACAGCAGGTTATTAGTCACATATAGTTGGTGGAAGGACATCACACACCATGTAGGTTCATTTAGAAGTTGAGTAAGCCAGCAGGGGCAGTGGGAGGCAGGCTTTGTATTAACCAGAGGGTAGAGTGACCCCTGGAGAAGGCACTGGCACCCCACTCCAGTACTCTTGCCTGGAAAATCCCATGGACGGAGGAGCCTGGTGGGCTGCAGTCCAGGGGTTGCTAAGAGTCGGACACGACTGAGCGACTTCACTTTCACTTTTCACTTTCATGCACTGGAGAAGGAAATGGCAACCCACTCCAGTGTTCTTGCCTGGAGAATCCCAGGGACAGTGGAGCCTGATGGGCTGCTGTCTATGGGGTCGCACAGAGTCGGACATGACTGAAGCGACTTAGCAGAAGCAGCAGAGTGACCCCTGGTTCCTGTGGGAGAATGAGATTGGCTTGTTTGAATAGCTTCATGGCTGACAAGGAAACAATATCCATTAGGTTGAGGACCAGGAAGGACGAAGCTAATCAGACAAGTAGGGAACTAGCCAAGTGGGGTGCCTTTCCTACCTGGTTGGGTGAGGGGGTTGTCTTTGTCAAAACCAGGGGAACTTATGGTTTGGCCTCTAGGGCCCCAGGGGGCTCAGAGATGTCAAGGCAGCATTTGAAATTTTAGATCTTATGCTATAGATACCAAAGAAGAATAAGACATGGTTCCTGACTGCAAAGAGCTTGAATTCTCTGGTCTGGAGCAGGAATGGGGAATGTGGGTGTGTGAGTGTCAAACTGTTGTAAATGGTTCTGACTGTAAGCACAGGAGGACTTCTGAGCAAATCTAGGAAATACAGTACAGTAACTGGGGCGGGTAGACTTTGTTGAAAACATGGAGCTTGGGGACTTTCCTGGTGGTTCAGTGGTTAAGATTTCTGACTCCCAGTGCAAAGGGCCTGGGTTTGATCCTTGGTCAGGGAACTAGATCCCATATGCTGCAACTAAGACCTGGCACAGCCAAATAAATAAATAAAAATATTTTTTAAAAAACATGGAATTTGTCTAGAACATCAAAGATTGATAAAATGCATGGTTAGAGGGAGCCAAACCAGGGGACATTTCAGGGGAATGAGAAAGAACATGCTTGCTTACGTTGAGAGAACATTTGAGTCACACATGTGCCATATACTTATTGAGGGACTGCTTGGGGGATAGACAGCCCAGAGGATAGAATAAAAAAGAAGTTCTAACGACAATGTGGGCCTTGCCTGTTGGGCTATCTGGTCTGAGTTGGATGTGAGCCATGGAGCAGTAGAGTCCAGGAAGTCAAGAGTCTGTCACTCCCTGAGGGTCTTGAATGTAGACTTTGGATCCACGCTCCAAAGAGGTAAAACAACCCCAGAAATTCAGCAATGGGCAAAAAAAAAAAAAAAAAAAAAAAAAAGGTGTTCAATAGGCAACTGTTGCAAATACTTAAAATATGCCAGATTTTCTTTCTTTCTTTTTTTGGAGGGGCCATGCCAAACAGCATGCGGGATCTTAGTTCCCTGACCAGGGATCAAAATTGTGCCGCCTGCATTGGAAGGGTGGAGTCTTAACCACTGGATAGCCAGGGAAGTTTCAAAATATGCCACGACAGACTTCAGTACCCTTTTTAGCATTTTATACCAGTACTCTGAAAAACATGGAAGTAGGCATTGTGTCCCTTGAATTCAGAAGACCCTGCCAGCGAGACTGCCCTCGGTGACCACATCCTGCCGAGGCCCAGCTGGCTCTTCAGGACCCATCTCCGCACTCCCTCCTCTTGGGCCGTGCTGGGCATTCCCACCTCAGAGTCCCCGGAGAACTCTGGGTCTGTTCTCTCTTGTGGAGCAGTGGGTACTTAATGCACCAGCCAACTGAGCTACCCAGTCTGTACAGACTGCACTGAGACAGAAGCCTCTAAATTACTGAACGGAGCGCTGTGTTCTTTCCAGGACAGGGCAGTCATTTTCAGCTGTCCAGTACAAGTGTGTACTCTCTAAGATACTTATCAGAGACTCATTTCTCCTCATGTACTTGGCAACCAAGCACATAGATCATACTAACATGTCCTCGGGTTTGCTCTAATTTTATATCCTAAACATCCCCTGAGAGAAAAGAGAAAGGGGTGTTCTTTGGCCCCAAGAAATTCAAAGGGTCTTAACTTCCTCTTCCTGAATAAATATGTGCTATGTAACTATTTATCTGTGATATATACCAAATAGCTGGGAAGATAGAAAGAGAAAGAAACCTTGCAACATCTTTAAGATCAATAGTGACAACAACAGAAAAGTTAAAACTTTTAACTTTTCTGAAAGAAAAAAGAAAAGAAAAGAAAGAAGAAAAAAACCTTTCCTGGATACAATTATCCCAGTTGGCAGCAATGATGTCTAAAAGCTATAATATAAAATAGCTCAAACGCTCATGGCAAGAAATGAACTTGTCCCAGCATAAATGACTGCAGAGATGAGCCCAAGGAGTTCCAGCACAACCAAATTAATGGTTTGTTTTGAGGAGCGGGAAGGTGGGGAGGAATTTGTGCAAACATCACATTAGGCATTCTGAGAACTGTTTGCAGATTTTTAAGACAACTGTAACTACTTTCACGGTGACCCTATGGGTGATGATGTTCTCAGATCTGGACATCAGGAAATCTTTAAGTATGTACTAGATCAGTCAGAAGGAAGCCACAGTGACCCTAAACACGATTATGAGTTCAGTTGACACCTTAGTAGGAAAACAAAATATCCAAAGTCTGTTAAAGACTCACTAAAGCATATAATGTCCTGGAACAGGGAATCAATGTACTGCACAGTCTTGCAGGAGGTGTAACATTTCAGATGTGTTCTTTCAGATGAGATTATTTGGGAAACGAGTGTATAAGAATCATAAGACTGAGATAAATGGCCACTTTAATCTTGAAGAAACGCTGATTTCATCTTTAAACCGTGGTTTTCTTTGGAAGGCTGAGTTGTTTTTGAACCACAATACATGCTTCAAATCGATCAGGGGGCTTTCACGTGAATCTTGGGGAGATAGAAATGTGAGATTAAAGAATACTAGACTCTGGGGTCCTGTGGTAATTGCTAAAACGCTAATTGAGGCCCTGGGTTGATTAGTGATGCATTTCTGTCCCTGACTGACCTGGTGAGCTTCTGAGCCACTCCTCTAGAGCAGGAAATACTATGGTTTCTGTCTACTCTCACACTCATGAAACTGTATTATCTGGGGACTTTTCTGGTCTAGTGGCTAAGACTTCAAGCTCCCAATGTAGGAGGCCCAGGTTTGATCCCTGGTTAGGGAACCAGATCCCACACGCCACACCTAAAGATCTCTACGACCAGGCACAGTCAAATAATACATTTTTAAAATGTATTTGCTTATCTGAAATCTAAGATAGCTACACAAAAGAGGAAAGAATAATCACACAAAGAAATGCACATGACTTCATTTTGAGAGTGCTAGAAGGTTCGTTGGTAAAGCGTATGTGCACACACACACATATACAAATTCTTTTTTTTTTAATTAAAGTATTACATTTGTGAAATGCATTTGTTTTAAATCCAAACATTTTATTTATTTAATGGCCTATAAGTGGTTACTTTATCGGAGAAGGCAATGGCAACCCACTCCAGTACTCTTGCCTGGAAAATCCCATGGATGGAGGAGCCTGGAAGGCTGCAGTCCATGGGGTCGCTAAGAGTTGGGCATGACTGAGCGACTTCACTTTCACTTTTTACTTTCATGCATTGGAAAAGGGAATGGCAACCCACTCCAGTATTCTTGCCTAGAGAATACCAGGGACAGGGGAGCCTGATAGGCTGTCGTCTATGGGGTTGCACAGAGTCAGACACGACTGAAGCAACTTAGCAGCAGCAGCAGCAGAAGTGGTTACTTTAGTGTATCTGATGAAAAATACAGACTATACCTGGAAAAGCTTCCATCAGAAGAGAACCCAGATTACTGACATAGCATTACCCCCAATGTATATGTATTTAAAGCACATAAACAGATAAACGTCAGTTTTTGTTAAAAATTATTTATTTACATAAGTAGAAAGAGCTCTAAACAAAGGACCTGCAGCTATGATTCTGATACATTAAAAACTCATCTACATTCAATTCAGTTATTCAAAATGCTTATCTTTAAGTCAGTAGTATTTCATTTTAATATGGAAAATGTCTTAAATTTTGACAGCATGCCTGAGTGAGAATGTGCAAATGATCTACAGTCCCCATGGAGATGACCTGGTGACCCCTGCATTTTATTTAGGTCAGTGTGGCCAGCAGGGCCAGCTTCTTCCTCTATGCAAATGCTGCAAAGAGAAGAAGAAAAAACTAAATAGGAGCTGGCTGTGGGGAAGGAGGGGAAGCCACGCAAGACTGGGAGCCAGGAAGGCCTGCCTTGGGGAGCCCAAAGGCTTTTGGGGCCTGTGGTGGTGCATGCAGCCACAGACAAACTGTTTTAACACTGTTCCGGGGCCTGGGAAAGGTGGGGGAGGGAGGGCATCCACGTGGCTGCAGTCTCCTCCCCTAACTGCATGGGTGGGCCTTTGTAGCACTCAAGGTATGCACTCAGTCTAAGAGGGTAGAGATATTAACTCGAGTTTTCTCAGATGAGGACTACTTATGTTATCTCATCTCCTGGCTTTCTGCTTGGCCCCTTCTCCAGGTGTCCTCTCTGCAGAATGGTGAGATTTCAACCCTCTCATCTAATCATGTGGCTCCTGCCGGAGACCGTGAACTGACTGCATGGCAAACCCCTTAGCTTGACATTCGAGGCCTGTTGTGAGCTAGTCCCTGCCTTTGGCTCTGTCTGCAGAACTCTTCATGCATTTGCAGCTGCCCAATCTTCTACAAATGTACTTTTCATTTCCTTCTATTTAATTTTAAAAAAATATTTATTTATTTGGCAGCACCAGGTCTTAGTTGTGGCAGGCCAGATCTAGTTCCCTGACTAGGGATTGAACCCTGGTTCCCTGCATTGGAAGCTCAGAGTCTTAGCCACTGGACTACCAGGGAAGTCCTGCATTTCCTTTTATTGTTTTATTGAAGTACAATTTGTGTACGGGCTTCCCAAGTGGCTCAGTGGTAAAGAATCCACCTGCCAGTGTAGGGATACACATGTTGGATCTCTGGTCCAGGAAGATCCTCTGGAGGAGGAAATGGCAACCCCCTTCAGTATTCTTGCCTGGGAAAACCCTGTGTACAGAGGAGCCTGGTGGGCTACAGTTCAAGGGGTCACAAAGAGTCTGTCTTGACTTAGCAACTGGACAACAAAATAACTTGCATAAAGTTTACTCATTACAAGTGTACAGTCTTAGGAATATTTACACCTGTCTGTATCCATAGGTAACCACACCCAGATCAAGATGTACAATTTTCTCCTCACTTGAAGTTTCCCTTGTCCCCTTATCTGCCTATACACACCCTATCCACCAGCTCAGGTTTTGCCTGTTTTTAAACTTAATATGAATAAAATGATACAATGTGTATTAGTTTTTGCTTGTCTCCTTTCAACTGAAGTGCTTGGGAAATTCAACCATGTTGTACGTATATTTAGTTCATTTTTTCCCTAGTATTCCATAGTATGCATAGATCATAATTTCTTCCTTCTTTTATTGCTTCTTCGTATTTCTCTGTTGGCACTTAGCATAGTGGAAGGTTTGAAGGAAAAGATTCACAAAAGCCTAGGTACTGCCTTGGAGGTGGTTTCCTGAAGCCTCAGGGGGATTCAGTCTTGGTGAAGAGTCTGACTTGAGCTGAGGCAGAGGGACCCAGAGCACCCATGTCCTAGGGACTCAGAAAGTCAGCACCCATTCATCTATGCAAAGTGAGAAATATGATCGTCATATAGTCAGGTAAAGACACTTCATGTATTTTTTAAATGGTTCTGTAATATTTATGTAGCCTTGAAACTATGAATATATTTAAATAATGAGTAGCCACAATATCCTGGGAAATAGACCGTTGGAATTTACAAATGAAGAATCTGGGACACATGTAATAACTAAGGCTACCCAGGGCAAACTGAGGGGAAAATAACAAGGAAAAAAACGCATCAGCTTTAACCATACCTCTCTGCTTTGTTTTTCCTTAATCTCAGGAGGAGGGCCTGCAACTGGTTTAAGCTTCAATCTCTGGCCAGAGGTGGTGGGTTCAAATTTCTGCTCTGGTCCCACTTCCATGACCTTGGGAAAGTCACATTGCTGCTCAGTCGTGTCACTGGAAGGATGGGATGATAACAGGAGTTCAGTGAACTGATAGACAGAGACAGAGTGATGTGAACAATGCTGGATGGAATGTAGCAAGCAATTTTTAAATGTTAAAAATGCCAGCTATGATGATTGTCTTGGTTTCCATAAATTGTCACTTTCCTCATTCTCAGAAAATTAGATCACATTTAGTCATTACTAACTACTAAAGCTTCAGCTTGAAGTCATGATGATCGAATCATCATTTTTAAATTCCTAAGGGAGAGGTATTTCTAGAGAAGACTCAGTACTGGCAATACTCAACAGATTTTTTTTGATGGCAGCTAGAAGGAGATTGGGCTTCCTTGGTGGTTCAGTGGTGAAAAATCCACCTGCCAATGTAGGAGATTTGAGTTTGATCCCTGGGTTGGGAAAATTCCCTGGAGAAGGGAATGGCAACCCATTCTCACCTGGAAAATCACATGGACAGAGGAACCTGGCAACCTACAGTCATGGGATTGCAAAGAGTCAGACACGACTGAGCAACTAAACAACAACAAAAAGGAGATTAGCGGAAAAAGACCCAACATTAGTCAAAGCATCTGAAGAGATAAAAATTTTATAAACAAATATCCCAAGGTGACTACAATGTTTTAAATAAATATATTGTGTTAGAGAAACTGGTTTGTATATCTGCTCTATTTTTGCTTTTTTGAATACTGTTCTAGAAAGGCAGGGAATCTGAAGCATTATTAAGCTGAGGCCTTTTCTGGGATGTTGCTAAGCAAAGTTCACAATCCAGGGCTACTAATTAAAATTAATTCTGCTTATTGTGCATAAATTAGGTCCTAATGAGGTGAGAAACTGCAGTAAAAATAATGAAAGAATGAAAATACCTCTTTTGAATAAAAACAAAACCAGCGAGGCTTTATATTCTCAATTCTATCTTGCTTCTCTGCAGCCTGCATTTGGATTAAAAAACAAAACAAAACAAAAAAAATACAGCTCTGAGAACAGGGAGATGGAAAATCAAAACAAAATCTTTCATGTAATTAGCTTATACAATTCCAGGTAGGGCAAATAGAACTCCTGTGAATGGTAGAGAACAAAGTCTTTGCAGGCAGTGAAAGGGAAGCCACTCAGGGACTTTTAGTTCAAGACCAGTCCCAAGATAAGCGCATGGGAAAGGATCCGATTCCAAGCCAGAATGATATGAACGTGTCAAAAGAACCCAGTTTCGTTGGGATCATGTACACACATCATCCGTCCAAAGGTTACTTCTAAATAATAACTTGTATTGATGAATACAAGTGTTTAAGTCCCACACTTTTAATGAAAATTATTTTTGAGTAGGCAGCAAGAGTAACAAAGAAAGAAATATTGAGTGAAAGAGAGATGCAGGAAGTCAATATCTCCATGTACAGAATTTCCCAAAACATGAAAATCCCAATGGGACTTTCTGGAAAAGGCAGATTCCAGGTTGCCTATTCTGGGTACATGCTTGCTAAGTTGCTTCAGTCATGTCCCACTCTTTGCGACCCTATGAACTGTAGCCTGGGTTCCTCTGTCTATGGGATTGGTCAGGCAAGAATACTGGAGTGGGTTGTCATGCCCTTCTTCAGGGGATCTTCCCAACCCAGGAATTGAACCTGAGTCTCTTACATCTCCAGCATTGGCAGGTGGATTCCTCACCCCTAGCACCAGCTGGGAAGCCCCTCAATTCGTGGTAAGATTTGTGTTAAATACAATGAGTGGGTGGGGGCATTGAGTTTCCTGGAACTGGAGATTACAATCTGGTGACCCTTAACTGAAATCTGTCTGCAACACCATTTTTGATGATCTACACTGATTTTAAAAATATTTTTGAAATCCAGCTGTCACAAAAGAAGATGTCACATTCTTTTTTAAAAAATAAAATTGCAAGTTCTCGATTCTCTCACAAACTCTGAGGTTCTGGCAACACTGGGCCAGTGTTCTTGCCTACCAACAGCTGGCAGTAGCTGTGTGGCGTCTCCCACTTGTCTGTTAGCTGCCAGGCCCTGCAGACTTTTGAGGTTTCATCCTTACCAAGGGTATTTATATCGGTAGAGGTGTCTTAGGAGTGAAGAACAGTAGGACTTTGGAAAATCTTTTTCGAGGCAAAATACATCTGTTTGAAAGCAAACAGATGGGAGTATTGTGGGATCTCTTGGGGGACTCTAATGGACAGGTCTTTGCTCTACCTGGAAGATGGCACCAGTCCCTTCTCAGGTCACTATCAGGGTATAAAGATTTGAATAACAACCTTCAGATTGAATTTCTCAGGACAGTTTCCTTCGTCATCGAGTCCCCAATTTAGCAAAATGCATGGCACAAATTGTGCCTAATAAATATTTATTGAATGAATAAAAGTTCAGATGACTGTAATGTTCTCCATTCTCTAAATTGAGCATGAGAAGGTATTTGCTTTTTTCTTTTTTCTTTAAAAAAAAAAAGTAGTTCAGGTCTCTGGGTGTCATCTCTCCCCCACCATACAGGAAAATCTCCATTTCTTCTATGGACCCTTATGATCCTCAGGAAGTTCACCTCCTACTAACCAGCAAATCAGACACCAGAAAACTGGACCACCTCTAGAGTCCCTTCCAGCTCTTAAAATGAGCCTGACAAGAAATGAGCCAAGAGTATACCAACTGATGACCAGCTGCACTACAGGGAGGAACACTGGGTATTTGTCACTTGCTTATCTGGGCAATATAGCATTGAAATCAGGACACACCCGGCTTCCACAAACTCAATGAATAATTCTTGTGTCAACCAGCTGCTTTCATTTTGTTAAAAGGAAACTGGTTTTCAGTGTTCCAATGTACTTGGCTGGATTTTCCACAGGATAATGATGAGCAAATGCTGGTTGTTTATAAACCTTGCTTATAAATCAGGAAGTCCAAACTCAGAAAGCTTACAGAGCCAGGCAGGTAGTGGACGTGAATGAACGTTGCTGGTATGATCAAAAGGGACAGCCACTCTCCCTCACTACAAGTTGCCGTTCTTAAGCTGCTAAATCGTATCTGACTCTTTTGCACCCCTGCGGACTGTAATCCACCAGGCTCCTCTCTCCATGGGATTCTCCAGGCAAGAATACTGGAGTGGGTTATCATTTCCTTCTCCAGGGGATCTTCCTGACCCAGAAATTGAACTCACATCTCCTGCACTGACAGATTCTTTCCCTCTGAGCCACCAGGGAAAGTACCTGAAGCTAACGGAGGAATTTGGGTCCAGTGTTGCTAGGTATTCTGATGTTTTTAAGTGAAGCCATGTATCTGACTTATACAGACAGTTCCAAATTAAACAACAGCAACAAAAACAGACCCAACTGAGCAGGCCTTATTGAGTCCTAAACCCTCAGGATTTTGAAGTCTGCTGTTTAGGCAGGTAGCAGGTAACTTCCTGGGTGAAGGCTTTCATGAAAAGGAAGGCATCTAAGGCACCTTGGTGGCCTGTGCACAGCAATAAAAAAATCTCCTCTCCTCCCCCATCCTCAGCCACAAAGGGCCCTAGGACCCTCTGAAAAGAAACCTAAGTTTTATTTTTTCTTAGATTTTTTTTCTTAATGAGGCACTTTGAAACCTTTACAAAAAAGAACCATACAAATGCGAAGTAGTTAACTCACAAAGCACCCACGTGGGAATGCCTTAGAGTATCAGCCAGAGACAGGAACACAACTCCTCTGCCAGCAGCTGAAACTGTGGTGCACATGAACGTCTGTATCTGTACGTGTATGTGTGTGTGTGTGTGTTTACAATAGGTGATTAACGCTGAATGTTTATTTTAAGAATGCTTTTTTTCTTTTTTTATTCCCAAATCTTGTTTTAGTCGTTTTCCTCCTTCACCAAATAACCCTGGGACGGAAATGCATCCCTTGCCCAAATCGGTTTTGTTTCAAATGTGGGGAAGGAAATAGGGAAACTTTTCAGACTTTGATCCCTGGACTGATTACTTTCTGACTCACAGTGAGGCCAGAGAGAGGACATGTGAATAGAACAGATGCTGAGAATCTGCACTGTCCCAAGCCTCAGCAGTGGAGTGGGCTCCTCTAGCTAGATTTTACAGTAATGATGAAAATAAAATACTACCATCACTTCCATTCTGGCTGTGTGTCTCATTTCGTGCAGGAAAAAAAATATTGTGATTAAAAGCCAATTTTTATTTTTAAAGTTTCATTTGTAAAGTGGAGATATTAATCACTACCTTGTAGGATTTTTGTGAGCATTGATAAGTTTAACATCTAAAAAACACCTAGAAGAGTACCCGGTGTATAGTAGAAATGAAAAGACGGTGGGTGGTATTATTGCTATTACTTTATAGTTTTTTGTATGCTTTCTGACCTTGCTGCTCTGCGTGTAGCCTTGGATCCCCAGGGTCCACATCCTCTAGGTGCTTGTTAGAGACATGGGACCTTAGTTCCTCCTGCAGACCTCCTGGCTTAGTCTGTTTGGGCTGCTGTATCAAATTACCCCAGATAGGGTGGTTCAAACGCCAAATACTTATTTCTCACAGTTCTGGAGGCAGAACTGTGAGAAATAAGTCAGAGAGCAGGGTGCCAGCTTGGTCAGGTTCCAGATGCATGCCCACTTCCTTGTTTACCGAGAGTGGTCTCCTTGCTGGGACCTCACATGGTGGGAAGAGAATGAGCTGGCTTTTGGGGCTCTTCTTATCAAAGCTCTAATCCCAGGAGGGCGCCACCCTCATCACCTAATGACCTCTTACAAGGCTTCATCTCCAAAAACCATCACCCTGGGTATACGATTTCAACATATGATCTCTGGGAGATGCAGACATTCAGTCCATAACATCTATCTGAATCAAAAGCTGAATTTTAGCAAGACTGCAGGTGAGCCATGTTCCAGTCAAGCTGGAGAAAGCTTAGCTTTATGAAATATTGTTGTAGTTTGGTCACTAAGTCAAGTCCGACTCTTTTGCGACCCCATGGGCTGTAGCCCACCAGGTTCCTCTGCCCATGGGACTTCCCAAGCCAAGAGTATTGGAGTGGGTTTCCATTTCCATCTCCAGGGGATCTTCCCAACCCAGATATTAAACTCAAATCTTCTACATTGACAGAAAGATTCTTTGCACTTTTTATATTTTAAATATCCTTAAATAATGTCCTGAAATTTGAATTCTTTCGTACCACCTACACAGTGTTTGCTATACCCATGTTCCATCTGCACCATTATTTATTATACTTAATACATATTTTGAATAGTCCTAATTTTTTAAAAAAGATTTTAGCTTGTTCCTGAATAGAAATATAAAAGATTCAAAGCCTAGTTATATTTATTTCTAATATACTTTGAGATAAATAATTAGCTATTAAGTTAAAAAAAAAAAGTCCTCATGTACCAGTAAAAGCCTGAGTGTGTCCAGGGTACGCACGCCGTCTTTCAAGCAACATTTCCACTGGGCAAAGGGTGTCACTGTCTATAAGAAAGCTGTGCTCAGGGATTTAATAACGTGAAAGTTTTTTTCCCCCACAGATCTGAATAATCACTCCCTGGTTTTTCTATTTTGTCAGTTCAAACTGAGGCTGCATAATATGACAGAAAAGATTTTACCAGTTTGATAGACGACTTTCTAGTATGTATCTGGGTCACATTCCTTTCTCTCTTCTTTCTTAACTTCCATCAATATCTATTCAGTAGCCACTACATGCCAGGCCTAGTGCTTGGCATGAAAGACACAATTGAGGAAAACAGAGTTCCTTCTCGAGGGCCCTGCCGTCTGGTAGGCTGTGATGAGTGTAGTAGAAAGTGACAAAGGTTTTGATAGAGTGATGCTCAGGACATCATGGAGGCACAAGCAGAGCACCTGACCCACCCATGGGGTCTAAGGGAAGTTTCCTGGCAAGAAGTAGAGTCTTAGCTCAAACACAAAAGACTTGCCGAAGTGTAGAGGGGAGGACAGGCTTAAAAGGGGACACTCTATGGGCAGAGCTGCAGACCAAGAAACAACAAAGCAAATCTCCCAGATTCTCAGTTTCTTCATTTGTGACGTGAAACAGGAAAAAAGATAGTTACCTCATTAGACCACTTAGAATGAAAGCACTAAGGTACGTGTTCATTTGCGAGAATTATGTGTCAGCACTTTCAGGGATCAATGTACAGAGAAGGAGGCAGTACCAAATAATAGCTATCATTCCACAAGAGTTATACACCCAAGAGAAGTGAAAATACGCGTCTACATAAAAATGTGCCCACAAGTATTTATAGCATCATTATTCACATTAGCTGAAAAGTGGAAACAACCCTAACGCCCATCAACTAATGAGTGGGTAAGTAAAATATGATATATCTATCCAATGCAACACTTTTTGGCAATAAAAAGAAATGAAGTATTGATACCTGATACAGAATGTATGAACCTGAAAACATCATGCTGAGTGAAAGAAGCTAGAAATAAAAGGTCACATAATATATAACTCCATTTACATGAGATGTCCAGGACAGGCCATTCTGGACAATAGGTGTATTCAATAGATTTTTATAACTCTAGAAAAACAAAGTGGACTGACTGGTGGTTGCCTGTGGCTGGAAGTAGGATGAGTGTGGTAAGTCCCTGCTAATGGGTACTGAGTTTCTTTTGGGGGTGTAGAAGTGTTAAGATCAATTGTGGTGATGGTCATACAACTCTCTGAACATACCAAAAACCACTGAATTGTACACCTTTTTTTTTTTTTTCTTTTCTTTTGGCTACACCATACAGCATGCAGGATCTTAAGTTCTCCAATCAGGGATTGAACACGTGGCCACTGAAGTAGAAACATGGAGTCTTAACCACTGGTCCATCAGGGAAGACCCTGAACTGTACACTTTAAATATTTAAATTGTAGTATATGAATGACCTTAAGCTATTATTTTAATTACTAACACTCTCATAGCATAATCTAGGCATAGTTCTAAGTGTTGTATACTGTTTATGTTAACTATTTGTTACCTTATCCAGTGAGTTAGGGACCATGATGGTCCCCAGAGGTGACTGTCCCACAGCCAGTAAGTGGAAGAGCTGCAATATGAACCCAGGATGACTGGCTCTGGCAGATACACACTTAACTTCCACTCTGCAGTGTCCCAGCATGGGAACCATCAAAAGATTTCGTTTTAGACTTACACCTCTGAGTTCTGATCTTGGCCCTGTTGCTCACCAGCCAAGCGATCCTGGACAAGTGACTGAAGTTAGTTTTCGCGTATGTTAAGTGGAGGTGATAATATTGCATACCTCACAGGGCTGGTATTTAGTACAAGGACTATCTGTAGCAAGCCATTATTAACTGCGAGGTCCTTCTTTTATGCAGTATTGTCATTGGTTTAAGAACCAAAATGCAGCCCACAAATTGAAGCAGCAGGCAGCCTAACACCGTGGAGACTTGGAGAGTCGGTTTATTATTTCTGCAAGTACAGAATTTTCCACATAGAAATGGCCTGGTAAACTAGAGGTCTGGCATTCTACCTTTTACATAACGTAACTTAAAATTAAAGGTTTAAATGACAATAAAAATACTTGCCACATGCATGAAGCATTTGAACTGTTAAGGATTTGCTTTTTATTGCATGAAAATAAACAGAAGTGTGGGAAGGAAAGAAATGTGTCACTTCCCCAGCACTGACCTGCAAGGGCAAAGTGACCTTACAGGAGAAGAAAAATGACAGTAATTTCCAAACTAATCTAATTTTAAATTTCTGGATTTTTCATTTCATCTTGTGGAGACGTACTTATTCTTGGAAGGAAAAATAAAAACCCCAACAACATTAGCAACAAATGAAGTTATATAAGTGTTGCTGGCAAATGTTCACTGCCCAGTGCTACAGAGCTCATTTGCAAAGCTGGGAAGCGAATCAAAGTCCACCGTGGTTCTCTCAGTGCTCGGGATGTTTCTTTGAGCACAGTTTGTGACCAGAATTTTTTTTTTATTCAGGAGGTGGCACAGTTTGCTGTGGTGTGATTCAGTCTCCTCTTTTATCTCCTATAACTTTCCTTCTAACACTCAAGGGACTAGCTCCCCCCGCAGATTTCCACCCTGGGGAGAACGGACCAGCTGTGCAGGGCATCTTTAACTCTTTACTCTTCCATGTCTGCTCTATGGGTCATTTGGCAGGCCTCCTCCAAAATACATCATGAATCTTTTCACTTCTAACTCCTTTGCCACTGCTAATCTAAGCTACCTACACCTCCTACTTGGGCTAGGTAATTATCTTCTAAGTGTTCTGCCTCCACTGCACTCCCTAGAACCACTCCTCCACAGAAAAGTCAGAAAGGAATTTTATTTAATTATATTTATTTTGGGGGCCTCACTGGGTGGCTTGTGGGATCTTAGTTCCCCCACCAGAGATTGAACCTGTGCCCTTCGCAATGAAAACATCAAGTCCTACACTGGAAGTCCTAAGAGAGATATTTTAAAAAGTGCATTGGGTCAACGTCCTGCTTTAAATCTATCAAAACTCAGAATCCAAATTGGCAGTTGGAATATGAAAAGGTGTTCAAGATCATTAATCATCACAGGAAGTAAAATTAAACCTACAGTGAGAGACTAATACACACCTGCCAGAATGACTAGAACTTTAAAAATTAAAAAGACTAACAATACCAAACATTGCTGAGGATGTAGAGGATGTGGAGGAACTAGGATTCTGGACACTGCTAGTGGAAGGAAAAATTGTTTGGTGATATCTAAGAAAGCTAAATATATGCTTACCTAATGACCTGGCAATTCCCCTCCTAGGTGTGTATGTATAGGTATATGTGTATGTGTGTGTGTGTGTATATATATATATATATATACACATACACACACATATCCAGGATTAATGAGTACCTATGGCCCCTAAAAGATGTTCAAGATTATTTATAACAGGGAATTCTCTGGCGGTTCAGTGGTTAGGGCTCAGTGCTTTCACTGCAGGGGTCTGAGTTTGATCCCTGGTTGGGAAACTAAGATGCCACAAGCCCACATGATGTAGCAAAAAGAGAAAAAAAAATTCTAGCAGCTTCATCTCTAATAGACATCATCTCTAATAAAAGTCAGCAACAATCTAAATGTTCATCGACAATACAATAGATAAACTATGACGTATTTATAATAATGTGTAACAAGTAATATTAAAGTGTAGACTCCTGGCTCATGCAACTCTCTAGATGACTCTCTCAGAGAGAGTCATCCATGAATGGAGAGTCTCCATAAATGGAGACTGACAAAGGTTTGGGACTTCTCTGATGGTCCAGTGGTTAGGTCTCTGCACTTCCACTTTAAGGGGCACAGGTTCCAAAGGATCGTGCATACCATGGAGTGTAACAAAAAAAAAAAAAAATGTTTGTACTATATAATTTGATTGATAAGAAGTTAAAAAATAGGAAAAACTGGGACTTCCTTGGAGATCCTGTAGCTAAGATTCAGTGTTACCAATGCAGGGGGACTAAATTTGATCGATCCCTGGTCAGGGAACTAGATCCCACTTGACACAACTGAAGATCCCACATGCCATAACTAAGACCCAACACAGACAAATAAATAGATTTAAAAAAAAAGTAGAAAGCTAAGCTGCAGCGACAGAAGGCCAGTTGGTGGTTACTCGGTCTTTACCTTTGCTGCGGACTGGGCTGGAGGGACTGTTAGACAGAGAAGTGGCATGAAGCTAGCATCTGAGGTCTGGAAATGTTCTATATCTTGAGCTGGGTGGTTGTTTCATGAGTTGTGTGTGTTGTCATCAAGTTGTACACATTTCATGCACCTTACAACATATAATTTATGTCAATTTGAAAGAGTCAATAGCACCCAATGCACTTACAATGGAAGCTACACGTAATGTCACAGGCTAGCTCTTGCCCTCTCTCCTCACCTCACCCTTCATGCCTCTTGTTCTTCACGCTTCTCCACACCTGCTTTCTCATTTCCCCTCAAACATGCTGCTTTCTACCCGTTACTCCATTTTATTTTCTTCAAAGTCTCTATAGCATTTGAAATTATTTTATTTGACTACTTATACCCTGCCTTCCTCTCCTAGCATATCAGCTACACGACGGTGGGGTCATTGTCTGTTTTACTAAAGCTTTAGCCCCAGTGCCTACAATAGGGTGATTATGGGACTCAGGTATTTCTGGCATGCACCATGACATGGTCTTCAAATATCTGTAGAAAGTTACATTTCTGAGTGTTCACAGTATCTTGATATTCTTAATATTTCAGATGGAAGATAGCTATTGTGGCCATTTTGCAAGTATCCTATTCATTCCTTTCCTCAATGAATATTAATGAGATGCTCACTGCAAGCAAAGTTGACTTAGCTAGTATCATGTGCTGATACAATGAGGGACAAAAGAGGGAGAGTAAAAAATACAGAAGACAGGAGTTGGAATTGAGGGATTATGTCTTAAAGTTGGAAGAATGTCACTGCTTCATGTGAGACTGAAAAGAACAAGTGGGTGGGGATATAGATGAATTTATTGGTAAGGAAGTAGAAAATTTTGAGAGTTCTTACTTAACGGCTTCTATTTCCTCTGAAGTTGGAAGCCATGTCATGTGCTAAAATAGAGAAGGGTAGGAGGGAGCTTAAGACACTGCTGTGGTTTTACATTCTTCCTGCTCAGGGCACATGTTCTTCAGCGTATCAGCACCTGCCCTGCCTCTCCCAGGGTGAAGGCTGCAGGATGATGCTGTGGTGAAGTAGGCAGGGAGGGAGCTATGGATCTTCATACAGTATAACTGAAATGGAAAGTCAACATGGAGGTGAAAGGCTGTGAGCCAGGAGGAAGGGGGAGATCCATTCAATGGCTTTTATAACATCTAGATCAAGATTGCAGAATGATCACACAGAGAAACTTCTTTCTTCTTCCAAGCACAGATAAAAACATTTTGAGAAATATAGACAATGATAAAAAAAAAAATGGGGCTTTGGGGAAAGTGGTTAAGTCAGGAGGAAGGTTACATCATTCTAATTGTCTTGTCCAGGAGGAGGTTGGAGATATGGATTAGCTATTGACTTTGTTCAGTTTAGTTTAGTTCAGTCGCTCAGTCATGTCTGACTCTTAGCCACCCCATGAATTGCAGCACGCCAGGCCTCCCTGTCCATCACCAACTCCTGGAGTTCACTCAGACTCACAGCCATCAAGTCAGTGATGCCATCCAGCCATCTCATCCTCTGTCGTCCCCTTTTCCTCCTGCCTCTAATCCCTCCCTCTTTTCCAATGAGTCAACTCTTTGCATGAGGTGGCCAAAGTACTGGAGTTTCAGCTTCAGCATCATTCCCTCCAAAGAAATCCCAGGGCTGATCTCCTTCAGAATGTTCTGGTTGGATCTCCTTGCAGTCCAAGGGACTCTCAAGAGTCTTCTCCAACACCACAGTTCAAAAGCATCGATTCTTCTGCACTCAGCCTTCTTCACAGTCCAACTGTCACATCCATACATGACCAGTGGAAAAACTATAGCCTTGACTAGACGGACCTTTGTTGGCAAAGTAATGTCTGTACTTGTTAGGGAAATATAAATTTAAGTTTATTAAAACCACTAAGCAATTAGAAATAGGACGTGTAACGACCAAGCTTGTTGAAGAAAAAGAAAAGGAATTAGGAAAACCTGACAATCCAAAAGAACAGAAGGGAAAAAAGAACAGTCTTTAATGACTTTCCTGGTGGTCCAGTGGTTAAGAATTCGCCTGCCAGTGCAGGGGACATGGGTTGGATCGCTGGTCTCAGAAGATTCCACATGCTGCGGGGCAACTAAGCCCAGGCACCACAACTACTGAGTCCACACTCTGCAGCTACTGAAGCTTGCATGCCTAGAGCCTGTGCTCCACAATGAGAAAACCCACTGCAATGAGAAGCCCACACACTGCAACGAAGACCCAGCACAGCAAAAAAAGAAATAAATGAATTAAAAAAAAAAAGGAAATAGTCTTTATAAAATAGAAACTATAAAATGTCAAAGGTAAGTTGATTACTAATCACAGTGAAAAATATTTTAACTCACCTATAAAAAGATGGGACTCTTAGACTAGCTTTTTAAAAAAAAAATCCAGTTATTCATATGACTTACAAACCTCAAAAAAGAATTACACAGAAAGATTTCAAATAAAGGAATGGGAAAAAGATACATCAGGAAATCAGTAACCCAAAAAAGGCTGGCTTAGCAATACTAATATCAGATAAAGTGGATATTAAATTTAAAGTATTTCTGGGAACAAAGATTTCATACAGATTATGAAAGTATTCACCAAGATGGTATAAAAACCATAAATCTGTATGTCCTTAACAATACAGTTTTTATGGAAGATACTGAAAACTGGCTTATTCAATACGACTTCAACTCTCTGCTTATTGTGGTAAAGAACACATTTCCCAGCTTCCCTTTTCTCTGTGACCAGGCTTCTGGCAACCAGAAATTTGGAAGGTGAAAGAAAATACTTAGTGGCCACAGTGTCCTTCAGACAGGAAGGGTGTTGGAGGGGTTTGGTTCTTCTGTGTTGTAGGAAGGGTTCGCAAATCCTGGCTTTACCATTGGTGGGGCCAAGTGTCAGGCAGAGACTGGCTGTGGCATTTCTATAGGATGTTGGATATTTTTCCTGGCTGTGCTACTCATAGGCTGGGTAACACCCAAGCCTGGATCCCCAGCCTGGCTGAAATTCTGTAAGCTACCTTGTACCCTGTAATAAATCCCTTTCTGCTTAAACTGGTTGGATGTGATCCATATATTATCCTAGGGTGGCTTCCCTGGTGGCTCAGTGGTAAAGAATCCATCTGCAATAAAGGAGATGTGAGTTCTGTCCCTGGGTTGGGAAGATTCCCAGGAGGAAGAAATGACAGTCCACTCCAGTATTCCTGCCCAGAAAATCTCGTGGACAGAGAAGCCTGGCGGAGTACAGTTGGGAGTCAATCACGACTGGGCACACATGCTGTGCTAGAGTCTTCTCAGGTGGTGTAGTGGCAAAGAATCAGCCTGCCAGTGCAGGAGATACAGGAGACGCAGGTTCGATCCCTGGGTCAGGAAGATCCCCTGGAGAAGGAAGTGGCAACCCACTCCAGTATTCTCGCCTGGAAAATTCCATGAACAAAGGAGCCTGGTGGGCTATAGTCTATGATGCATGCATGCTGTGCTGGATGTAAGCCCAAGCATTACCAGCATTTATGGGCTTCTGACTTTGTTGGGGGAAGTATGGCATTCTGGTGGATTTCCTAGAGCAGGTGACAGCTGTAGTGAGTTGAAGTACGAGCTGGAATTCACCAATGTGAGTGGAGACAAGAGCAGTAGGAAGCTCATATGGAGAAGGAACAGCAAGTGCAAAGTGGAGCCCAGGAGATGCAGCACTCTAGTTAGTTCAAGGTTCTTAACTCAGGATAAGCAGTATGGAGTGAGAAAAAAAGAGAAAAGAACAGGGTGGCCAGGTTGGGGGAAAATCACAAATGACCTTGCATGCATGTGTGAAGACTGCAACAAAGTTCAAACTAGCTCAGTTGTAGATTCTGGTAATCATTATCTTACTGCTACCCGCCCCCCACCCCGTTTTCCTCTGGGAGAAAGCCTATGTGTGGTAGAAGAGAATTTAATTAAACAGGAAAAAGTAACCATGAGAAATGAGAGAGGAGAAAGAGAAAGATGTGTGGGGGTTGATGGAGAAAAAGACAGGAAGGGACAGAGACAAGACAGAGAGACAGACAGAGAGTTCTGGCAAAGACAAACCTTAGCAGTCTGCCTGCCAATGCTGGGTACATGTGTTCAAACCCTGGCCTGGGAAGCTTCTACACGCCACAGGGCAACTGAGCCCATGTGTGTCCTGAAGCCTGTGATCTGCGAGAAGCCCTCACACAGCAACGAAGACCCAGTGCAGCCCCCAAAATAAAAAAAAAAAAATTTTTTTTAAACACAAAAAACAGGACAAATCTTAGGATTCAGGCTCTGGCCTCTTCACAGCTGCCCGAGTTCCTATACCCCTTCTGTTATCCAATCAAACACTGACAAATATACCAACTTAAAATCAAGTTGCTTATAAGATTCATTTATATATATTTTAGCAAACATTTCCCCCCTCTTCCTCTTCTTTTTCCTCTTCATATTTGTTCATTTTGGTTATTATATAAATTCAAGGGAAAATTATATATTTTTATATAATAAAATATAGATTATTTCCAACATGTTAAACACTCAGGAAGAATAACTATAGCTATAATGATCTTAATCAGTTTTATGCGGACTTGATATTAGGAAAACTACAGAAAGTCAAGCAAATGTGCTAAATGAAGATTTGAAAGAAAGAGCAGCTGAGCACGTAGAAAGACTGAATTTTATGCAACTGTCAATTTAAAAAGTATATATTTATGTGGTTACACCATAAGTCTAGGTATATGCTGCATCCTGCAGCATGCAGGATCTAGCTCCTTGACCAGGGATTGAACCCAGGCCCCCTGCATTGGGAACACAGAATCTTAGCCACTGGACCACCAGGAAAGTCCCACAGCTGTTACTTCTTAAACTTACAGTTTTGGTTGCAGTGTGTGGAGGGCGTGGCTGTTAGAGGGCTTCTTCCCTACTCCTTGGTTTACTGTGAGCCGACATTTTCCTGGTCTCTAGTTCCAAACTGTATAAACCTATAATTTGTTGTGATAAAGGTACCATGGAAGTTGCTGTGTGTTGGTCACTCAGTTATGTCCGATTCTTTGTGACCCCTTGAACTGTAGCCCGCCAGGCTCTTCTGTCCCTGGGATTCTCAAGGCAAGAATACTGGAGTGGGTAGCTATTCCTTTCTCCAGGGGATCTTCCTGACCCAGGGATCGAACCTGGGTCTCTCACACTGGAGGCAGATTCTTTGTCACTGAGCCACCAAGGAAACCCAAAGGACATATTGCCTCCCTGTCAGGAATTGAACCCTGGTCTCCTGCGTGACAGGTGGGGATACTCACCACTACACTAACGAGGATGGCAGGTTCCACTGAGACTTGAGCTCAGATTGCTGGATTCAGAGTCCAGAGTGCAAACCATTATACCATGGAACTTCACACATCATGGAAAAGCATTATTTAATAAGTGATAGTAGAACAATTAGAAGAAGGCAATGGCACCCCACTCCAATACTCTTGCCTGGAAAATCCCATGGACGGAGGAGCCTGGAAGGCTGCAGTCCATGGGGTCGCTGAGAGTCGGCACTACTGAGCGACTTCACTTTCACTTTTCACTATCCTGCATTGGAGAAGGAAATGGCAACCCACTCCAGTGTTCTTGCCTGGAGAATCCTAGGGACGGGGGAGCCTGGTGGGCTTACGTCTATGGGGCCGCACAGAGTTGGACACGACAGAAGTGACTTGGCAGCAGCAGCAGCAGCAGTAGAACAATTGGTTACATACTAAGGAAAGATGTCAATGTAGATCCTTATTTTACATCTAAGACCATACCAAATCCAATATGGATTAAAGAGAGCAGAAAGTGCCAATCACATCAAAAAGACTAAAGGAAAAACATGACTTTGTATTAAGTATCAGTGAAGTGCAAAGGAGTCTGGGAGTACTTTCTAAGCTTAAAAGTGTTAGAAGAAATGTTTTAAAAGAATAGATTAAGTGCACTTGACCACAGTGATTACAAACTTTCATACTGTCTGACTCCCCCAGCTAATATATCCTTAACTTAGGAAAAATCTTGCATCCATATGAAAGACAACATATTACAGTCGACCCCTCCTCCCCATACATGTTGTTCAAGGGCCAACTATATTATACAAAATGCTCATGCAAATAAAGCAAAATCAGTAGAAATACAATTTCTGAGCACCTAGCCCTGGTCAAGTCTATGCTGGAGAGTTTGCAAACATTCAGTTAAGGTGGGCAACCCCACTTGGTCCAGGAAGAACCTGAGGGTCAGAGGTGTGAAGGTTTTTGCCTGTGTCACTCACCTCAGGAGCCATAAGCTGTTCTTGACCTGTTAGTCTTCTGATCCATCCGAGCTCCACCCAGTCAGGCTTACATTCACACCTTGATTTATTTCAAGACCATGGCCCAGGCCCAGGAGATGGATAGTCTCAGGTATTGAAGGTGTGGTCCCAATCCTCTTGCCAAGGGATCAGGTTTAGGAATGAACAAGCGCTGTTGCTGCTGCTGCTAAGTCGCTTCAGTCATGTCCGACTCCGTGTGACCCCATAGATGGCAGCCCACCAGGCTCCCCCGTCCCTGGGATTCTCCAGGCAAGAACACTGGAGTGGGTTGCCATTACCTTCTCCAATGGGTGAAAGTGAAAACTGAAAGTGAAGTCGCTCCGTCATTTCCAACTCAGCAACCCCATGGACTGCAGTCCACCAGGCTCCTTCATCCTTGGGATTCTCCAGGCAAGAGTACTGGAGTCGGGTGCCATTGCTAGATTCTGGCAATTAAGTTGAGAGGGAGAAATCTTCTAAGAAGCATTTGGGAAATAATTTCTCACTTATAATAGATAGTGCCTTTGTCTTTTTCACTCTACCATTTTGTATTCCTAGCAGGATTATCTGAAATTTTAATCTGTTGTTCCATACCTTCACTGGGCCTTGGTATTGCCAATTTATTGGGTTTTTTTGTTTGTTTGTTTCTTGTATTTTAGCAAATCTAATAGATGTTGGTGATGGACAGAGAGGCCTGGTGTGCTGTGATTCATGGAGTCGCAAAGAGTCGGACACGACTGAGCGACTGAACTGAACTGATGTGTAGTAATATTTTGTTGTGATTTTAATTTGCATTTCTCTGAATACTGCAAAACCAAACAAACAATACCTAATGCAATAAATATCCTAAAGAACAATTTTTGTGTATTTAAATGCATTGATCTTTTGACTTACTAATTTCCTTTTTTTCTTTAAAATTACAAAATTCTTCCGCAAAGAGAAATCAGAAGAAAATTCAGCTACATTTTTAGGGTTGNTACTGCAAAACCAAACAAACAATACCTAATGCAATAAATATCCTAAAGAACAATTTTTGTGTATTTAAATGCATTGATCTTTTGACTTACTAATTTCCTTTTTTTCTTTAAAATTACAAAATTCTTCCGCAAAGAGAAATCAGAAGAAAATTCAGCTACATTTTTAGGGTTGTGCATGGATGTGGTACCTAGAGATGCTATAGACATCTCATGATCGTTAAATGTGGGGCAGAGCCAAGTCTTTGCAGGGGAAAAGGTCAGTCCTAATCATACTCCCCCTACCACCCCAACCAGAGACTCTATTTGGGACTCTATCATAGGGGAGATAGTACATTTCCTTCTTATTCAGTACCATTGAGCTTGGGTCTTCCGTTACTTATCAAACGCCTTGTAATATCCTTGGCAAAATATTACATCAGTGCATAAGAAAAGCATCAAAGTGTCATCACAGGGAAACATCTATTCCTTAGCCTTCCTCCCAAAATATTTTCAGCTGCATATTACATTTGAGGTATCTGTTGGGGGCTTGGGCTAGTGGCACACTCAGTGAGTGGAAGCACTGAGATTTGAAACCATACATACAATTCTAAATGAGAATATACATGGCCTATTAACACAGAGGAAAAAAAAAGGTTTAACCTCATAAGGAAGCAAAGAAAAGTAGACTAAACAAGAATGAGACTCCATTTTTAAAAACTGTTACATGATTCAAAAAAGATTTAATGGTATTATCATATTAATTTGGCATTTAAGAAGGTAAATTTATCACATCTCAAAAATAGCAGCAGCAGCAACCATTTATTGCGTACTTACTACATAACAAATACTATACAAAACAAGCAAACTTGATTTAACCCTTAAAACAAGCTAATAAAATAGATATTATTTTCAGTTTAAAAATAAGGCTTAGGACTTTCCTGGTGGTACAGTGGTTGAGAATCTGCCTGCCAACGCAGGGTACACGGGTTCAATCCCTGGTCCAGGAAGATTTCACGTGACGCACAACAACTAGGCCAGTTTGCCACAGTTACTGAGCCTGTGCTCTAGAGCCTGGGAGCCACAACTACTGAAGCCTGTGTGCCTAAAGCCTCTGCTCTGCAACAAGAGAAGCTACCTCAATGAGAAGCCTGAACATCCCAACTAGAGAGTAGCCCCTGCTCATCGTAACGAGTGAAAACCCACAAAGTAGGGAAGACTGAGCACAACCAAAAATAAAATTAAAAAAAAAAAGATAAGGTTTAGAGAGACCTCCTGATCCTGCTGAGTTCTCACAGCACAAAAGGTTGTTCTTTGCAGCCCCATCACTTTACAAAGTGAACAAACATGTGCCAAGGGGACTAGCGAAATAGGGACACCAAAAAAGAGGGGAAAATGAAGAGTTTGAAGGCTGACAGTCAAAAAAAGAAAATCGTTAAAGTGGTTATCACAGGGAAACATCTATTCCTTAGCCTTCCTCCCAGTATATTTCCAGCTGAATATTGAATTTATTTTGAGTTACGTATTGGGGAATTGGGCTGGTGGCACATTCCCCATTGGCAAGGCCCTTTAATGGTCTCATTCCAGCCCATGATGTCAAGATTCAACCCATGCTGCTGCTGCTACTGCTGCTGCTAAGTCGCTTCAGTTGTGTCCGACTCTGTGTGACCCCAGAGATGGCAACCCATCAGGCTTCCCTGTCCCTGGGATTCTCCAGGCAAGAACACTGGAGTGGGTTGCCATTTCCTTCTCCAATACATAAAAGTGAAAAGTGAAAGTGAAGTCGCTCAGTCATGTCTGACTCTTTGTGACCCCATGGAGTGCAGCCTACCAGGCTCCTCCATCCATGGGATTTTCCAGGCAAGAGTACTGGAGTGGGTTGCCAAACTCATAACTGACTCTAAAGCCTGTGCTTACAATAAAGACTACTGGGAACTCTGAAAGCAATTTAGCAAATTAAATCAATAGCCTCAAGAACATCTGTATTTCGTAATCTGTTAAATTAAATATTGTGTTTTGACAAACACACACACACAAAATATTGTGAAAAACTGTAAAGCATTAAGAATAATTGTGATAGAGTTTTTAATAATAATAAAAACTAGAAATTAATACAAATGTTTAACCATAGGGGACTTGTTAATTATGTAATATAACTATTACAAATAATCTTTATGAGGATTTAAAAGTGGGAACTGATTGCATTATATCAAGTATAGAAAAAAACAATGCATATGAGTATTTATAAAATTATTCAGAACTGTCACAAAGAAAATTTTAAAGGAGTAGAAAAAAGATGGAAAAGAATCACACTGAAAAATGTGAACAGAGACTAGATCCCTGTATAACGGATTTTTCTCTGATTTTTTGTATTTTCTGTAATAAGAATGTTCTCCAAGGAGTACTACTTTTAGAGCAGAAATAATCCTAATAATCTTTATTTTCAAAAAGGTGTAAAGGGGGCTTCTCTGATGGCCCAGTGTTTAAGAATGTGCCTTGCAATGCAAGGGACACTGGTTCGATCCCTGGTCTGGGAAGATATCACATGCTGCAGAGCAACTAAGCCCATGCACCACACCTACTGAGCCTACATGCCCCAACCCCTGGAGCCCAAGTACCCTAGAGCCTGTGCTCTACAAGGGAAGCCTCCGCAATGAGAAGCCCAGGCACCACAACTGGAGAAAGCCCNTGGTTCGATCCCTGGTCTGGGAAGATATCACATGCTGCAGAGCAACTAAGCCCATGCACCACACCTACTGAGCCTACATGCCCCAACCCCTGGAGCCCAAGTACCCTAGAGCCTGTGCTCTACAAGGGAAGCCTCCGCAATGAGAAGCCCAGGCACCACAACTGGAGAAAGCCCAAGTGCAGCAACAAAGACCCACCACAGCCAAACAATAAATAAATCAGTCTTTCTCCTAAAAAAAAAAAAAAGGTTGCAGATGTTTTTATTTAGATAGTAAAAATTACTGAGGGGTGGAAAGGATTCACATGAAGACACTGTAATTGTGATTTCTCAGTGCTCGGGGGAAAGGCTGGGAGGGGACGCCCATAGCTGTCCTTACTCACGGTTTTTCAGAACTTGATGTCAAATATTTTGCCTCACTGTCAGCTCATGTTATTCAAAATCTGGTTCAGAAAGCATGGCCATAGGAGACTTATTCAAAACTTATATACATACAAAGTACCTAGGTAGATTACCTACGTTTCTAAACCCCTAATCCCAGAAATATCTAGGGAGCTACAGGACTCTCTGAAGCTTGAGTAGGAAACAAAAATACTATCAAAAATCGACAAAGCTTGTTACTATAATTTATTAACAGTCAGTCCTTTCTGGAAACTCTCTTGTGTCTATATCACCCAATGACCCCTCATAGTTTTCCTCCCATCGTCTCTGGCTGGCTCTTCTCTCGCCTCTGATGCTCTTCACTTCGTACTTCCAAAATCTACATGCTCACCTTGTCTGTCCCAGGCACTCCGTTCCTCTCTCTATACCTTGCTTGGACAATCTCATCTACTCTACCAGCTCCTGCTGCCCTTCAAATAGTAGTCACCTTCCAATAGCCCCGAAAGCTCATATTAATAACTTAGAAATAAGTTTCATATAAACATTTTCATTAACCTTTATTTTTTATTTTTTTAAGGATTTATGTTTATCTATTTATTTTATTTTATTTTTTCCATCTCAGGTGTACATGAGTTCCCAATCTTGAACCCCCCCCCACCTCCCACCCCATATCAACTCTCTGGATCATCCCCATGCACCAGTCCCAAGCATCCTGTATCCTGTGTTGAACATAGACTGACGATTCGTTTCTTACATGATAGCATACATGTTTCAGTGCCATTCTCCCAAATCTTCCCACCCTCTCCCTCTCCCTCAAAGTTAAAAAGTCCATTCTATACATCTGTGTCTCTTTTGCTGTCTCAACCTTTATTTTTGAATAACAGATTTCTCTCAGAAACAGTTATTAAAGAACAGTGTATAAAACAATGTTACATTTGAATTACTGTTTCCACCCAGTAATTCATTGATTGTCTGATCGCTGATGTTTCAGAGTGAGGGTGACTAGCACATTGCTTTCAATGTGCTTCCTCTGAAGTTAATTCACCATAATCATAGCCATTGTCAAGTCAACACAGTACTTTAAAAAATTCACTTGAGAAAGCCTTCTGTTGAAGAAGGCACTTAGGGTACAGCCATGCCATGGCACACCTGCTGGCCACACCTAGTGAGGGACCAGAGGGACACCTGCTAAGTAAAATGGCTATTCCTGGAATGAATTTGTGTATAAATGGAAAATATGATAACCCCCAAATCGTCCTTCCTAAGCAAATTCCACCTTTCCTTGTAAATGGTTTACATCGGGTCTGAGTCTCATTGCTTTGCATTGTCTGAGAATCAACGCATTTGTGCTTTCATCCCATCAAAAGATTGATGATAAGGTACGTCAGCCACTTCCCCTTCCTTGTTCCCTCCCTCAGAGTTTCCCTTGAACTCTTTTTTTTTTTCTGTTTGCCTGCACCACGAAGCATGTGGGAACTAACTCCTTTGCAGAGTCTTTACTAGACTGCTGAGAATTCTACCCTGCCACCCCTACCCCAGACTCTTTAAGGTGTTTCTCTCACAACTGCATAAGCTTAGCTCAGTGTTGTCCTCTCCTGCACACCCTGCCTTTGTTGTGCTTGTTCAGTTGGTAGCAAATCATTTCAGCTCAACAAATATTTTGGGTGTCAACTATGTAAGAAGAGCTACGGCAGGTACTGTAGAGTGCAAGACAAATGGAACAAGAATCTTCTAAAGTAAATCAAGTCTGACCCCTTCCTGTAGCTTGCAGGCCTGAAGTAGCTGTCAGCCACTGTCCTCAGCTACAGTGGCTTTGCGGCTGGAGCTCAGGGTCAAAACCAGTTGGGGGCTAGTGCTGCTTATTTTCTTCTCTATAGCAATCTTCATTGCAAACTTCAACTTAGTACAAACTTAGGTGTACAAACAAAAACCAAATTCAGAATTAGATATTTCAAATTCTCCTCAGCTATTCTGTCCTCTGGAGAAGGAAATGGCAACCCACTCTAGTATTCTTGCCTAGAGAATCCTGTGGACAGAGGAGCCTGGCAGGCTCTAGTCTGTGGGGTCACAAGAGTCGGACATGACTTAGTGACTAAACCACCACCATTCTGTCCTCATTTTGTATTGTGTGTTAGACTCTCAGTCGTGTCCAACCCTGCTATGCACTTAACCAGGCTCCTCTGTCCATGGAATTCTCTAAGCAAGAATACTGGCACGGGTTGCCTTTTCCTTCTCTAGGGGATCTCCCTGACCCAGTGATCAAACCTGGGTCTCCCACACCTTGGACAGATTCTCTAGCATCTGAGCCACCTATTGGGGTATAGCCAATTATCAATGTTGTGATAGTTTCAGGTGAACAATAGAGGGACTCAGTCATACATACAAATGGACCCATTCTCCCCTAAACTCCCCTCCAATCCAGGCTGCCGTGTAACATTGCAGAGTTCCACGTGCTATACAGTAGGTCCTTGTTGATTATCCATTTTAAATATGGCAGTGTGCACAAGTCGATCCCAAACTCCCTAACTATCCCTTCTTCCCATCCTTGCTCTGACAACCATAAGCTCATTCTTAAAGTCTATGAGTCCGTTTAAAGTCTTAAAGTATGTAAGTCCGTTTATATCAGGTCTTTTTAGATTCCACATGTAAAGGATCTCACTTCAAATTTTAAATATCCTTTCTTAGATCAAATACTCTGTCTACTCGCCTTTCCCATCTAGCAGCCTCCTCAGGCTTGATGACTTAAATATCTCTATAAACCATTACTTTCACTGGACAATCGGCTTTCTGTGGAACTAAGTGAGAGGGATTGAGACACCACCAAGATCATAACCAGCCTATTGTTGCTTCCTCTTTTATAGCAATTTACACAGCTTGATGATCACTGCTATTATTCTTTATTTTTATCAAATACTGACACTGGTTTTAGCCTTTAGACCTCTTTCCCCTCTTCCAAATTGCAAACAAAAGAGAGCAGACATTATTCTGCATTCATTACAAAGAGCCTTGCATTTTCCTCTGTGAATTTCATACTTAATGCCCTGTGAGAGGCCCTTATTAATAATAAGTGCACAGAGCCCTTGCCTTGCGTTAGAGAGCACAGAGGTTTGCAGGGAGCAGAGGCGGCCTGATCTGAGCTCTGAGGGCCCCCTACCCCATCGCAGCAGCGCCATCTGCAGCGTGTGGCTGGACTGTCTCCAAGAACTCCCTGCCTCCTTTAAAACTTCTGTGGCCCTGCTTTTGGAAAGCATACTCATTCCGTATGCAAAAGCTTGGATACATATGCACACCAACAGCCCGCATGCATGCAAAATGTGCAGATGGGCAAAGGAAAATAAAGCCAGGGGTTTTGGCACAAAGACAAATTATTAACCCTGGGAATTCCTAAAAGCCACGTAGCAGCCTTGTGGAAAAACACCCTCTCTTAGAATCAGTAATTGGAACTTAAGATTTCAGAAACTGTAGTTTAAGAGGAAGTATAAGAAAAACAGATCTTGCAGCTTTTTTTTTTTTTCTTCTTCTGCGTTGCTCTCTTTGAACACAAACACCTAAAAATTCACAAAATTTTAGTCAGGGGAAAGGTCACCGAAGCCGATCTTTTTTCCACAGCTACTGACACACATAAATCACACATCCTTAGCAGATATGGTGCAAAAGAACCAGACAATAAGTTTCCTTAAACAAACTAACAGCTGCTTGGTTCTTTCTAGGAAGGGAAAGTGGGTGGAACTGGGGCTAAGTACTATACAGTAACTTCAAATACATTTTCAAATATTTAATGTGCCCATCATATTTAAAAAGACACAATAGACCTTGCAACAGGTATAACAAGGCTTCGTATTGTTTATTTCAGACTAGTTTATAGAATTAAAATGCTCAGATTTTCAGACCATACTTAGGCCTAAGGGCTTCAGAATTACCTAGCATCTTTTTTTTCTTCCCTTTTTTTAAATTGAAATATAATTGATATATAAAACTGTATTAATTATAGGTAATTTATGTACATATTGGAAAATGATGACCACAGTATATTTAGTTAACATCCATCACCCCACATAGTAACTATTTGTTTTCTTGTGATAAGAAATTTTAAGATTCACTTTCTTAGCAACTTTCAGTTGCTAAGTTGCTAATATACAGTATTCTTAACCACTAGAGTCAGCATTTCTAAATGAAGATACATGCATTTTCTTCTATTCCTTCCAGAAGAATTCACTTGGGATCAACTCAGCAGACCTACTTCTGGGTAATGTACTAGACTGAAACAGGGAGGCTCCACCTGCCCCACAAGCCTTCTTCAGCTGGTCCCCTCAAGCCACTTATGAATAGACAAGCAATCCTTTCACAAATTGAGAACCTTACACACACCTATGCATTTTTCTGTTGATCGTTGTTCAGTCGTGTCTGACTCTGTGAGCCTATCAACTGCAGCAAGCCAGGCTTCCCTGACCTTCACCATCTCTCAGAGTTTTGTCAGACTCATGCCCATTGAGTCAATGATGCCATCCAACCATGTCATTCTAAAGGAAATCATTCATTGGAAGGACTGGTGCTGAAGCTGAAGCTCCAATATTTTGGCCACCTGATGTGAAGAGCAGACTCACTGGAAAAGACCCCGATGCTGGGAAAGATTGAGGACAGGAGGAGAAGGGGATGACAGAGGATGAGATGAGATGTCTGTTACGATGATTCCTTTTCTTCTCTAGACTCTAAGATCCTGGTGGGTAAAGACTGTATTTCTCTGAGTCCCTAGCCAGTGGAAGTCAGCCATTAAGCAATTACTATAAGTTCTAAGAGTTATGCTAGGGCAAGGGTCACATGTTCTCAAAGCACATAGCAGGGAGCCAAACCTAGTCTAGCATCAGAAAAGGCCTCCTAGAGGAGTAATATTTTAAATGAAAGCTGAATTAAAATGACTGAGGAGAAAGCACAAACTGGAATTGAATGAGTGGATGAGAGCTTTCTAAGAGCCCGGGTAATGCCCACATTACTTGGTAACTGGATATAAGTTGGCAGGAAACAATGAAGAAAGAACATATTCAGGAGCATGAGGTGAGATGAAGTGTTTGATGTTGGCATTGAATTTGAGGCTGCTCCTGAGCGCACTGTGTGGAGCTGTATAGGGGCAGTGGGAGATAGGGTAGGGCTGTTCAAGAAATCTGGGTGGGCTCCGTGGGAGTTCTTAACACTGGCTGGCAAGAAAAGCCAAGCAAGAGGATGAGATTGCCCAACAAGAGTGGTAGAGAAAAGGTGAAGGAGAGACCTGAGGAAAAAAAGCCCAGGAAATTGGAAGTCAAGAGGGATAAGGAGAAAGATAGGAGACGGCAGCACGGGACCAAGGGGAGGGAATGCTTCAAGGAGGAAGGGATGGTCAACGGGCCAAGGCTGCTGCTCAGAGAGTGGGATTTGGCAATGATAGCTTCTTCAGTGACCTTGATGGCTTAGCAGGCCAAAGTGGGCAGAGGTGAGGTCACACGGTAGAGGCATACATGAGGGGTCAGGGAAAGGAGACAGCAAGTCGAGTTTGACAGTGAGTGAGGACAGATGGGGGTAGTTGGAAGGATAGGTAGGTTGGATCAGTGTTCCTTAATCACCTGGGGAGCTTTCAAAATAACTTCTGACACTGAGCCCCACCCCTGCCAATTCTGACTTAATTGTTCCGGGGTACAGCTTGGCCACTGTAAAGTTCTTAAAGCTCCCCAGGTGATTTTCATCAGTAACTAGTGCTGAGAGCAATTGGACTAGAAAAAATAATTTCTTTTAAAGATGGGAGTGAGTTCAGCACGTGAAATGCTAAAGGATGGGGCCATAGAGCAGCAGCAGCTGAAAATACAGAGGCAGAGGTGGTGGGACTGCTGTGGAAGGTCCTGGGAGGGAGGTGAGGATGGAGTCAGCAAGGTAGAGGCTGTGACTTACAAAGAAAGCAATTCTCTAGTACTCAGCCATTAAAAAGAATGAAATAATGCCATTTGCAGCGACATAGATGGACCTAGAAATTGTCACGCTGAGTGAAGTAAGTCAAAGAAGGAGAAATACATGACATCCCTTGTACTTGGAATCAAAAAAGAAATGATACAAATGAACTTATTGACAAGACAGAAACAGACTCACAGACTTAGAGAAGGGGAGGGAGTTTGGGGGTGAAATGCACGTGTGTGGGCTTAGTTGCTCAGTCGTGTCTGATGCTTTGCAACCCCATGGACTGTAGCCCACCAGGCTCTTCTCTCCATGGAATTTTCCAAGCAAGAATATTGGAGTGGGTTTCCATTTTCTACTCCAGGGGATCTTCTCGACCCAGGGATGGAACCCATATCTCCTGCATTGGCAGGCAGATTCTTTACCACTGAGCCACCCGGGGAGAAAGGATACACATATTTGTATGGCTGAGGCCCTTTGCTGTTCACCTGAAACTATTACAACATTGTTAATTGGCTACACTCTGATATAAAATAAAGGTTTTAAAAAATTAAATAAAGCTAAGCTAGGGAAAGTTTTTTTTTTTTTTTTTTAAAAAAAAGGAAAGGAAGCAATTCCTTTACGATGGCAGGAACAGAGAGAGACGAAAAAATGTGGACGGAGTCAGGGTAGAGGTGGCAGGATGGCAGCCTCTGATGAAGGCTGTGCTCTTTGAATCAATTAAGAGAAGAAAAGAAGGCAGGAGGGTGGAGGGGTGGGTGGATTAGAATTTGGAGGAAAACAGAGAGGACTAGGCAAGGTTGGGTGCATGGTTTACGTTAGCGACCCTGAACTTGTAGTGTCAGCAGAACGTGAAGTGGATGGTTTTCAGCAGAACATTAAGAAATGTGCAAACAGTACTTCCCTAGGCATGAGGTTTACATTCTTCATACCCTGTTGTTCGGAGGATTCAAAGTTTAACAGCTAAGACCATAGGAAGCACTGGGGTGGGGGTGATTTGCAAGTTAACCAACGAAATCTCTTGTAAATAGTTATACTTTCTGAATCCAAAACAAATGAACTAACAAAAATTTCCTATTGCTATAAAAACATGGTAATAATAAAGAGAAAGTTGGGGCTTCCCTGGTGGCTCAGTGGTAAACAATCCGCCTGCCAATGCAGGAGACTCGGGTTTAATCTCTCATCCGAGAAGAACCCACATGCCTTGAGCAACTAAGCCCGTGCACCACAACTATTACGCCCATGCTTTGCAACAAGAGAAGCCACCTCAACGAGAAGCTGGTGCACCACAACAGGTAAGTAGCCCCTACTTGTTGCCACTAGAGAGAAACCTGCACAGCAACGAAGACCCAGAATAGATAAATAAATAAATCTTATATAATAAGAGAAAACCAACAGCATTCTACATATTTTAAATAACTAAAAAGTAAACACTCTACATTTTTACCAGTTTGCTTCTTACAAACACTAGTATCTCCCTTCCCTATATTTGCAGTGAATTGTTTACAACTGTCCACAAATCTCACCATTTCCCACATTCAGTCTAATCCAATGCTTTCTGGTTTTATAACTGAGTAACTTGGTATTTGTGGAGCTACAGTCTGAACATTTTGAAATTGTGAAAAAAAGTAAATCTAGTGAATCCACGAATACCTTAATTTTCCATGATACTGCTCTGGTTGGTGAGTAGGATAACCAAGTGTCCAGTTTTGCAAGGGACTGAGGGGTTTTCGGGGATGCAAGGCTGTCAGTGCACAACCTAGAGCGTCCAGACAAACCTAGAGGGTTGATCACTTGACACTTTCCCCCACAACCAGCCCTCACTCGCTTGTTGGTGTCACATGCTTGCTCACACGTGGCCTGAGAGACCAGCAGAGAAAAAGCCTGCAAGCCAAGTTTCCAGCCGGAAGCTGGTATGGTGAAAGGGACACTCTGCCCTATCTTTTGCTCCATCCGATTTTCACTGCAGTGCAGGGGAGCCGCCACACACGGAAACTCCTAAAACCCCTGCCCTCCTTTGCCACCACGTTCTTTGATGAGGCTGCTCTGGCCTACCTTGACTCAGAGATGCCTTTTTCTATCTTGAGGTTATTGTCCTAAGAAGGCCTCCTTCCCTTCCCAAACCACAGTTCTTTTCTCCTTTCATCCTCAGATAAGATAAACTAAGCCAAACACATACTTTAATTATCAGGCCAAAGCACTTCTTGATAAAAGAATTTTAAACATCTCAATACAAAACGAGTGCTTTGCTCTTTAGACAGGGAGGGCACTGACTGACCTCCTCGGCCCTTTCACAATAGAAACCAGGTCTTTATCAGGAAGAACCTGCTTTCTTCATTCCGGGATGTGCTTTGCTTAGAGCCAATTTTAAAATAACCCGCAGATGAAAGTCATATTTTTGAGGGAGAACGGGAAAACAGTTTGTATCATAGAATAAAGAAAAGAAGTTTTTCTCTATTAAATCCTTCATCCATGTTTGTTGATCTGATGAATAAATGAAGATAAAGCAGATTTATCTAATCCTGGAAAAGTTTCTCCTTGCCTTCAATGTAACTTAGCAAGTATATGTTTTGCAACACAACGTGTTAAAGTTCTGGAACCAGGCTATGGAGTGCATGAGGGCAAGTAAAGCAAAGTCCTTGCAATGATAGTCAGTTGTGATCAATTAGGAGCCTGTAATAAGATGAGGAAAGAAAAGTGCAGAACAGAGGAGACCATTTTACTTTAGAAGACCTTTTCCACAATCACATGGTGAGGCAACCCCATTATAAAATAGGAAAGTGTCAAACATTGGGTGGAGGATCAGAGAGGAAAAAAGTATGGTGAATAAATTCTTATCGATCCTGCATAAAACACAGAGAGAGCCTCTAAGGAGGATATGGTGGTTCAGATTTTGGTTGGTTTGTAAAGTTTTTTTCCTGGTTTCTTGTAGCTCAGCATCGATGAAGAGTCACAGTCAAAAGAATTGTGAATCTGTCTTTGGCAGCCTGAAAGATGAACTCATATATTTGTTGTGGGTATTTTTAAAGAACCAGACCAAATACCTTACAGAAAGCATCCCAGAAATCCTCCCCAGCTACAGTTTTTTCTCCAAAGCTCTGGAGTCATGTTGTTGTTCAGTCGCTCGGTAGTGTGCAACTTTTTGTGACCCCAAGGAATGTAGCTCACCAGGCTCCGCTGTCCATGGGATTGTCCAGGCAAGAATACTGGAAGGGGTAGCCATTTTCTTCTGAAGGGAATCTTCCCCACCCAGGGATCAAACCCAGGTGTCCTGCATTGCAGGCGAATTCTTTGCTGTTTGAGCCACCAAGGAAACCCTCTGGATTCATGGCTGCCCCTAAAAATAAAATTACTGCTACTCACTCTGATCCATGAAGTGGTCCTTCTTCAGGTCCATGCTCCTCTCCCAGTTGTGGGCTTCCCTTGTGGCTCAGCTGGTAAAGAATCCGCCTACAATGTGGGAGACCTGGGTTCGATCCCTGGGTTCGGAAGATCCCCCGGAGAAGGGAAAGGCTACCCGTCCAGTATTCTGGCCTGGAGAATTCAGGGACTATAGCGTCCCTGGGGTTGCAAAGAGTCTGACATGACTGAGCGACTTTCACTCCCAGTTGTAGGTGCCCCTCAGGATTTCCGCCCCTAACCGCCAGCTCGGCTAGGCTGCTGTAGGCTGCTGCAGAAATCTCTACTCATCCCCTACCCTGTTCCTCCTCACTTTCCACAGAGCAGAGTCTGCGGAATCCTTTGGGAAATGATGTTCCCTCTCTCTGACTGTTTTGTCAGTGGGGGAAAAAAAGAACAAAACTCTTGGTGGCATGTTTCTGGCAAATAAGATTCTCCAGTTTTTTCTACCTGCATTCCTGGTGGAGATCATTCTGTCTGGGAAGGCTTGAGTGGCTGGGAGCAGATAGGCTCAAGTCAGAGTAGAAGTGAAATGAGATCAGTGGTCAAGTGTAGTTTGTTTTTCTATGGATCAGTCTACGAGGGACAGTTGTGTAAGTCACAGTGTGAAACTCCCAAGTGTGTTTAGGTTAAGATTTGATCTTGTGGAAAGGCAACCTAAACAAATCTTGATGTTTTCCCTGTGAGGCCAGAGTTGTAGCCCCCATGTTCAAGTGAGTTCTCCTGGTCTTCCCATTATCTGCATTCTGATTGTCTTGGGCCATGAGAATGTCCTCATTTTACTTCTCCTTCAACACTGGTATGTGACCCTAGGCCTGTCTGCGCAACTGTACTCATTAGGGTGTTCACAGACTTTAGTTCTGTGTCTCCACTTCTAGAACTCTATGCCAAAGAAATAATCAGAGATGCAGACACATATTTATACCAAATACAGGTTTATTTACAATAGTGAAAAAATGGATATGACCTAAGACCCAGCGGCCGCAACTGAGACCCTTTTGTCCTTGGTCTCCTCCTGACGCGGACAACTGGGCAGAGTACCCTGACCGGTAAGGGACAAGAGACTTTATTGACCTCTCTCCCCTTCCCTCTCTCTTTCCTTTCCTTAACCCTTCCTATCCTTCCCTGTTTTCCTAGTCCCCCGGCCCTGGATGCAGGAATCTGGTTGAAGGGCCCTCAGCCCGAGCTGAGGATTGGAGCTGATCACCTCCTCTTGGCAGAGAACTTGAATTCTGGTTCTGGTCTGGTCTGATTTCTGGTAGGGCTGAGTTCCAATCCTCCCTTCTCTGGAGGTCCAGGGAAAAGTCCCATAATGCCTGGGCATCTGTAGGTGACAGGAGACGTCTGTAAGGCCACCCCTTTTGCCCCTCCTCTCCCGCCTCCTCCCCCTTCTTCTTTCAACCTGGCTTCCTTTCCTCCCTTGAAATCTTTGATGTTAGTACTTGGATTCTTATATTTAAGGGCTTCCCTGGTAGTGGAGAGGTTAAAGCATCTGCCTGCAATGTGGGAGACCTGGGTTTGATCCCTGGGTCGGGAAGATCCCCTGGAGAAGGAAATGGCAACCCACTCCAGTATTCTTGCCTGGAGAATTCCATGGATGGAGAAGCTTGGTGGGCTACAGTCCACTGGTCGCAAAGAGTCAGACACGACTGAGTGACTTCACTTTTACTTTCTAAATGTACCCAAACCAAGAAATGGCTACTTTTTTTTGATAATAAATATTGGAGAAGGCAATGGCACCTCACTCCAGTACTCTTGCCTGGTAAATCCCATGGACTGAGGAGCCTGGTGGGCTGCAGTCCGTGGGGTCGAGAAAAGTTGGACATGACTGAGCAACTTCACTTTCAATTTTCACTTTTATGCACTAGAGAAGGAAATGGAAACCCACTCCAGTATTCTTGCCTGGAGAATCCCAGGGATGAGGAAGCCTGGTGGGCCGCCGTCCATGGGTTGCATAGAGTCGGACACAAGCAGCAGTAGCAGCATGATGAAATATACATCTATCAGAATTCTGATATCAAAAACTATTTAATAACAGTGTTTCTAGTTTTAACTAAAAATCATGGATGAAAATTCTATTTGAAGTATGACATCAATTTTGTATATGTATATTTGTATGTGCATGTGTGTATACACACAACACAAACACAATTTGGTTGCCCCTAGGTGATAGAAATATAGGTATTATCTTTCTGCATTTTATCATGAACATGTTTCTTTTACAGTCATAAGTAAATAAATATTCTTGTAAAATAAATGAAAAAAGAAAATAGTTCTTAGCAGAGTAACTGATGAGAAAGGAAGCTGGGAACTTACTTGGTGGTCCAGTGGTTAAGAATCTGCCTGCCAATGCAAGGAACACAGGTTCAGTCCCTGATCTGGGAAGCTTCCACATGCTATGGAGCAGCTAAGCCCATGTAGCCCAGGCAGCTACTGAAGCCTGCGTGCCTAGAGCCTGTATTCTGCAACAACAGGAGCCACCACAAGAAGTCTGAGCACCGCAACTAGAGGGTAGCCCCAGACTAGAAAGTATCCCTTCCTTCCTGCAACTAGAAAAAATCCCACACACGTCAGTGAAGACCCAGCACAGCCAAAAATGAATGAAATAGGTAAAATTTTTAAAAAAGAAAAAGAAAGCTGGACCAGCATCAATGGTTAACAATATGGGAATGGGTGAATAAACGGGAGTGCGTTCGTGTGTCTCATCCCCCTGAGGGCCACACCTCCTGCTCCTGACTGTGTGGAGGGCACCTGGTCAGTCAGACCTGAGTCACCCCAAGCCTCCTCCTCTCTGTCCTCTCCTGATCCTGCCACCTGTGATGATATGACTGTTGACCTCTTATCAACTTGGACACGACTCTGCTGGCCTTCCTTTCTCGTTTACAGAAGCCCACACCTCCTACAGCGTGGTTCAGTAGAACTGGCCATCCTGCAGCCCACTAAGTGGAGTTCCCAGACCTCAGCTTTGCCAATGGCTGCTCCATCCCCTGACCCAGTGATTCATTCAGCTGAGGCACCCACCAGCTCCACTGATCATTTTCTTCAGAAGCCATCGGGAAAACCACTGTCATCTCCTCTGGGACCAAGAGCTGTAACGATATAAGCCAGAGACCAGCTGGCTTTATGTGACCAGCTTTCCTTCAGGAAAATATATTGTCCATATTGGAGACAATGATACCAATGCAGGTGATGTGAAATGAGAAATAGTTACGTTCTAAAGACATTGTCTGAGCCTCTGAATTCAGCAATGACAGAACTTCTTTTCATTTTCATCAGTTAATAAACTTCTCCTCTTTCTCTCTCCCTCTCTCTTTCTCTTTTCTCTATTACTCACTTGCTCCTGTTGCTGATTTTTTCTTGGCTTGTTTGAGAAAGGGCTCTGTCACTTGCAACCGAAGGAGTTCTAACTCAAACAGTTAGCCTGCCTTGGACTTTGCAACCTGGCTTTTGGAAGTAACTATTTGGCTTTCTTGCATGCCAAGCAAGTCTGGGCTTTTTCTAGAGAAACTCTTGACTTAGAGGGCATGACCTTAGGCAATCCTTTTTCCTCTATTTGTGGACACTTGCTGTCTTGTTGGCTGGAAATTTCTTCCCTCCCTACCAGTAAGAGACTGAGATCAGGCATATATCATTTATTATTTATAGGCACTAAAAATTTTGAGAGCATTTTTAATGACATGGGAAAATACTTGTGATATATGACCTCAATTAGTTAAGTATGTAATAACAGCTAGTCACCGAAAACTACTAGAAGGAAATTTATCAAAATATTAACAGTGATTATAGCTAAGAGATAAGATTATGGATGATTTATACATTACATTTTCTAAGTTTATAAATGGACATGTAATTATTTTCTGATTAGAAAATGAAAATGTTATTAAAATAAATACATAAATTGTAGTGCACTCATCCAAAGGACAATTTTGTAGTCATTAGAAAGAATGTTTCGAAGATATTTCAGTGACACTGAAAAATGCTCATAATAGAACAATGGGAAAGGTAGACAAAACTATATATATCACTGATCTCAATTATGTTAATTATAGATGTGCAAATAGATGCGTAGGAAAGGACTAAAGAAATTGCTTCAAAACATGAACAGAAGTTACCTCTGAGCTATGAAATCAGGGTTCAGTTTAAGTTTCTTCTTTAATATGTGTTTGTGTTTTCCAGCTTTCAAAATCAGAATTCTTTTATAATAAAACAGTAAAGTGTTACTCTGGTGGAGAATAGGCTTGAGAAGGCAACTGTCCCCCTCTCCCACCCCATGATTCTCACCTGTTCTCCTTTCTCCAGGTCAGGGGCTGAAGTCCTGTCTGCTTCTGATGAAGGAACATAGATGGGTTGGGATCAATTTCTTTTCCGGATGGCCTTATACTCTTTCACCAGAGATGACTGTCTTCTTGAAGCCAAGTTTCTCCTGCTTTATCTTCCAGTTTAGCTATACAACACACTTATATTTACATATGCTGTGTTGTGCTTAGTCGTTCAGTCCTGTCTGACTCTTTGTGACCCTATCGATAGTAGCCTACCAGGCTCTTCTGTCTCTGGATACTCTCCAGGCAAGAACACTGGAGTGGATAGCCATGCCCTCCTCCAGGGGATCTTCTTATCCCAGGGATCGAGCCAAGATCTCCCGCGTAGAAAGCAGATTCTTTGCTGTCTGAGTCACCGGGGAAGCCCATACAACTATACCAGAATTTCTTGGAAAGGGAGGAGTTAAAGCAGGAAATGTAGCAAAAGAAAAAGGAAGATTTGTGCAACATTTTGAGTGCAAGTGAAATACTTTACGTACAATTTTGTCATTTAATCTTTTCATAATCCCTCTGGAAAAAGTATCATCATTTCCCCTGATTAATAGATTAACAAAGCAAAGTCTTAGAGAGAAATATGAAATAACTTCTCTACCTTCACACAACCAATAAGTGGTGAAAGTGGGATTTGAACCAAGACAATCTAGGGCCTGTGCTGTTAACCAGTATGTATAGGATATATACATACATCCTATGTATATAGGATATACACCTATAGGATATACACCTATACACCGTGATTTTAGCTGTACAACACACCGTGATTTTTGCATAAACTAATGCCTTCTTAGCTGAAAATCTGTGAAACCCTTGCAAAAACTGGTAAGGAAAAAGTTTCAGTTCCTTGTTTTAGTTCCTTTCTTGGTTAATTATCTGACTCTGCACTATTTCTTGATACTCACCTGTATAAGATTCATAACTGATACAACAAAATGAAGACCTCTTTGGATCAAGGAGGGCTTCCCTAGTGGCTCAGATGGTAAAGAATCTGCCTGCCATGCGGGAGACCTGAGTTTGATCCCTGGGTCAGGAAGAGCCACTAGGGAAGGGAACAGCTACCCACTCTAGTATTCTTACCAGGAGAAGTCCATGGACAGAGGAGCCTGGAGGGCTACAGTCCACTGGGTCACAAAAATTCGGGACAGGACTGAATGACAAACACCTTCATTTTCTCTTGGACCAAGGATTTTTAAAATAATTGTAAAAAAAAGCTCGACTCTCTGTAACTGATTGGAGCTCAGACTTTAAAAATACACAGTGTTCAGTAGTTGTGCACGTAGTTTTAGATACTTCTGCTCCTGCATAGATCTGTGAAGGAAAAGATGAGGAAGGCTATTCTCAGATGTACTTACTGTAAAAGTGTGAGCTCATTTTCTGGTCTGCTTCACTTTGTTCTGTGTTGCTAGGGTAGGAAGCATTTTAAAGATCAGCTTAGTTTTTGTTGATTAGGCAGCAACACTGAGTTTAAGACTTAACTGGGGGCTTCCCTGGTGGCTCAGCTCAGTTCAGTTCAGCGGCTCAGTCACGTCCAACTCATTGTGACCCCATGGACTGCAATACACCAGGCTTCCCTGTCCATCACCAACTCCTGAAAATTGCTCAAACTCATGTCCATCAAGTTGGTGATGCCATCCAACCATCTCACCCTCTGTCATCCCCTTCTCCTCTTGCCCTCGATCTTTCCCAGCATCAGGGTCTTTTCCAATGGGTCAGTTCTTCGGATCAAGTGGCCAAAGTATTGGAGTTTCAGCTTCAGCATCAGTCCTTCCAATGAATATTCAGGACTGATTTCCTTTAGGATGGACTGGTTGGATCTCCTTGAAGTCCAAGGGGCTCTCAAGAGTCTCCTCCAACACCACAGTTCAAAAGCATCAATTCTTTTGCACTCAGCATAAAGACCAAAGCTTTGACAAGACAGACCTTTGTTGGCAAAGTAATATCTTGGCTTTTTAATATGCTATCTAGCTTGGTCATAGCTTTTCTTCCAAGGAGCAAGCATCTTTTAATTTCATGACGGCAGTTATCATCTGCAGTGATTCTGGAGCACCCAAAGGTAAAGTTTTTCACTATTTCCATTGTTTCCCCATCTATTTGCCATGAAGTGATAGGACCAGATGCCATGATCTTCGTTTTCTGAATGTTGAGTTTTAAGCAAACTTTTCCCCTCTTTTCTTTTACTTTCATGAAGAGGCTTTTTAGTTCTTCTTAGCTTTCTGCCATAAGGGTGGTGTCATCTGCATATCTGACGTTATTGATATTTCTCCTGGCAATCTTGATTCCAGCTTGTGCTTCATCCAGTCCAGCATTTCTCATGATGTACGCTGCCTATAAGTTAAATAAGCAGGGTGACAATATACAGCCTTGATATATTCCTTTCGCGATTTGGAACCAGTCTATTGTTCCATGTCCAGTTCTAACTGTTGCTTCTTGACTTGCATACTGATTTCTCAGGAGTCAGGTCAGGTGGTCTGGGATTCCCATCTCTTTAAGAATTTTACACAGTTTGTTGTGATCCACACAGTCGAAGGCTTTGGTGTAGTCAATAGAGCAGAAGTAGATGTTTTTCTGGAACTCTCTGGCTTTTTTGATGATCCAACGGATGTTGGTAATTTGACCTCTGATTCCTCTGCCTTTTCTAGATCCAGCTTGAACATCTGGAAGTTAATGGTTCATGTACTGTTGAAGCCTGGCTTGGAGAATTTTGAGCATTACTCTACTAGTGTGTGAGCTGAGTACAGTTGTGCAGTAATTTGAGCATTCTTTGGCATTGCCTTTCTTTGGGATTGGAATGAATACTGACCCTTTCCAGTCCTGTGGCCATGGCTGAGTTTTCCAGATTTGCTGGCATATTGAGTGCAGCATTTTCACAGCATTATCTTTTAGGATTTGAAATAGTTCAACTGGAATTCTATCACTTCCACTAGCTTTGTTTGTAGTGATGCTTCCTAAGGCCCACTTGACTTCGCACTGTAGGATGTCTGGCTCTAGGTGAGTGATCACACCATCGTGATTATCTGGGTCATGAAGATCTTTTCTGTATAGTTCTTCTGTGTATTCTTGCCACCTCTTCTTAATATCTTCTGCCTCTGTTAGGTCCATACCATTTCTGTCCTTTATTGTCCCCATCTTTGCCTGAAATATTCCCTTGGTATCTCTAATTTTCTTGAAGAGATCTCTAGTCTTTCCCATTCTATTGTTTTCCTCTATATCTTTGCACTGATTGCTGAGGAAGGCTTTCTTATCTCTCCTTGCTATTCTTTGGAACTCTGCATCCAAATGGGTATATGTTTCCTTTGCTCGTTTGCCTGTAGCCTTTTTTCTTTTCTCAGCTATTTGTAATGCCTTCTCAGACAACCGTTTTGTCTTTTTGCATTTCTTTTTCTTGGGGATGCTCTTGATCACTGCCTCCTGAACAATGTTACAAACCTCTGTTCATAGATCTTCAGGCACTCTGTCTATCAGATCTAATCCCTTGAATCTATTTGTCATTTCCAGTGTATAATCACAAGGGATTTTATTTAGATCATACCTGAATTGTCTAGTGGTTTCCCCTACTTTCTTCAGTTTAAGTCTGAATTTGGCAATAAGGAGTTCATGATCTGAGCCACAGTCAGCTCCTGGTCTTGTTTTTGCTGACTATATAGAGCTTCTCCATCTTCGGCTGCAAAGAATATAATCAACCTAAATTTGGTAATTCAGACATCTGATGACGTCCATGTATAGAATCTTCTTTTGTGTTTTTGGAAGAGGGTGTTTTCTATGACCACTGCATTCTCTTGGCAAAACTCTATTAACCTTTGACCCGCTTTGTTTTGTACTCCAAGGCCACATTTGCGTGTTACTTCAGCTATCTCTTGATTTCCTGCTTTTACATTCTAGTCCCCTATAATGAAAAGGACAATTTTGGGGGTGTTAGTTCTAGAAGTTTCTTGTAGGTCTTCATAGAACTGTTCAACTTCAGCTACTTTAGCATTACTGGTTGGGGCATAGACTTGGATTACTATGATATTGAATGGTTTATCTTGGAAATGAACAGAGATCATTCCGCCGCTTTTGAGATTGCATCCAAGTACTGCATTTTGGACTCTTTTGTTGACTATGATGGCTACTCCATTTCTTCTAAGGGATTCTTACTCACAGTAGTAGATATAATGGTCATCTGAGTTGAATCCACCCATTCCAGTACATTTTAGTTCACTGGTTCCTGAAATGTCGATGTTCACTCTTGCCATCTCATGTTTGACCACTTCCAGTTTGCCTTGACTCCAAAAAAGAATGAAGAGACAGAGCCAAAGCAAAAACAACACCAAGTTCTGGATGTGACTAGTGATGGAAGTAAAGTCTGATGCTGTAAAGAGCAATATTGGATAGGAACCCTGGTGGCTCAGTGGTAAAGAATCCAGCTGCTAGTGCAGAAGACACAGGTTCAGTCCCTGGCCCAAGAAGAGCCTACATGCCACACAGCAACTAAGCCTGTGTACCACAACTGCTAATCCCCATGTGCTAGAGCCTGGGAGCCACAGCCACTGGCCCTGTGTGCTGCACCTACTGGAGTCTGCATGTCCGAAAGCCTGGGCCCTGCCCAAAGAGAAGCCATTGCAATAAGAAGCCCGCACACTGCAATGAACAGTAGCCCCAGCTCTCCACAACTAAAAAAAGCCTGCACAGCAATGAACACCCAGCACAGCCATAAATAAATAAATAAATAAAATTTAAAAGACTTATCTGGAGAAGTTACCTCCCTTTTGCCAAAATTATTGCCAAGGTGGTTCTACTTTTTGAAGCCTCTGATCTGAGCCACTATGGCTTTACCTGTACGTTCACTCATATCTGCCTGAGTGGGAAACCTACTCAAGAAGCAGGGAGTAGCAGGGGAGTCAGGGCAGCTGACTTGAGACCAGAGAAGAGAAACTTTAGAGAAGATGAGATGTCCAACAATATTAAAAGCTGAAGGCAGGTGAAGTGGTTAAAAGTTGAGGAAAAATAGTCAGCTTTGGAAATTTCAGGTGGTTACTGGAGCAGATATGAAAGAGAGGCAGAAGTATAATTCAGGTTGCAGTGTGGTTAGGAATGAGTGGGAAGGGAGGGAGTAAGTGAATCTGAGCAGATTCTTCTTTCTTTGGCAGTGAAGAGCAGGTGGGAAGTTTAAGCATGTGGAAGAGTTGAGAAAAAGTGTGCTTGCCAGCTTGCGCGCGTGCGTGTGTGTGTGTGTGTGTGTGTGTGCAGGAAATGAGAAAGCTGAGCAGGTTACAAGTGAAATAGGAAGCAACACATCAAGAGAGAGGAAGGGTGGAAGAAGAAGCATTACCATTACTGAGCTACTCTGTTCCAGCTAGGACTTCATATTGTTTCATTTAATGCACACAGCAATCTTGGGAGGAAAGTGAGGATCAGAGAGGTAAATAATTTGCCCAAGATCAAACAGCTATTATTCTGGCAGATTAAACACACAGACCTATAAGCTGTATGTGTGGACGAGATGGAAAAGGAGAAAGAGTATTTAGTAAAGAAAGGTCTTAGAGGAGGTGGTTGGAATTTAAACATGAGTTAATAAGACTGAGGGACATAATTACCCCAGAGGCAAAGAAAGATGGAATCAGAAAATACTGTAAAAGAGACTACAACTTAAATTCATTTTATTTCCTCGATAAAAATAGTCTATGTAGCTGGCGTAGGTGATCAGCTAGGTTTCTAGGAGACCATCTATGATTCCATTAGGCCTAGAGTGATAGAAACTTATGTAACTATATGGGATTTGAGTTCCCTGACTAGGAATAGGATCTGAGCCCTTGGGAGTGAGAGTACAGTCCTAACCACTGGACCACCAGTGAATTCCAATATACCTTTTTTTTCAAAATCCCCTGTTTGTGTGTGGTTTTGATCATCTCCCAAATTATTTTGGATAGTACACTGTGCCCTTGCATTACTGTGCACTCAGACAGCTATTCCTTTTACCTGGAATTTCCCTCCTCATCTATTTATGAGTAGGGAGCCAGACACTACTAGCAAACCAAATGAAATAAATACTGACATCAAATGAGTCTCATTCAAGAATTTGGTCTTATGATTTTTATCTTTTAGATTGCTGCTAGATGACATTGACTGGGCGTGTGAACTAGAAGAGTTTTAAAATAAAGACTACTACAAAATGAGCAACAAATTACAGCTGATCTTTGCATCATCTAGGCCATTGCCACTGAAATTTGTGACCTACTTTATCTTATATTCTGTTGCCACAGAGCTTAGGTTAAATGTGTAACTGAAGAAAATTGATTTCCAGTGCAAATCTTAATTTTTATTGTGCCCTGTAGTGCTGCAAGGATGACGCATGTGTGATAAGTCTCACATTTAGAAGATTCCAGGGGGAATTTTGAGAGTTAAAGTATTATGGCCTCTATCAGTGGATATTAAGATAATATATTTTCTGAAGATGTGTATCCTTTTCTTAAAAGAGCAAGGGACTTTATAAATATCCCCAGGCACAAAAGAAACAGGATTTTCTGTCTTCTTCAGAAACAGTCTCCAATTTACAGAGGTCAATCAGTATTTCCTAAAAAGGAAAAACAATATTTATCTTGAAAAATATAAGCTTCAAACACAAGAGTAAATTCTTGCCCTCAGATGTTTTAATGCCTCACTTGGCTTCAAAATCAATTCTGAAGTAAAGTGCAAATTTAGAATTCTCAAGACTTTATACATTAAAAAACAAACAAACAAAAAACCAGCTGGCAAACATCTGTCAGTGGAAGAGTATGTGTTTGGTTAGGTAGGTGGAAGAAGGGGCCTGACCAAGTCTAAGGGTTAACATTCTCCAGCATTCTCTGCAAAAGGGCAGGTTTGTTTCTGAATGGTAAAGCTTTTTTCATTGTATCTGTGATATTGTGATTTTAATGAGAAATATATATTTGGTCTTTGAGCATTGTTCCTGCACACAGTTCCGAAAATGCATGGGATTTCCTAAGTGTTGAGAATAATGAGTGCCTTTTGTTATGTTAATGAGATTACTTTTTGAGAAGCCCCTTGGTAACCTAAGGATGGGGGCTGGTTGCCAGGGGAAGCAATCCTGATGAGAGGCCTGGATCTGCCCCTTCCACCTCCAGGAAGGGAAAAGGAGCTGGCAGTTGAATCAATCACCAATCACCAATTGGCCAATTGCCAATATATATGGGAGCCTCCTTAAAAACCCAAAAGGAGGGTTCAAAAAGATTCCAGGTAGGTGAACCAGAATGCTCTCACATGCCGGGCCCCAACTCCATTGGGATAGAAACTCCTGTTCTCAGGACTTAGACTTCTGTGTCTCTTCAGTTCATAGCCTTTAACATCTTTTAAAAATCAATAATCTAGTGAGCAAGCTGTTTTCCAGAGGACTGTGAGCCACTCTAGCAAATTAATCAAATCCTGGGGTGGTGGGGGCGGGGTAGGAACCTCCAATTTATAGCCAGTTAGTGAGAAGCACATAGCTCAGTTGATAAAGAATCTGCCTGCAGTGCAGGAGACCCGGGTTCCAGTCCTGGGTCAGAAAGATCTGCTGGTGAAGGGATAGGCTACCCACTCCAGTGTTCTTGGGCTTCCCTTGTGGCTCAGCTGGTAAAGAGTCCGCCTGCAATGAGGGAGACCTGGGTTTAATCTCTGGGTTGGGAAGATCCCCTAGAGAAGGGAAAGGCCACCCACTCCAGTATTCTGGCCTGGACTGTATGGTCCATGGGGTCGCAAAGAGTCGGATACACGACTAAGCGACTTTCACTTTCAGTCAGAAGCACAGGTGATGACCTGGAGTTGCTGTTGGTGTCTGAAGTGGTGGCAGTCTTGTGGGACCAAGCCCTTGACATATAGGATCTGACACTGTTTCCTTGTATACAGTGTCAGAATTGAGTTAAATTGAGGGCTATCTGGTCAATATCTCAGGGAATTGTAATTGCTCAGTAGTGTGGAAAAAGACTGTAACATCTTGTTTCCTTTTTAAGTCGCTTAGTCCGACTCCATGGACTGTAGTCCACCAGGCTCCTCCCCCTCCACCCATGCAATTCTCCAGGCAAGAATACTGGAGTAGGTTGCCATGCCCTTCTCCAGTGTATCTTTCTGGCTCAGGGATGGAACCGGGGTCTCCCACGTTTCAAGCAGATTCTTTACCATCTGAGCCACCAGGGAAGCCTTGGTATATGTTTAAATCTCTATAAATCTGGGAGTTTATAGTGCATATTAAACCCCAAATGTGTTGTCTTTGACCTACATCAGACTGGTTGTTGTTTCTGTCTAATCTGTCTCAGTTTGCACATCTTTTGGTAAAGTGAGCTTTTCAGTTCTATTGGTCCTGAACCAGGAGGGAAGGGGGCAAGGCATAGCCTTTAAAAGAATGACATAGCTGCTGTTGTTTAGTCAATAAGTCATGGCTGACTCTTTTTCAACCCCACAGAGTGGTCATGACATAATCTGATTAAGACCAAATATTGGATTGGCCAATAAGTTCATTCAGTTTTTTGTAAGGAAAAATCCCAAACAAACTTTTTGACCAACCCAGGAGGTCCAAGGTGGCAGATGAATCGACTTCCACTAGACCTTCAGCCTCAGTATATGCTTACTGTGGGCATCCTAGGTGGCACTAGTGGTAAAGAACCTGCCTGCCAATGCAGGAGATATAAGAGACATGGGTTCCATCCCTGGGTCAGGAAGATTCCCCTGGAGGAGTGTATGGCAACCCACTCCAGTATGTTCATTGTAATACATTCATTAAGCTAAGTGACATACCAAACAGCGCCAGGACAGTTTTAAGGCTGACTATAAAAAGCAAAAGGTGAGCACTGTAGGCTTCCCTGGTGGCTCAGTGGTAAGAATCCGCCTGCCAATGCAGGAGACATGGGTTCCTCCCTGGTCCAGGAAGATCCCACCTGCCACAGAGCAACTAGGCCTGTGCGCCACAAGCACTGAGCCTGAGCTATAGAGCCCAGGAGCTGCAACGATTCAGCCCATATACCACAACTACTAAAGCACCATGCTCTGCAACAAGAGAAGCGCCACTGCAACGAGAAGTCCATGCACTGAACTAGAGAAAAGCCCCGGAAGCATCGAAGACCCAGAACAACCAAAAAAAAAAAAAAAAAAACACATTAAAAAAAAGTGGGTAGTGGCCTAATTTTTGGAAATCCTACCCCTGGGATATTCCTTCCATTCATCAGCCTATGAAATTACCCACGCCTATAAAAATTGACAACTCCGTATCCTTGTCCCTCTAGCCTTCCTGGATGGCCCCACACTCTATCTGTTGAATGTAGTTCTCTCTAAATAAATCCACTTCTTACCTATCACTTTGTCTCTCACTGAATTCCTTCTGTGATGAGACATCAATAACCTGAGCTTCAGTAAATCCTGAGACCAGGTATGTGATCTCAGTTGAAAGACCGTGAGTTCAAGTCCCAACCTGTATTACATGGTTTCAATCCCTCCACTTCTTATGTCTTATACCTGGCACAATTCATTCATTGCAGTTATAAAAGGGAAAAAAATTCCTATTTCCTTCTACTTGGCTCCCCAAATTTCTGACACCAAAAGTGTAGGTTTTTCCACACTGAGCTTGTCTCTGATTTTCAGTGGACACTGACTGGATGTCCTATAATTTAACTGAATTCTGATACCAACTGCTCAGAGTTGTGCAAACCTCATAGGTTAAGGCCTTAGAGAACNCACTTGGCTCCCCAAATTTCTGACGCCAAAAGTGTAGGTTTTTCCACACTGAGCTTGTCTCTGATTTTCAGTGGACACTGACTGGATGTCCAGAATTTAACTGAATTCTGATACCAACTGCTCAGAGTTGTGCAAACCTCATAGGTTAAGGCCTTAGAGAACTTTCCTGGTAGCTCAGATGGTAAAGCATCTGCCCACAAAGCGGGAGACCTGGGTTCGATCCCTGGGTTGGGAAGATCTCCTGGAGAAGGAAATGGCAACCCACTCCAGTATTCTTGCCTGGAAAATCCCACGGACGGAGGAACCTGGTAGTCTACAGTCCATGGGGTCGCAAAGAGTCAGACAGGACTGAGCAACTTACCTCATAGGTTAAGGCCTTAGTCCCACAAGACCCCACCCTCCAGATGCCAATCTCAGGTCCCAGGTAGCTCCCTGTGCTTCTGACCAAATGAGTACAAATTGAGGGTTCTCACAGTTCTCTTCTCAGATTTGATCATTTGTGAGAACATATCAGAGAACTCAGGAAAGCGCTTTACTTGATTACTGGTTTATGACAAAGTTTACAAACCAGGAGCAGCCAAATGGAAGAGATTCATGGGGGCAAAGTATGTGGGAAGTTGCATGAAGATACCTTGCCCTCTTTGGGCACCCTGCCCTCCTAGAACCAACCCAGAGGCTCTCCGAACCCCATCGTTTAAGGGTTTTATGCAGGTTCATTAAACAAGCATGACTGATTCAATCATTGGCCACTGGAGATGAGATCAATTTCCAGCCCCTCATCTTTTCTCTTACCTGGAGCAGTGGCAGGTGGAGTAGGGTGGGGTGGTGTTGAAAGTTCCAACCCTCACGTGGTTAGTTCCTCTGGCAACCATTTTCCCAGAGCCAGCTCATTAGCACAAACTCAGATAGGATGAAAAGGGCAGGGCTTATTAAGAAAAACCAGAAATGCTTTTCTCATCCCTGTTACTCAGATAGTGCCAAGGATTTTAGGAGCTAGATTTCTTATTATGTCACAGGTTACTTCCTGGCATTTGATTTTGTTACTTTGCCTTAAACAATTTGGGGTGGGGGTGGGGAGTGATACATAAACTGATAAATTACATTGAGCAAAATTATTCATTTATATTTTCACTTGCTTATCAGATTTGTTTATATTAGTTTACTGTATTTCACACCTGTTTTGTTTTCATTTTTGGAGTTTTATGGCTTTATCACAGGTGATGGGGGTCTCTTTCAGGCTTTCAGAATGAAATGAGAAAGCTTGAGGCCCTTTGGGCATTTTTCTTAACACTCTTCTTTAATTTATGGGTGCTGGTGAGTTATGGTTTGTGCTTTCCACCTCTTCTCAATTTGTGCCATTTCTGTACACCTCTGTTAATTGTGCATCTTTCTGGGATTTTAGGTTCACACTCACTGAGACAGAATCCACTATGGAGAGCCCAGGTTTGCTCACTGAGGTTTCTCTATGGATAAGATACAGGACTCTATCTGTCCAAGGGTGTGCTGGCCAGAGCTGCTGTTGTGACATGACTCTGGTGGACAACTGGCAGAAAAGAAACTACCCTTGGCTACTTGTTCAAAATAGGACTTTTGGGGATGAGAACTTAGTAGCTGAGATGCCATTGGTACAGAGGATCAGTCATCAGTTCAATTGCTCATTCATGTCCAACTCTTTGCAACCCCATGGACTGCAGTACACCAGGCCTCCCTGTCCATCACCAACTCCTGGCGTTTACTCAAATTCATGTCCATTGAGTCGGTGATGCCATCCAACTATCTCATCCTCTATCATCCTCTTCTCTTCCTGCCCTCAATCTTTCCTAGCATCAGGGTCTTTTCCAATGAGTCAATTCTTCGCATCAGCTGGCCAAAGTATTGCAGATTCAGTTTCAGCATCAGTCCTTCCAATGAATAATAAGGACTGATTTCCTTCAGAATGGAATAGTTGGATCTCCTTGCTGTCCAAGGGACTCTCAAGAGTCTCCTCCAACACCACAGTTCAAAAGCGTCAACTCTTTGGTGCTCAGCTTTCCTTATAGTCCAACTTTCACATCCATACATGACTACTGGAAAAACAAAAGCTTTGACTAGATGGACCTTTGTTGGAAATGTAATGTCTTTGCTTTTTAATATGCTATCTAGGTTGGTCATAGCTTTTCTTCCAAAGAGCAATTTAATTTTAATTACATTAAAGTTTAATTTCTTTTAATTTCATGGCTGCAGTCACCATCTGCAGTGATTTTGGAGCACAAAACTATAAAGTCTGTTACTGTTTCCATTGTTTCCCCAACTATTTGCCATGAAATAATGGAACTGGATCTTAGTTTTTTAATGNTCTTTGCTTTTTAATATGCTATCTAGGTTGGTCATAGCTTTTCTTCCAAAGAGCAATTTAATTTTAATTAAATTAAAGTTTAATTTCTTTTAATTTCATGGCTGCAGTCACCATCTGCAGTGATTTTGGAGCACAAAACTATAAAGTCTGTTACTGTTTCCATTGTTTCCCCAACTATTTGCCATGAAATAATGGAACTGGATCTTAGTTTTTTAATGTTGAATTTTAAGCCAACTTTTTGACTCTCCTCTTTTTCTGGTACAGAGGATGCCCGAACTCAACTGTAGTTAAGAGCATGTATTCTGGAATCATATTGCCTGTGGTTCATAGTTTGATTCTACCACTTACTTATTGCTTAGGTGAGTTACTGTACTAATCTGTGCTTCAGTCTCATCTGACAAATGAGTATAATAATAACATACATCTCATAGTGTTGATGTAAGGATTAAGTTAAATGATGTACGTGAAGGGTCTAGAATAGAGCTGGAAAGACTCGATGCATTTTGGTTATTATAATTATCATGACTGCTATTCAGATACTTCCGAAGGTCTAGCCTAGTGCCTTTCACAGGGTAGCTTTTTAGTAAATATTTGCTGTATGAATTCATGAAGCAACGAATTAGTCACACAGCAGTGCCTGAAATATGTAGTTTGGCTGAGTAAATTGTACCTCAGGTGGGACTTTAAAATATTGTATTTAGAGATTAATATAAATACCTCATCTTTTCTTTCAAAAATTATTTCTGTAATGAGATTTGCATGTCAAGTGGGCTTTTTAACGGAAAGTTACCCCACCCCATGGCCCCTAAAGTAGTACTAGATGATCCATTTGTTAACCTTCATGAGATCCCAGTGTAAAGCTAGCAGTGGTTTTCTTTATTGGCTAAGCAACTTGCGGTGTCTGCCACAGAAAGATATATTAATTTTTAACTTGCCAAATTTTCTTCCATAAAGCCAATAGCAGTGGATGAGAGAAACATGTTATCCATATCCTTGCCAGCAATAAATATTACTGCTTTAATTTTTAAATTTTTTTTTCATCCTGTTAATGTTGAAGTGATATAATGGAAATTTTAAGCTTGAAATTCACAGATGAGAAACAGGCTGGTAGGGAATCAAGTCCATCAATCTGGCTCCTTCATAGAGCTGAACGTTATTGAAACAGGCGAAATACACTGCAGATCTTTGTTTGGACAGAATCTACTACCCACCCTTTGGTTTTTAGCAGATGGTTAGTTAGCACTGCTTGTCCAATGTGCCATGGCCATATATTTCATCTATAGATGATCCATAGAACTTGCTGTTCTTCCAAAGGTACTAGGAAGTATTCAGTATAAAAAGACACTGCTTCAGTACTTGAAGTGTGCTATTACATCTTCATGATTATCAACGAAAAAACCTTCTGTCATTAGCATCATTGTTTATCACGCTTCTTTAACTTTCCCCAATTTCAAATTGCTACTATTTTAGATTCTCTTCATCTTCTTCTTTTTTTTAAAATTATTTATTCATTTATTATGACTGTTCTGGGTCTTCAGTGCTGGGTGCGGCTTTCTCTAGTTGGAGGGTGATGGCTTCTCATTGCAGTGACTTCTCTTGTTGCAGAGCACAGGCTCTAGGGCGTGTGCACTCAGCAATTGCAGCTTGTAGGCTCCAGAAGTGGGCTTATTAACTCTGGCACATGGTCTCAGTTGTCCTGAGGCATGGGGGATCGTCCCAGACCAGGGATGGAACTGGTGTTCCTTGTATTGCAAAGCTGGATTCTTAACACTGGACCATCAGGGAAGCCCCTTTCTTCTGTTTAAATTTATTACCTTTAGTTTTTCTTCTTGGTTTACAAAAATGCGTTGATTTTTATCTACTCGCCATTTTAACTTTTATCTTTTTTGTTTAAAGATTTTTGTTAGGTGTAATTCTTTTTAACCTCATCATTATTGTTTCTTACTTTCTTCCTCTTTTGGTTTTAACTAGCTTGTTGATTTTTGTCCCTTTTGATCTTATAAGTTTTCTGATTTTATCTGTTATCTTCTTTTCATATCCTTAGTTTATAAATAGCAAGCAAGAAATCTAGTTAAAGAGACAGATCCAAAAGGTTATGCTGATGATTTGATCACAGATAGAGAGGGAAAGGAAGGAATCAGTTTTGCAACCTAACAATTTAGCAAATGGGTGAGAAAGGATGTGATTTACTAAGGTAGGAAAAACAGAGAAGAATATTTCGGAAGCAAAAATATAGAAGTTTCTTCACTATCACTATTAACTGATTTGATCTCCTTGCTGTCCAACACCACAGTTCAAAAGCATCAGTTCTTCAGTGCTCAGTTTTCTACTGGAAAAATCATGGCTTTGATTAGCTGGATCTTTGTCGGCTAAGTAATATCTCTGCTTTTGAATATGCTATCTAGGTTGGTCATAGCTTTTCTTCAAAGGAGCAGGTGTCTTTTAATTTCATGGCTGCAGTCACCATCTGCAGTGATTTTGGAGCCCAAGAAAATAAAGTTTGTTACTGTTTCCATTATTTCCCCATATTTGCCATGAACTGATGCTTTTGAACTGTGGTGTTGGAGAAGACTCTTGAGAGCCCCTTGGACTGTANTTTACAGCCTTGGCCAAGGTTGTTTTTAGAGTTTAGGGATTCCAAATGTCAATTTCCTCTCTCCTACATTTTTGCATTGTTGTTGGGCAAATCCAGATATATTTTCTCTCCGGACTTTATAAAACCTAGCGTGCAATTAACATGGTTCACTGACCGCACTGTGCACTGCCTTGATTTCAGATAACAGCCACGTCAGCGTGTGAAGTCTGCTTTGGGACTACACGTAGAGTCTCGGAATGACTTGTAGTTAGTGTGATAGTACCCTGAAGAATGAAATTTGAAGTCTGAATCGTGATTTTGTTGAGCCAGAGTTCTCATTCTAGAAGCAGCAGAAATCTCATCATGGACTAGTTATAGGAAGGTTATGGTTTTCAAGTATTCTGAACTAGAAACACTTGAGACTTAACTTTTTCCTGGATATCACACTTATGAAGTTCTTCTTACACTGTATTGGATTCCCTAATCCGGGCTATATTTTACCAGGTTTAGCTATAATTATTAAAAACTCAGCAGGTTTTTGTAACTGGGTGGTAATGTTTTGTTTCTTTTTGTATTCCCCCACCCCCTTTTATCTTAATTCAGGGTTATATTGGCGAATATGGCATATGGATCTTATTCAGTCTGCTGTTCTGTATAGTGTGATGACCCTAGTAAGCACTTACTTGGTAGCCTTTGCTTACAAAAATGTGAAATTTGTTCTCAAGCACAAGTAAGTATATTTCTCAAGTGAAAGTAAACATTGTTGCATTTTTATATAGTAGGGTGACTTCTGAAAGACCATTTGTGTGCGTGTGTTTTGGTAAGCATTAATTTGAGATATATTTTTATGTATATTTGGGGGGAGATATGTGTATGTATATTTGGATTAATTTGAGATACAAGTGTATGTATATACACATATACGTTTATATTTGGGGGAGATAGATGTGTATGTATGTTTGGATTAATTGGAAATGTATGTGTATGTATATTTGGGGGTATGTAAATATGATTGCAAAATATGTAATCATAAATAATGGCATGAAGGAATAGCGACTAACTGAAAAGCAGAGACAGTCTGCTAACACTGCTTTGGAAGTGGGTGTTGAGGTTGGAATTAGAACACTTAAGTACTAGCCTTAATCATGGGGCTCAGAAAAGCAAACCCACCAAGTAAATTAACATTTTAAAAGTCAAATGGAATTCTGGAAAGAATTGTTCTGGACTCTCCATGTAGAATTTTTGGATGTGAAAGAAGTGGTCTTTTTTTCTTTTACTCAACCTTGACATTTTTAATGCTAATTAGGCTACTGAATTTCCTGTTTCTTCCTTCATTTTGTCCTGTCAGTCTCCTAATAACTCTTCGTGACATTTTCTAAAAGTATTAAAACCAGATTCTTCCAGACCCTTGGAATGTGAATCCTCTGCTTCCTNTCTTTTACTCAACCTTGACATTTTTAATGCTAATTAGGCTACTGAATTTCCTGTTTCTTCCTTCATTTTGTCCTGTCAGTCTCCTAATAACTCTTCGTGACATTTTCTAAAAGTATTAAAACCAGATTCTTCCAGACCCTTGGAATGTGAATCCTCTGCTTCCTACCAATCAGGCCTCATCTTTTAGCATTGGGACTTAGGGCTTCCGACTCAGCCTTTAAACATGACTCCTCCCCTCCCTCATTTAGAAACGTCTCCCTTTCTTTCCATTCTTACATGTCTGTTATTTTAAGCCTTAGGAATCCTTTCCAAAGAAATCCTGTCTTTATTGTTCCTGTTTCAAGCTTTCTGGTGATGAGGAGCAGAAGCACCTTGAGGTGATCTCAGTTAACAGGGATTATTGTAAGCCTCCCCACTGTCGTCCTGGATCCTTAGGAGCCTAGGTTGTGCCTGACAGTTGCTGGAATGGCTAAATCCAGGTCATCTCTGTTGTCTTCCTGCTTGGCAGCTCCTCTTCACCAGCTGCCATTTCAGAATTCAGCCCATCTTGGCCTCTGCTTTCCTGGGCTGTCCTTCCCATGAGGCATGGCCATCTGTGGATAGTGAAGTCCTCAGAGTGGGTGTTTGCTTGACCCATCCTTTGTGATTCCCTTGGACCTCAGTCTCTTTGGGACCCAGTGTTTTTCACTTGTTCTACGTATAATTTTTCATTCACCTTTTTGGAGTCAAAAATCATGCTCTTTCCTCTCAATTTTACTTCCTGCTTCTTGAGGACAGCTTCCATGTCCTTTGTTTATTTCTTTTGTGCTAGTTAATGATACATTTTGTTTAGTTCAGTGAAATTTCAGTGATCTCTGCTTGTAATGTGGAAGACTTGGGTTCAGTCCCTGGGTGGGGAAGATTCCCTGGAGAAGGGAATGCCTACCTCCTCCAGTGTTCTTAAATGGAGAATTTCACGGACAGAGGAGTCTAGTGAGCTACAGCGCATGGGGTTGCAGTGAGTTGGACAAAACTGAATCGATTAACATTTACTGACTTAATAGGATCTCTGAGTGGAATTATTTTTTAGTCATCATAGTTTTGGTTTCATATTAAATATTGCTACTGACATAAAAACTCCTACAGATCGGTAATACTGTTAAGGCTTCAAGAGCCAGCAAGATGCTGAGTGTGGGTAGGTGTTGGTGATAGAGGGAATGGCCACAGAGTCTATATTCTGTATTCCAGTTCCCGCTCTGCTGCTCTTAAGTGCAGACCCTTGGGCCTGCATTTTATCTTTGGAGACTTCAGATTTCTGGGCTGTAAAATGGGAGTACCAATGGTACATCTTGGGATGGTTAGGATTAAATATGGTACGTGCAACATGTAGGGCATGGTGTTTGGTGTGTAATAAATGTTTGTGTGCAGTGTCGGAGAGGTTGGAGGTGAGAGAGCCCATAGGGATTTCTTTTAACATGGTATGATTGTTAAGATGTTTATGAAGACTTTTTTTTTTTTTTTTTTAATCTCAGTTGGCTGGGTGCTGGGCCCCTGGATTTGCCTCTGTCTTGTTTCAGAGCATTCAGCGCTGAGTGAGATTTGTTTGCTGAGAGCACTGAGGCGGAGGGTAGGGCTGAGTTGTAATAAACCTAGAGTGTAGTTGTTAATGTCTTTTTAGGCAAGTAAAGAATTTTAGACACAGAAGAGAAATTAGTTATCTGGGTAAGTGTCTTCAGGACAGATGATTGACTATTTGTCTGAGAGATGCCTACAGCCAGCTCTTTTGAAAATAGTTTATTCTTACGTCCTAGCATCCTTACAGTTGAGGTGCGTGCATGCGTGTGTGTATGTGTGTGTTTACCCCCCTCTGCCCAGCTAAAAAAGGTTTTTGCTGTAAACCGTGTCCATTTATCAGTTGGCCTTTCTTAGAAAAAAGTAGTCTTATATGAAGTTCAAGAAACATTTAATGAGTGCCTTGGATTTGCTGGAGATTAAGAGATGAGAGTCTCTGCCTGCAGAACAGAATTTTACATAGTACAGTGAGTCAGGGATAGCAAGGCATTATAATGTTCTATTTATTGTCTTAAAGTAGCTCTTAAAACAGCCACCTGCTCCCTTATCGGGTATTTTCTTTACATTTCAGAGCCTGTTTCCTTCACCTATTTTCTAACTGGTTTTCCTCCCTCCAGTGATCAATTTGTGGAAAAACACATTAGTCAAAGTTGACTAAAGATTTTGTTTTTAACAATGTCACTTCTAACTCGATTACTGAGTGAGAGACAGATAAAACCAACCCAAATTTGGGGCTTCTCAGGAGGTTCAGTGGTAAAGAATCCACCTGCCAGTGCAGGAGAGGCAAGAAACATGGGTTCGATCCCTGGGTCAGGAAGATGCTCTGGAGTAGAAAATGGCTTAATTTGTAGCCCAGAAGCCCATGTTGTTGAAGGTTGAAAGCTATTGCTGTTCATGATCTTGGGCTTTTCAGGAAACCATCCTGATTCTTCCACAGTTTTCCTTAGTCCATGGACCAGAACTTCATGTCGTGTAGTTATGAGGGCTTGGAACATAGATTGAACAGATATCTGTCTCTATGGTCTACATCTGTGGCTTGTTTAATACATCTCAGTATTGTGTTGAAAGTTTTCTTAGTGAGACTTTATAGGTAATTGCTATATTTTGCTTGTGATTTATGTTTATGGGTAGTCAGTTTTGTCCTATATTACGAAAAGTAAATCATCAAATTTAAATGTCTTAATCTTTGGGGAGGCTTTTGTATTTCATCACAGGTTAAATTTTATCTTCTTTCACTAGCAACCCCATCTGATAAAATTTATCTCATAGTTTTTTTTTTTTTTTTTTAAGGATTATGTCTTTTTTTTCTTTATCTGACTCATCACTAAATATTCTTATCTGATTTCTCAAATGACACACACTTTCAGCATTTTCTGGCTGATTCTATATTATCTCTTGGTGCCACTCTCAAACCAGTAGTTTATTTAACAAACTGCTATGATCAGTCCTTCACCAGGTGGTGATAGTTCTTTTTAGTGATATTCCCCTTTTGAATAGAGTTAAAAGCTTTACTTTAAGATTTTAGATTTCTCTAAGCTTAATTTTCTCTCCTGTTATATATTGGAGTTGAAATCATGTGTCATTTACTAGTGCCTTGACAGATTTATTTGTGGAACAGTTAATTTATGAGTTAAAACAAAGTGGAGCTATAATGATTCATAACTAAATTGTGCTAATAGCATTTGACTTTTATTTCTATATTAAATACCTAACTTTGGAAAATTCTCCCTTTTAAGCAGAATTCAGAACACATCAGTAATAAACCACATCTTGGAAGTTTCTTGAACTCCTTCTCTTTTGGCTAGTATAGTGTAGTAAGGTTGGAACTTTCTGTCCAGCTTGTTTTCTTGAAATGTAAAGTATGATCCAGTTGCCAGTACAAGCTCGGAGTACAGAGTGTTTCTGAGAGAGAGCAGTGTTCACCCCTGGAGCATGTGGAGACTCTTTTTCTTTTCCTTTCAGAGTAGCACAGAAGAGGGAAGACGCTGTCTCCAAAGAAGTGACTCGGAAACTCTCTGAAGCTGATAACAGAAAGATGTCTCGGAAGGAAAAGGATGAAAGGTTTGACTCCCTATTTAAAGTGTTTGTGGTAACCAGAAAGGCGGGTATTTGTAGGAAATAAAGTTTTTTTGGTCTCTGCTTAAAGAACATGGGTATCAGAATTGCCTGAGAAATGTTGGTGTTGTCGAAGTTGTGGTTTGAGTATTTATTACGACCAGATACTTTCTTGCAGAGAGCCCCACAAGGTAGGTACTGTTGTTTTCTCCACTTTACGCCTGAGGAATCCGAGGTACAGAAAGCTATGGTATGTTGCTCCAAGGTCATAGGTTAGTGTGTGGTAAGGCCAGAGTAAGAACACAGGCAGTCTGGCATGAGCTTGTACTCCACTGCTCTGCCGGACTTAGGAGCGTGCAGAGCCATGTGCAGTGCTTGGCTCTGCCACTCATTAGCTGTGTGACCTTTAGGTATCACCTAACCCCTGTGTCTGAAGGCGTTACTTTGTGTTCCGTGTAAGCATTTTTTAGGTGGTGGTATTTCTGCTCCTGAACTTCCCTGGGTACATCTGGTTGTTGGTCATTTGTACTGTTTGGGAAAAAGAAAAGAATTAGGTTTGTCTCCTGTTGCCTGATTCTTTGCCATATTTACTAGCGCCATCCCCAGTTTTTCCTAACGTCTGAATACAAGTCTCTGAACGACTGAATAAACTTGCGCTGAAGAGTTGCCAGATGGTTTAACAAAGTCGTAAGTTGAGCCTGTTTTCATGGATCTTAAGTTTTAGTATCCATAAGGTGCTTTGTGAAATGGAATTTTTATCCCACTTTGTTCCAGAAAGACTTTGTGGGGACTTACAGTATTAAATTGCATATAAAACAAAGCACTACAATTTTAAAAGATCAGAAACTGATGAAAAGTAAGAAGAGGTGGATAAATGAGGACCTCAGGGTTAGTTACAGCAGTTGGGCACAGAACTTAGCTCTGAGCTTCCAAGTGTCAGAGGGCACGTCTGAGGTCATCCAGCTTTCGTTGTCGGATGAGAAGCAGCAGGCATGTCCTTCTGAAGAGAAACTTTCCTGGCATTGCATCTTGGACAGATTTTATCAAGTGGATCCTTATGTAAGGGACACAGAGTAACTTAATGAACTGTGTCTTCTACAGTGGTTTTGGACAGGCACCAAAACATTATTGAAGTGATTATGTCCTATGAATCCTTCATAAAACTGAAGGAACACTATTAAAGTCCTCAGAGCAAAGGCCTGGGTATTAGGGAGCAGCCTTAAGGACTTCTGGCTCTGTGTAACTTTTTGATCACAAATTTTTGCATAGGGATAGATACTAGAGAATCTAGACCACTTTTTTTTAACCTTTTTATTGAATTACAACATTTATTAGAACAGTGGTTCCTAAATTGGAGTGCGCTTCATCGTTACCCAAATTTCAAAATGCTTTTTACAAGCTTTTACAATCTTAGAGGTTTTAGATGACTAATTATATCAGAGATGGCAAATAGGTCTCTGTGCCCACCGCAGACTTCCTGATTTGGTCTGATACTTGCTCTTCGTCCTGGGATGTGTCTCAGAATCTTTCACAGCATGGAAGAAAGGTAGTCTTCACCAGCAGATCATTTGGAATTGGAAATGAAGCCTCTGCCATTGGCTGGATCAGATATTTCAGATTAGGGTGAAGTGGAAGTTTATTGATATTTAAAATTCAGAGCATCAGAAAATTATAAAGATCTGTTCTTGGCATCCGTAGAAATTTGTGGTGTTTGTAATTGTGGCCTCTCACAAAGGCCACACTGGATACAGTTGTTCCAAGGTCTGTAGTCATTATTGATGCAGTACCTGGATCCACGACTCCCTTTAAGATCTAGTGTTTTTTTCTCTCAAAAGACTAGTTGTTTCCAAGAGACTGAAGAGAGGGCTTATTGGCATGTTGCTACCCAGATGGGTATCTCTCGAAGCGCCATCTGCAGTCATTCGGAATATCGGTTCTGTGCCACTTGGAACTGCTTTTCCATCTGTGCAAGGATGGAAACTAGCAGAGGAGGATCAGATTCATTAATGCTTGTCCTAGGATATGAGTGTTACTTCTCCTTGACTTACTGATGGTCCGTTGTTAGTATTATCAGATTGTAAGACTTGCTGAGTATGATCTGGTCTCAACTTCTCTCCTGTTTTAGGAAGTACTCCTTGGACAAAGGACTACTTGAGAAGTGCTCTTTCAAACTAGGTTTCCTACCAGTGAGGCCCTGGCAGAACCTCTGCCGATGAGGGGGATCGGGAGTCCTCACCTTTTTCAAAATAAACCAGGATATGGCTGGACTAGAAAAAGTTTCGAGAGCTGCCAGACAGTCCTAACTGGGTATACCCCCATATAACTCATGGCCTTTGGGAGCTGGGACAACCCAGACAATTGAACCACTCTTTCATGAAAAACCTCTTAAAGTTAGTTCTGATTAGGGGTTTGGCAGGGAGTTCGGGAGAAGCGCTGTAGTAGAGACTGGATAATTTATTTGCCAGCAGTAAAGTCATGCCTGTAGCCTATTTAAGGAGCCTGTTTTCACTGGGTCTTGTTTCTGTAGCATTAAACCATGTAGAGACTGTGGACATTTCTGGACTGGCCGGGCTGGTGTTTTCTTTGATCACTGATAGAATAGAATATTGTATTAATTCCAAAATATGTATTTTTAAAATTTACATTTAAACTTCTCTGAAATCAGAAGCTCTTTATAGTTGATAGCTGCATTTAATATAAGGGCCTTTACATCTCCCAAACTTTGNTGTTTTCTTTGATCATTGATAGAATAGAATATTGTATTAATTCCAAAATATGTATTTTTAAAATTTACATTTAAACTTCTCTGAAATCAGAAGCTCTTTATAGTTGATAGCTGCATTTAATATAAGGGCCTTTACATCTCCCAAACTTTGCAGTAGATTAAGATTTACTAAGTTGATGGTATCCACAGAATCAAGGAAACTAGAAACCACGAATTTCTTCCAGTGAAGACAAGGTGCTAATACCTTTCATTTAGCTCCTTTACAGCCAGACTTGTTGACTTTGCAACAGTTGGTGAATAAAACAATGACATTAGCCATTGTGCTAGCCTTAGGATTAGTTGGGGGTACCATCTGACCCCAGAGTAATGTGTTTTTCTGGAGAAAGCATCAATGGCAGTGACTTTGAGCCTTTTAGATGACCCACAGTAAAAATATTTTACTGTTTGACCAAATACTTTTACATACACACACGTAAATGTTCCATAGAACAAAGTTATTACCCTGTTGTATGTGATGCACTTGATACTTTTCTGGTTTTTTTCCTATTTCATTTTTTTTTTTAACGTGTTGGTCACAACTCACTCAGTAATTTTTCCTGAACAGTGGATCCACTCAGTTGATTTCACATCCCATTACTAGGTTAGAACCTACCTACCTACTCATTTAAAAATTGCTTTACAAAGGTAATTAACTGAGGCGAATAAAGACCCCCTTATTCACAGGCACCCTGGAACAACTTCCTATTGCCCCTGTGAAATGGTAAAAGAAAAGTGGATTAAATAAAAAGTAAGTGGGCTTCACAGGAGTAAAAATTCCTCCTAATGATCAAGCAGATTCTTAGTTCGAATTAAATAAAGATAGCTAAAGAGAGTCACAGACAAGTCTGTTTCTGTGACGTGACGGCTGGTTTTGTCCATGGGCTTATCTTAAGGTGTAACATTGAAGGGTGAAATCTGTAGACTGTAGAGAGTTTCAAGCCTGCAAACGGGCGAGAAAGCCCTTTCAGGCTGCTAATCAGTAGTTTGTTTTTTGGTGAGTATCTAGAGAAAGATGCCTATTTTGGTTGCTGATAAAACCAAGCTAATTGTGATTAATCAGTTCCTTCCTCCAAAGCTTAGACTGCTGGGAAAAAAGGTAATATACCCAGCTACTTGAGCATCGGTAACTGTTAGTTCCCTGACCAGGGACTGACCCAGGCCCTGGCATTGAAGGCACTGAATCCTGACTACTAGACCACCAGGGAATTTCTGAGCATCAATAGAATGAAATATCTTTTTTAGTAGAATAAAGGGGACAATGCTGACTGAATTTAATATTAACACATTCTTCCCAGAACACTTAAAGAAGAACGTATCTTACAGCGAGCTAAAACTGTGTGGTATTTTTAGTGCCTACTGAAAAACTAAATGACTTGTTTCTGTGTCCACAGAATCTTGTGGAAGAAGAATGAAGTTGCTGACTATGAAGCTACAACATTTTCCATCTTCTATAATAACACCCTATTTCTGGTCTTGGTCATTGTTGCTTCCTTCTTTATACTGAAGAACTTCAACCCCACAGTGTATCCTTTTAAAGGTTGATTATCCTTTTTAGAAGCCTAAAGACAGTTCATTTTGTTTTTTATTTGTCTGAGTGGTTTTTGGTAACAAAAACTGCAAAGGGAGTCAGTCCCTTAATAAGCACTGTGACCTTAGGCATGTTTCTGGATGTTTAAAATAAGGGCTTTTGGTTTGATTTGAAGTTCTTTTAGTTTTATGATCAAGACTTCATGATAAATAAGGAGTATTGCAAAGCAGTCTTACATATATGATGATGTGTACCTGCCTGGTTTAAAAAAAACAAACATGCTTAGGAGCCAAAGCAAACTTGCCTTCTTTGACAGCTCCTGGCATAAGCCCTGTATCTGCTGGTACTTTGAGGCTCTGGGGTTGGGTGGATAGCCAGTGGAGTTAAATTGGCACATTTTATAACAGCTTAGTAGTGTTTCAGGTTGCTCTTAAATTGAGCTTTTGGGCAAGAATCAGTCTTCTCTTGTTAAGGTAATTTATTAAAAGTGTTACCCAGGAATGTGCAGCGAAATTTTCAACAGTAGGAGATTCTGATGTAATAAAATAGCAGATGCTCTCCAAGTTTTATCTTCTGGGAGTACTGGAGTGATTTGCCCCAAACACTCTAGTCCTGAGACTGAGAGTAGCTGCAAACTTTGTGGACCTCCCTGCTTTCACAGGCCAGCTGTAGCCAAAACACTGATGGACAAGAACACTTATTTTTCCTTTGCTGTTGATGCGGGGGTTGGTAAAGAAGTCAAACCTCTTCTCCCTCCCTATGTTCTTTGATCAGCTCTTTTCCTGAAGGTTAAATGGAATTCAGATGTTTTCTTTGTGATCATGTGTTCTAGGTTTGTCTCACGTGTTTTCTGTTGGAACTGTATTTCCTGTGAATGCTCTTCATTCTTTGTAGTCTCCTCTCTGGTAAATTGTATTTGCAGACAATGGGACTGCACATTATTGTTGTTAGCGTGTCAGGAGGAAAATAGTACATTCCAAGGAGGTGGGTTCTTTTTGTTTTGTTGAAAACCAATGTGGGGTTGATTTTTCCTTAACATTGAATTCTTACAGGAACTACATTTTGTCCATAAGTGCTTCCTCAGGCCTCATTGCCCTCCTGTCTACTGGCTCCAAGTAGACTGCCTCAGCTTTGCCAGCCCCTCCTCCCCACAGCCCCGACTTTGTATCTATGGGTGGCCTGTGATGTGGAAAAAATAGCAGGGTGGTCAGGGTGGAAGACACACAAGCTGTTTTTATAAGTCTGGAGTTTGAGGGTTTAAAAAACCCAACAAAATGTAATTCAGTACTTGTTTATTGGCTCTTTTTTTTTTTTTTTTTNTGTAGCTCACCTGGCTCCTCTGTCCATGGATTTTCCAGGCAAGAATACTGGAGTGGGTTGCTGTTTCCTTCTCCAGGGGATCTTCCCGACCCAGGGATTGAACTTTACCATTTGGGTATCCCATTCTACAAGCAATACCTCAAAGGAAATATGTTCCCAGTTTCTAATCTTAACTTTGTTTTCCACTTCTAAATTTAAGGTAAATGTTGCATTCACTGTTTATGGAAAGATATTCACCAGGAGTTCATCTTCCATTTCCATCTGTTGGAAGTTTTGGGAGGTCACCTAAGAACCTGGAAGGAAAATGAGCTAGGAGTACATTTGCCTAGTGACCCAGATCATCATTGTTTTTGGCTGAGGATTATAATTCATCATGGCTTCTAGAAGTTTGCAGTCCTTTACTTTTCTCTGGTACATTGTTACCCGTGCCATCACTGAATAATATGGAGTGGGTGGAGGAAAAGTCAGAAGTACCCTGCAAAGTGTTAGTATAGCACATAAGAATTAATTATGTTTTAACTTTTTTTCCCTATTGATTAATGAGTCAGTAGTTTGACTGGTGGCCTGCTGTTTATACCAAGTGTATCTGCTTATTTGACAAAATGACTGTTTAACAAGCCACCAGTATTTACTACTTGTTACCAAAGTTGGGCCAATTTTTTACCTATAATTTTTAAGTGCAGGTAAAAAAAATGCCACTAGATGGCAGTGCTTGTACAGATGGGAAAAATTAGTGGTATAATACAGTATACCTGAGATGGGGTGCCGAAATAGGGCATCAGTGTTACATTCTTAGTAAAGTGTCTCTTGAATTAATAAACTGAATAATTTGTAGGAAAGTGAAGAAGCAAAATTTGATTTTGTTCCTGAATTGTTCCTACAGCACTTTTTGTTTTTAATCATAGTAACAGTTCCTGTACCATTAGATAAACTGTGTATCCATTTCTGATGGTTCCACAGTTTCCATTAAGGACTCAGCATGCAGTGCTTTACTGTTGGGAGCAGCAAAACCTTTCCCCGTCCTCTGGAAAGACTACTGCACAGAATTACGACATAGTGGATCTGGCTTAGTTAGTAAAAATCAGCTGTAGAATGTTTATCTTAAAAACACCCCATATCCAACACCAGGAGAATTAAAGAGGTTTTACTCTTAATTGGGATTCAGAGTGATTTAATTCCAGTTTTGACACCCCTTGTGATAAGTGTGATAAGTGCTGGAACATTTTCCATTTCCCTGTTTCTTCATTTATTATAACTTAATAAGAACTTGGGTTGAAATAATTCTTAGCCAGTAAAAATTTACTGCCTGACCTATTTGGTATATTATTCTAACTTGGCTAGAATAATTTGAAACAAGTTTGAAGTTAACAAATACGGAGGTTGGATTTATACTCAGAATTCTTGTGAAAGGTTGTGCTCTTTTTTTTTTTTTTTTTGGCTGCACGGCAAGCCTTGAAGGATCTTAGTTCACCAAGCATGGATCAAACCCAAGCCCTCTGCATTGGAAGTGAGGAGCTTCAGCCACTGGACCGCCAGGGAAGTCCCCATAGCCAAGCTTTTTTAACTTAAAAAGTCCCACACTGTTACTTTAAAGCTAAAAAAGAAAATCACCCCTGAAAGACCTCTAGACGGGAGCACAACATACTGGATTCTAGGCCTGGTTCTGCCATCAGCTTGCGTATGAGTTGGGGCGAGTCCTTTAATGTCATGAGGTCTGGGTTCCTCATTTGCAAGGAAGGGGATGGCCCCAAGGATGGCGAAGGCCAGTCGAAGCCCTGATGTCTCTCCGGTGACCCCTGGTGCACACTATGGACAAAGATGAAGTGGCAGTTCTTAAAGTGGGAAGCCAGACACAGGGCTTCTAGTTTCTATTTCCCTTGGCTGAAGTTTCGGTATGTGGCTGGCTGCCACCCAGGTTACCCTTTGGAATGGTATGTTCTCTGCCAAGGAAGTCTTTCCAGAGAAGAGAAGAAAATGAGAGTGCATGTGGAAATTTTTCTTAAGGATAAAATTGTGAAATGTATTTATCTAGTATATTCACCATGGCAGATGATTTGAATATAAAATGAGATGTTCCCATGTCCAAGCAGTAATGTTTAATTTGCAGTTTCATTTCGTTTCTTTAATAATTACGTATCTTTATTTTTGGCTGTGTTGGGTCTGCGTTGCTGTGTGCAGGCTTTCTCTAGTTGCAGAGAGTAGTGGCTTCTCGTGGAGCATGGGCTGTAGAGTGCGAGGCTTCAGCCGTGGTGCATGGGCTTAGCTGCTCTGCGTCATGGGGGATCTTAGTTCCTGGACCAGGGATCGAACCCATGTTCACTGCATTGGCAGGCAGATTCTTAATCACTGGAGCACCAGGAAAGTCCCTACAGGTTCTTTTAAATGAGTTTGAGAACCTTTAACCTTAGTACCGAATATTTCTAAAATCCAAGGAGAAATATCTTTAGTAGCTAATCACTTTCTACATTAAGAGAAGAAAAGTTTGGGTTACAATCTTTTTGTAAAGCTATTTTTGTTAGGTATCATTCAGTGAGGCTTACCTGCCAGCATTATTTTTATTTAGATTCTTACTGCCTGTTTTATAAAGATGGAGATATATATATTATATATATATAGCCTTCTAGTGATAGACCAAATAAAAACTAATTGTGAGATTAAATGCATGTATGCTTTTATTATTCAAAGCAAATAAATTGCAATTCTAATTAGATGACTTCAGCTCATTTATGCATACAGTAATTCACTGGATTGAGTGAACACACAATGAACAACTGAAAAATGATCCATTTCCATTATTAATCTGATATTTTGGGGCAGAAAACCCCCAAATTTGCTGGTATTTCATACATTTTAAGACTTAGAAAACCATGAAATACATATCTGGAAATGATGGCAGAAAATAGAATTTGAAGCTGATAGTATACTTTTTCTGTAAGTCTCAGTGATTTCTACTTGGGTGGACCTGTTGGCCAGTAAATTAGAATTTTGTACATGCTCAGGTGTCCAAATAGAGATATAGTGGACCTCCCCTCTTGACATACACCTTCAGACTGGAAAAAAGTTTTCTCCTTACAGGTACACAGTATACTCAGGTTTTCTCTAGTGGTATATGTAGGTAGCCAATAGTGGCAGGGCTGGGTATACCTCAGCTGAGTGCCACAAGGCTAGGCCCCATTAATCCATGCAAAGAGGTTTCATGCATATAGTTTAATGCACATAGTGTGATTATGGAGTCGGGAAGTTCTTTAACATTTGCTTTTCTTTGGGTATGTTACCTTACCCAGCATATGTTGAGTAGTGACAGCATTTTCACAAAGCCCATGATTACTTTCATGTTAAAAACACCAAGCATTATGCTGTAAAATCCCAGTGCTAATTAAACAGCAAACATTTGCCCTTCTGGGTGTTTTTACAGGTTTACTTAACAAAAGTGAGCATGTGTATATTTATTTTTAAAGCTCAAATATTTAAACTTGCAGAAGCTGTGCCTACAAGCAGTCAGAAAGTATAAAGCAGGTTTTAGTAAAATATAGAAAAGAATGAATACTTCATTGCAGGTACATTTTATTCAAAGCAAAGCTTCTGTAGTACTGTAATTCTCGCTTTCATATATTAACCGAACTGTCTCTAGTTAAAGATAGGGGTCTTCATCCTCTTACAGTCTCTCCATGTAAATGAACATATTATTAGAATTCTAACAGACACTTTGGAGAAACTGCTATACAGGGCCATTTTTGAGACCAACGCTAAAAGGTAATGAAAGCAGATAGTAATTTATGAAACGTGAATGTGAAAATAGAAAAAATTCAGTAAAATTGTTTCATCTGATTATCTCAAGCAAGACTTCTGAGTGAACATAGCCTCCTCTTTCTGATGCAATCCACGCTGAATCTGTGGATTTTGTAATACATTTGTCCAACCTTTTTTAAGTTACTAAGTGCCTGAAGGGAATATGTCTCTTCCCTGCCATATACTTTGCCTAACCATGAGGTGTACAGAGCAATGTAAGAATAGGTGACTCCAGTCCAAGGTAAGAAAATAGAATGGATTTTCCTGTTTGTGAGTTTTTAGGTATGTTCATAATTTCAGGTGCACAGTGGTAGCGACAGCAGACACCTCAGAATCCAGGGACACTAGAGGTTGAGCAGTGGGCTGCTAAGTGATTCAAAACACTGGCTAGTAACACCATCCTGTACCTGTATAGACCGCTGTTTTACCCATGCAGCTCCTTGGGGCCCATGCATTGCCTTAAGATCTATAGTCCTTTTTGCTGTAGGGCTTGTTGCGCAATATGTTATCAATCTCGTTTACCACGTGTGATGTCATCTTTGGGAGAACCTGAGAGCACAAGAAGAAAAAAGGAGGTAGTCAGTACTTGGTATTCGATTTTTGTATTAAATGTTAAGTCACATCATCTAGATTTGAATATGTTTACAAATCACCACTAAATGCTGCCTCCGCAGCAGACAGGAAGCTCTGCAAGGTCAGGGGCCTTGTCTGTTCACACTACAGCTCCAGAGCCTGTAAGGGTGCTTGGCCCTTAGTAGGTGCTCATAATTATTGGCTGTCATAGAAATATAGAATACCTAGAGCAGCTCTGTCCAATAGAAATAAAATGAGAGCCATGTATGTAATTTTAGATTTTCTGGTAGTCACAGTAATAAAAGTGGAAAGAAGCAGGTGAAATTAATACACATTTTACTCCATTAGAGTTGAAATATGTGAACTTGTAGTCGGTATAGAATGTAATTAAGGTGTTTCACATGTTTTTAAGTCTTTCAGACCCAGAGTACGTTTTACACTTAATTCCATTTGGATTAGCTGCCTTACACACACTCAGTAGCCAAGTGTGGCTGGAGGCTACAGTAGTGGACAGCATGGGTCTAGAGACTGAGATTCTAGCTGATGGACAGAACCCTGGTGAAGGATAGCCGCAGGTTAACTGGCATCCTAGGTTGATGGGAGAGCATGAAGTGAGAAGTCTGTGAATGGGCTGATACAAGTGGGGAGAGAGTAGGGGAGGTGTGGAAATGATGGGAAGAGGGAAGTTGTAAAGAGTGGAAGGCCCTGAATGCCGTTTTTTGGAGTTGGAACTTTATGCTGTAAGTGGTGGGGAACCTCTCGGGACTTCTCAACTGTGAATGACCCCATCAGACACCTAGTTGTATTCTGAAGGATGAGTTGGAAGGAGATTGAAAGGGGATACAGATGTTAGAAATACTCCATTTGTAGCCAGACACTAAGAGCCTTAATTAGACAGTAGTGTGTGCGTACTCAGTCATGTTCGACTCTGTGACCCCATGGACTGTAGCCTACCAGGCTCCTCTGTCCATGGGATTTCCCAGGTGAGAATACTCGAGTGGGTTGCCATTTCCTACTCAACGAGATTTTCCCGACCCAGAGATGGGACCCACGTGTCTTGCGTCTCCTGCACTGGCAGGCAGATTCTTTACCATGGCATCACCTGGGAAGACGGTGGTGGGGGAGGAGAAAAGGAGTGGGCTTGGAGAGAGATTTTGGAGGCTGATGGTGATCTCAAGACTAGGAAGATACTGGTGTAGCTAACTGTAGAGAGACCACAGGAGAAGTTAGGAGCATAAGAAGTTTGGGGGGGGGGTGGATATGCTGAGGTGAAGATGCCTGTAGGACCCCACGGAGAAGTGACTTGCAGGCAACCAGAAGTGCAGCTGTGGAGTTTAGTGGTAGTGGGAGGACTGGAGTTGAGAATTTGCGAGTTATTTGCACAGTCATGCCCACTGAAGCCCTGGGAAAGGATGAGCTCATCTAGGGCCGGCTAGTGTTTATTGCACGAAGTGGGCCAAGGGCATGCATTACACCACAAGACGAGACAAAGGCAGACTTCCTTGCAAGAATAGTCTGACCCTGTGTGGAGATCGTGGTGAAATACATTCACGGTGACCGACTGTGCGGTTTCAGCCTCACCCTTCTCCACTGCAGTCATGCTGGCCAGGGTGACCCTGTCTCCACTCAGTGCTTGCCTCAGAACCCTCAGGGCTTGGTTGGATGGCAGAGGTCTTTCCTCACTGGTCTGTAACATTTTCCTCTCTGAAGCTAAAGGAGAGTTTGGTTTCCCCCCAGCTCTGGAGCCTCAGAGGATCTAAACTATTGTGCTATTTAGAGTGAGACACAACAGTGAAACTCACATCTAGAAACTGGACTTGTCAGAAGTTTTGTGTCTAAAATATAGTGGGTTAGCCATGTGAGGAAAAGGATTCTTCATTTATTATACCAATAAGAGATCTAAACATTAGAGAAGTGAAATCATAAAAGTACTTGAATAAAACATGAAATATATATATATATGTATACATATGTATGTGTGTATATATGCTTGTGTGTATGTGAATATATATGTGTGTGTGTATATATATATATATATATGCACACAAGACCTAAATATTCAAGAGAAGTCACACATTCAGCATTTTATGTGAAGTTGCCCCATTTTTTAATGTTGGGAACTATTTGAAAACATTTTCATCTACAGATCACACAAACCGCACAAGCTAGCAGTATTGCAGGCATAGTGTTATCGTGACTGCAGCAATTAGGAGGTGAGGAAGGGTCTGGGTGGCACTGTGGGGCTGGCAGGTATTAGGGAAGTCCTTCCAGAACTGGATCACTGTTGAGCTGGACCTGGGGGCTGGAGCAGGATTTGGCAGTCTGGCGTGGTGGACCCTGCAGGTGGAGGACCACTATTCTGGGGATTAGGACATCCTTAGGGAGGTAAGCGAGGGGGTGGGGTTGGAGGAGATGAGCCCTGGATGGGAAGGCCCAACTGCTGAGAAGCCTGGACTTCTCTGAGTAGGTGGTGGGGAACCTCAGAGGGGCTTTAAGGCTGGAGGATGGGGACCTGTGCAGGAGGGCTGCCTGCAGCTGTGGCTTCTCTCCAGTTGGATCCGTTGAGGCTCTGATGGATAAATGCCCCTCCAGTTTATGCTCACCTTAAGCACATTCATTCCTTGGAGCAGCTGCCTGCGTTTGCCCATTACAAACTTCCTTCTTTATAGCCCCAGACGCTGCACTCTTTTATTCAATCTCNTCTCCCACTGGAATGTCAGCTCCTTGCAGGTTGGGTGATACCTGTCTGCTTTTCTGTGGTGTGCCCAGTGCCGGCTACAGAGCAAGCTTGCTTAATTCTCTCTTTCTCAGGCAGCCTGTGAGCTCTTGAGGGCAGTGACCTGTACTTAGAACGCTCTCTGCCTAACATGGTGCCAGACACAGAATAAGCACTTAATATGTATTGTTGATCAGTTGCTCCATCGTGTCTGACTCTGCAACCTGATGAACTGCAGCACGCCAGGCCTCCCTGTCCTTCACTGTCTCTCAGACTTCGCTCAATATATATTAGCGGAGTTGAAATAACTGGATTGCATTTCAGTTCCTTTGTGTATAGACTGTTCCTCTGTTTCCTCCTCCTCATTGTGTAGCCTTTATCTGTTCCCAAAGCATAAGTGAAAATAAGAGAAGATGGGGGTGGCTTTCATAAGAGGAGCATTCCCCAGGCAGAGACGGGGAACCCCACAATCCAGGAACGGTTGAGGGGCTGGCGGATTCTCAGAACCAGAGAGGCAGACGTGTTTACCCAGCTGCACAGCCCTAAGAAAGGGATGATGGGTAGGAGGTCTCCACCTTTATCTCCAGCATATTCAGGGCTGTTTTTCAAAAGAATTTTAAAACATTTTAAGTCTAGTTTGTCCCCATCTCCATCTACTTCCTTCTGAGAGACATAACAGGGCTAAGTGCTGGTTTCAGGGAAAGATGGAAGATGAGAAGCTGTTAAGACAGCTAGCTGTTAGGGCAGGTGACAGCTGTGGCAAGAGTCGTGGATGTGCTCCTTCCTGCGGCCCCTGGCTGGGCTGAGCATGAGGCAGGCTCAGGACTGGAATGTGGCCGTCAGGGATGGGATGGTCACCACAGTCACCAACCCCACCCCTCTCCAGGACTCCCAGAACATCACTCTTTTCCCCTCCTGCTGTCCTTACAGGCTTCCTGGGTACTTCAGGTACCATCCAGGCCTGGCAATCCCTGCAGGGGAGGCAGTGGGGCTGGATGCTCCTGAAACCACTGTTAGGGAGAGGTGATCCTGGAATTCTGAGCCTATTTGTCTTCAGTGTGGCAAACATTCATTGATTCAGTAGGCATTTCTTGAGTTGACTAAGGGCCATGGAGTCCTAGGAACTGGAAAATCAATGGAGAAGCAAGAAAGACACAGGTCTCTGACCTCGGGGGAGACAAGCAATTATACTACAGAAGTGCTGTGATGGAGAGAGGAATATAGGATACTAGGAGAGCAGAAAGGAGGGGCTTGGCATACTGCAGACTGACAATATTTGTAGGGAAAAAAAGTGAATACTTGATTATTCATATTGTCCTAAGGCTGCTCCATTTCAAGCCAGTTATAGGGGAGGCTTTCATGCTTAGACCTGGGAACCCAGTTGCCAAGTGTAACACTGCTTGGGTCTTAAAACACACTGTCCACAGACACAAACAGTCCCAAGAAATAAGGGTGGAGGAGACTGTTAATAAGAAGAGGCCATCCCTGGATCCACGTACTGTGAAAATTCTGTGGCTTCTTTTGCCTTTGTGCCCATTTCTCCTCTTCCCGCTTCCCTGTATCAAGGCTGTCATGCAACTCAGCCCTGAGGCGATGAAGGACAGAAGTGGGGGCGGGGGGCAGGTAGCCAGGACACTGCCGGGGGCATCCTCAAAGGCACCAGGAGACTCCCTGGAGTTGGGTGGCAGGGGCTGCAATACTTGCCTGAATGGCACCGAGGTTTTCAATGAGCTGCTCAGGAGTGGATGATCCCAGGAGAACGGAACTCACACCCTCGTTTCTCAGGCACCACGCTGGAAGAGAGAGCACCGGGTCAGGAAGGCAAAGCACTTCTGACTGTTGGTGAGTTTGCAAAGACCGTCTGCAGCTTCCTCTGTCTCAACCAAAATGTGTTAACTTTGTGGGAGGATGGAGGTGCACTCCGGGATTAAGAGCCTTAGCAGCGCCCCCTGTCGTGTGGAGGACTTGGTAGAATCCGTGCACGTGAACTGTGGCCTGAGGCCTCCTCTGCCCCACCGGGCATCCAGTCCAGGAACACAGCCTTGTTCCTGAAGACACCTGACACAGCTCATGGATGGATGTCCGGATTCCTGTTTCCAACTGTCTTTCCATCTCATTCATGCTGTCACTTTCGCCTCATCTGTTATGTGCAGTCCTTGTAGACTCTGAGTATCTGATCTGGACCCTTTGTTTTCGGTGACCTGTCAGCCCTGTCTGGACTCCCTCTCTTCCTGACATGAGATCCATGGAGATCATCTCTCTTGCTAACCCTCTAACCCCTCACTCCGCCTTTACCTGTAGCAGCCTCTACCCTTAAACCCCTATTTAATCTTGGCCCTGTCACCTTCAGCAGATGACCCAGCCTCCTACTTAGTGCAGAAACTTGAATCCCTCAGGTAGGATATCCCTTAATTCCCCATTCGCCTACAGACCCAAGTACACACACACACACACACACACACACACACACACACACTCCCCCCCCCCTCCAGTTTCAGAGGTTATGGGGTCATGTCTGTTCAAAGCCAAACTGCTGATCCCACTCCTCTTGCCTTTTCTTGGACTTGATTAGATTCACTATTCTCTTCCTCTTTTGTTCTCATGGATTTTTGATTTCTTACTGTTCTCTCCTCTTTATCAAGAAAACATAATCAAATTTCTCTCATTCTAAGATAAGCCTCTGGACTTGCCTGGTGGTCCAGTGGTTAAGAATCCGCCTGCCAACACAGAGGACGTAGGTTTGATCCCTGGTCTAGCTTCCTGTCTCCTCACTCCCTGCCTTGACATCTGTGTGTCAGCAGCACTATTTGTGAATCCTCTCCATCCCCAAATATCATGCTCTGTTTCTCCTCCAGCCCTTGGCTTAAGCGGTCCCCTTCGTCTGGAATGTGCCTCTGCCTCATTAATATCTACTCATCGTTTGGAATTCCTCATGGGCACAGCCTTCTCCCAAAGTCCTTCCCTGAGTCCCAGGCTGGGTTTGACACTCCTACATGTTACTTCCCTCCTCCCATCTCGACAGTGCCCTTCTCAATTGGGCTTCCCAGGTAACTCAAATGGTAAAGAATACGCCTGCAATGCAGGAGACACGGTTCAATCCCTGGGTTGGGAAGATCCCCTGGAGAATGAAATGGCAACCCACTCCAGTATTCTTGCCTGGAGAATTCCATGGACTGAAGAGACTGGCACGCTACACAGTCCATAGGGTCACAGAGTCAGACATAACTGAGTGACTAACACATTTTATCATCACACTGTATTAAAATTATCCATTACTTTCTTGACTTGTCCACCAGAGCGTGAGATGTGTGTTATTTGCAGCACCCAGCCCAGCACCTGCAGAGAGTAGGTGCTTATTAGATGTTGGTTGAGTAAATGGGGGCGTGAATAATTGATGGGCATCCCTTAAGACCTCTCCTCTCTCTGCTCAGGCTGTGCTACCAACTGATGCTGTGAAGCTGTTGCCATGCTCAGACCTTTTAAGGCAATCACTAAATCCTTCCACATGGGCAAAATAATGCCTGATGAAGGCAACAAGCCAAGTGATCCCAGGCTTTTGTTTTTGGCTGCTGTATTTCCTGCTTTGCACTTAGAACTCTTTTTTGGCACTTGTGGAAGTTCTGAGCAGGGCACTGGGAAAATTATTGCCCATAAACTACTTGATGTCAGTAACAGCTGATTCCCCTGTGGGCAGCCAGGCGTAGGGGAACTCACTGGGCAGGGCTGGCCAACAGCATGGGTAACAGATGCTTCTGGATAATCAGCATCTAATCAGGGGTCACCTACAGGCGCATCCAGAGTGCCTCTTTATGAACAAGGTATGCATGCTGGCTCCTGTGCAGATGTGAGACGTGGGAACCAGCCCACAGTTGAGCTCAAGTAGCTTGTTTTCTGCCAGAGGATCTCCCCTTCCCCCACACTTCTACTAGATCAAAAGTAATATGCCTGGAAATAATTTCCCTCTCAGTTTGAGAGTTCTGTGGTTAAAAACAAAACTACTTGTTTATAAAGAAAAGAAAAGAAAAAAAAAAAATGACAGGCAAGAAAGACACCTGGGGACACAGAGGGAGGAAAAGGAAAAAAAGTATGTTTTAACTTAGACTCTGTAAAGAGTCATGTACATCTGACATTTAGTGAAAGTCTAAATGTTGTAAAGATTTCTCTTTAGAAAGACAGTATTCTTCTGTCTCTTTCAGAGCTATATTCAATACTCACTTTCATGTTACCACCTAACAACCATATTTATGGCTATGGTTTAAGAACAGACCTCTGACCATATATGATGGCTAAGAGTGGACACAGTTTCAGCACAGGGTGTCTGATTCTTTGCAAAACCATCATCATCTTCGTTCTCATCTTCACTAGTTACTTACTGAGCCTACTCTGCTTTATATACCTAATTTCCTTTTACTCAACACATCTGCAAGATATATACTATTATACCCATTTTGCAGATGATAAAACTGATAGCAAGTGAAATAACTTGCTGATGGTCAATAGCTAATACCTTTTACTGCATTCATTAAAGCTCTAGGGATGCTAACTAATCACATTAAACATAATCTGTTTTTTAGAAGAGGGGGTTAAAGCAATAGTCATACATATACTTAGGTAAATGGTCTTCCCCCCCCAAAGCCTCCTTCCATTTCCATCTTTCTGTGACTATTTACTGCCAAGTATGATCCTCCTGCCTACTCATATCAGAAGGGTCAAGCATTTAACAAATATTCTGTTATTTTATTTGCACAAAACTTATTTTGAGCTTTTTATCTCATTGGTTCACTGTATCTGATTTATCCCAATTCCTGCTATTTCTTACTCCTGGGGAATTTTTTCTAGAATCTATACCCATTTTATTCTCTTCTCACAGCTACCACATGAATTCTTTTCAGCCTCTTCTCCATTTGTAAAGGGGTGATAACAGTAGGGAAACTCCATTAACATCTGTGATGGAGGACTAGGTTTAGGACCAGTATATACTTTGTGGGATTGTTCTGACAATCGCGGAGACAAGATGATGAGCATAAAGAGCTCATCACAGAGCCTGGCAGATACTCCTCAGCAAGGGAACTGAAAATCTAGCTCTTCTGTTTAATCCCCAGTCTCTCACCACTTGTGGCTATTGGACAGCGGAAGTGTTTAGCCTGAATTGACATGTTCTATAGGTACAAAATGCACTCTGGATTTTGCAGGAAAGTGTGTGAAATATTATGATAAAAAATAATAAGCTTTTTATATTTATTACATGTTAAAATGACAATATTTTGGCCAATTGTATTAAAGGTGGTCCATTTTAAAATTAATTTCATCTATTTCTCTTTTACTTTTTTAACATGGCTCCTGGAAATTTAAAAGTTAAACAAATGATGCACATTGTATTTCTCTGGGACTGTTCTGATGCAATGTGGTTTTCAATTGTCACCAGTGACCGTGACCTTTCACTGACTCCACAGTGTCAGAAGAATCATCTCCATGGCCCTCAGAAGTTTTGAGACGCTGTCCCCTAAGATAGGCTTTCCCTGTGGCAGTGGCTTGGCCTCAGTCACAGCTCTGCTCCTCAGCCTCTCACCAACCCTGCCTTAGCTTCAACAGGGAAGGAAAATTGAGCCCGAAGCAGTGGATGTCACCACATAGTTCAGGGACGCTCACCCTTGACACTGTGAGGATGTGTGCGTTTTCACTGACGCTCATGTTCTTGTTTAAACTGTCTTATAAGGGAGAGGAGAAGAAGTGAGAAAAGTGTTTCAGCATGTGGAACACTCTGAGGAACTCTACAAAACCTCATTTCAATAGAATTAACCGGGAGTGTTTCCTTCAGATTGTCTGCCCCTATGCTAGGTATTTTACCATGTGAGAGATGTGAATCAATACTAGAAAATGTGGCCCAGCAGGGCCTCCCTCCCGGTGACTCTCACCCACGGCGAGCTGAGGTAGCGTGCATCCCAGACGCTCTGCGATCGGGGAAAGATCTTTCAGCTTGTTTTGCTGTTTTCTCCCTTCTTCACTCACAATTCTTTCCTTCAACCACTGGTAGCACTAGAGATAAGAAGAACATTTCAGTGTTAATGTCTGGTAAAGGTTTGATGCAAACACTGTCAACTCTGTTAAATATAAGAGCCTTGTGGTGAATTCCGGAGTCTTCTTGGCCCTGACCTTTCTGTTTGATGCAAACAAGGACACCTATGTCTTCATGTAAAGAAATGTTCCCCGTGGTCTCGCACCTTATTTATTGGTTCAAGACAGATTGATTTTGTCTAAAGCTCACCATTCAAATCCATTGACACGTACAAAAGTTAAAATCCTGACATATAATCAATTACATCCCGTCTGGAAAAGATGGTTCTTATTGTGATAGCTCTTAGAATGTAGGTGGGTAGTGGCGGGGAGGGGGAGGTATTTACATTTCACCAAGGTCTATTATGTTTTTTTTGTGCAGAAAATTGGACGCCAAGCTTTCTGCTCAAAGGAAGTCATATGTTACATCCTTGCTGTAGCTGTTTTTCTCTCTTTTGCCTTCAATTTACTCCTAGTCTCTCCTGTATTCTTTTAATGCGGTTTTATCGTTAGCTTTCTCCACTTCTTTCTAGAAGCAGATGTGAATGGTATAACTGATAGGTACCAGTACATTTTTAAAGTGGATAAAGACTTTCCCAACTGTGTATTACATTTTTGTATAATGTTTGAAACTTAAAAAGGCAAGGATGCTTATAAAGGTAAATGGGAAACTAATCTTTAAAACCTATTAGACTAGGCTGACTCTGATGTAGCCTATAAAGTGTGCCTAATTTCCTAAATGTAAGGAAAGAAATCTTTTAGAACTTCTCAAGGCCCTATTTTGCAGAAGGTTCTGCTCTTACTATGAAACAAGGAGCAACAGACTCTTCTGTACAAAACTAGCACTGTATAGCAACACCCAAAGGAAAATATTTGTAAGAATGTTAGTCTGTTTTAGTGACAATAATAAGAACCGTCCCCTGTGTGGCAAATTGGACTTCCTCCATTGTGTGTGTTGTGACATAGTTGCCACCACAGACCTTTTCCGTCTTAAAGGCAGCAGAAAGCTGGGCAGTCATCACCAAATCTCCACCCACATGATTTCAGTAGGCTGCTGGCTTTCAAGTATTTTTTTCATCATTACAAGACAGTATTTCCAAAGAAAAAGGCAACCACATTGTTTTGTTGTGATTTCTGGAATGATTTTCCAGATATAAAATGAAGAAAGAACAAGCACACCCAGTTTTGTTCTCCTCCTAGATCTCAGAGGCTTATGGTCTGGCTCCTTACGTGAAGTTTACTTAGCAAAATGGCCAAGAGTTTTCCCAGTCTCAGCTCCAAAGACCTCAGCTTCTTCCAGGAGGAAGCACAGCCTGGGGGCATCTGTCTGGAGGTGATGGCTGGTGCCAGCAGTGACGAGGTGGACAGTTAAGAGCAATCAGCACTTCCCCGGCAGCATGCTGGGTACATCAGAAAGTCTCTGAACTTACTTTCTACTGTCCTTAAGGGGAAAAATATCACCCATCCTCATTTCAATCTTAAAACATCTTTCAAGGGGCCAGTATGATATTCAAATGAAAAGAAAAAAAAAAAAGCCTGAAAACCAATAGCCAAAAGCCTCTTGAGTTATTGCTTTCTACTACTAGGAGAGATCCTCAGGTTTCAGTATATACCACACACATAAAGAATAATTGACTGATTTATCAACCTTATGAAATTCTAGTTTTTTAAATCTTATTATCAGCAACACATTTTTCTTCTTAGGATTGAGTTATAAGTTGGATATGTGTGTTGAGTGTGTGTGCGTGTGTGAATGTAATGTTTGCATTACATACACACTCCATGATGAGAGGATTTCTTTTTTAAATTTCTTTTTTTTAATTTTTGGCTGTGCTGGGTCTTTGTTGCCGTGTGCAGGCTTCTCATTGTGGTGGCTTCTCTCATCATGGAGCACAGGCTCTAGAATGTGGGACTTCAGTAGTTGTGGCATGTGGACTCAGTAATTTCGCCTCCTGGGCTCTGGAGCACAGGTTCAGTAGTTACAGCCCATGGGGTTAGTTGCCATGTGGCATGTGTGATCTTCCTGGACCAGGGATCGAACCTGTGTGTCCTGCAATGGCGGGCAGATTCTTTACCACTGAGTCACCATGGAAGCTCTGAGAGGAAGATTTCTAAAAATAACAAATACCAAACATTCATTTATTGAGTACTTTTCTCTCTACCCTGAACATAAATCTTGCTCTAATCACTGGGAAACATAAGCAGGTTAGGGTTTTGTAAAAGTGGATGCATAGTGTTTACACTGCTTCCCTCATACCAAAGGAAACAAATGTGCTTCGGAGATATAGCTTTAACGGTTTTACAAATAGGAAAATGTTTGCATAGGGAGGAGATGAAGCTTCACTAAAATTTCAGTTAAATATGGAAATGAACCAGTGTTTTTGGTAAGAAGATTGACCATAGGTGTGGTTGTATGCAATAAAAAACCCAGCTTGTGGACAGCAGGCAGTAGTCCATGAATCAAAAGATGAAATTTCGTCTTCCACTCCTATTATATTGCTTAATCCTATTCCTCCAGTGATTTGATTACATGCTGATTGTTCTTTCTAACTAAGTGGAAGGGAGGGATGCCTTCTCATTCATGTCAGCATCTCCTGTCTTGACACAGTGGTTGACACAATGGAGGGGTTCAGCCAATATGGCGATGAGGAAAGGATCTGAGAAACCAGGATTCCACACAGTAAAAATAGTTGTCTTCAATTTTTCAGACTGAATGCCGACACTTCCTCCTTAATGCCGTATGACTCGACTGGCAGCCCTATGTGTATCCACAGTGCTTGTGGATTCCACATAGTTTCATAATTCACCCCTTCTCATGTCTGTCTCCAACAAGTCCCTGAGTTACTCCTTAGGGTTGAGACTGTCCCATTCATCCGTCTCCTCAGTCCTCAGCACTGACTAGACACTCAGTAAATATTTGCCAAAGGAACAGCTGAATGAGCTTTCTTCTCGATAGATTACTGAGCTATTACTTTTATACATAAGTCACAGAATTCTTTAAAATATCCTAAAGCCTGTTTATTTGCCATCTTCTAATGCTATGGCCATTATTTCTGTGACTGACATTTTACAGGTAACCATAGCAGGATGGGAATAACTTGTGAGATATACCCCAAACACCTCCGTTGGCTGTCAGTTAATCCCAGCCTGGAACTTGGGCAGCAACTGTAAAGTCACGGACAGAATCAGTCACATTTCATTACTGGGCCTAATTTTGCATTCAAGATCACTGACTATTTCTAACTAAACAATTGAAGTCTTTGGCTCAAAAGAGCAGCAAAGTCTTCATTATTGAGGTAAAAATGTCTAGGTAAAATGCTGGTGCTAAAATTCTTCCTTCTGAAATTGTACCATAATGTGGAAATATCCTTAGTTTCTTAATGTGAACACCTGAAGTTCTTGGGACTGTCCCTCTCCCCATTCCTTTGCTCCACCTATGTTTGCATGTTTCCTCTTTCCCTTTGACAAAAAGGTATATATTTTTCTGTTTTTTTCTATAATGTATTTTCCTAATAATAGGGAAGAACTGTCCATAAATCTTATAGCACTTTTCATTTGTATTTAAACTTTTTATTTAAAAGCTGCTCACTTGGTCTCTGATAGTTCAATTGGTAAAGAATCCGCCTGCAATGCAGGAGACCCCAGTTCCATTCCTGGGTTGGGAAGATCCACTGGAGAAGGGATAGGCTACCCACTGCAGTATTCTTGGGCTTCCCTTGTGGCTCAGCTGATAAAGAATCCGCCTGCAATGTGGGAGACCTGGGTTCGATCCCTGGGTTGGGAAGATCCCCTGGAGAAGGGAAAGGCTACCCATTCCAGTATTCTGGCCTGGAGAATTCCATGGACTATACAGTCCATGGGGTTGCAAAGAGTCAGACACGACTGAGCAACTTTCACTTCATTTCACTTCACCTGGTCTCTTGACCAGACATTGTTGATTCTGGGTTGTGGCTTATTGTATTCATTCAAGAAACAGTTGTTGAGTACCTATCATGTGCCAGGCTCTGTGGTGAGTTATGTAAGTTTCAGTTTCTGTCCTAAAGGTATTCATGAATCATTGTCTGATAACTTCGAAGTGTTTTGTAGTTGGGGTGCCCCCTCAGTGATTTCCTCAGAAGCTATGTTTGTACGGCTTCTTTATGGGAAATACCCAGCACCAGTGCAAGCCATGAACTAGGCACAGCACCTTGTCCTTTGGGCCCCTGTCACTGGTCTACTAGGTTGGCATATGACCCAAGCTTGGCCAGTCTTCTCTGTACCGAAGCTGTTAAAGAAAATTCTCCTTTCTCTCAGGTTTTATGCCTTTAAGAATGTAAGCCTGGCAGTCACTAGCTTTCTTATTCCTGGGCTCATGAAGAAGACCCATTTGTAGTAGCAGAAAATGACGTGTGGAGAGAAACAGAGGAGATGGAGAGTCCTGACAATGGGCAAATCTATGGATAGAGTCAACCCTGAGGCCACCCCACTCCATCTTCCCCAGGGAGTGTCTGTCTATGTGCTCCCTTCTTTGATTAAATAACACTGAACTGCGTTTTGTTGCTTGCAGTCAGAGGATTCCAAGACTCTGTAAGAAGTATTTGTGGAATGTTAGNATGGGCAAATCTATAGATAGAGTCACCCCTGAGGCCACCCCACTCCATCTTCCCCAGGGAGTGTCTGTCTATGTGCTCCCTTCTTTGATTAAATAACACTGAACTGCGTTTTGTTGCTTGCAGTCAGAGGATTCCAAGACTCTGTAAGAAGTATTTGTGGAATGTTAGAGGAAGGTACCAATAACTGAAGTTTTGCAAAGTAAGGACAGGCTTCACAGAGTGAAGACAACCAAGCTTTGTCTTTAGAGATAGCTTTCCACAGCCAGATAAAAAGAAGGGCATTTCTGGGAGGCAAAAATAAGTATAGTGCATTTGGGTGAAAAAAATGAACTAATATGATTTGGGGAGAGACAAGAATGAAAAAATGAGCTCAATTATAGACGCCAAGAGAATTTCCTCGAACACTTTTCTGTGGGATTTTAGGTTTTGTCATATAATCAATATTGGGAAGTCATTAAGGATTTAGGGCAGGTTTATGATATAGTCAGATTAATCTTTTAGAAAGATATTTGGTCACATAATTAATATGGATAGTAGATAATTGGTGGGTAGTTGAAAAAGAGGGGTGAATCAGAGAGTCTAGATGGGAGGTTATTGTGGCAAACCAGAAAAGAAATGATGATGATCTAAATAAGGGCGGTGTGAGGGAAGGACCACTGAGGTCAGGATGTGGACTGGAGGAGTTGGTGTCCTGCTGGATAAGACTTAGGGAGGAGAGACAGACTGAGATAATGCCTTGGCTTCAGACTGGGATGACCAAGGGACGGGTGGAGGCACTGTTCACTGAGGATTCTGGGCAGGTTTTGGGAAGTGTGGATAGATTCCATTAGGCATGTCAGATGCCTGTAGGATAGCCATGTGTGTCTAATAGACATGAAGAAGCAGTGGTGTTTAGCTCAGCAGCGAAGTCAGTGCCGATGATACTGATTTAGAAGTCTTTGTAACAGTGGTGGGCCACATGCAGCCTCCAAGAAAGCCACATGGGTAGTATTACTTTCTAAAAGATAGGTATTTTTTTTAATACTCAGTTTATTTATCCTAGCAGTTCAATGTTTACAACCAAAATAAAATATTAGCATCTTTATTTTATTGGTGTAACCTAAAATAGCCAGTGTGAAATATCAACCATTCTAGTTTGGGGGAAGGTGAAAGTTGCCATCTTATTTATCTATTTGCCTAGCTCTTTTTTTTTTTTTTTTTTTTTTTTAAGAGAATCATACTATATTTGGGAACTTCAAATAACAAAACAAAACAGAGGTCCAAGGGGGCTAAAGTCCAAGCTGTAATTTGTGTATGGTGAAAGCAGTTACAATGTACAAAAATGTGCAAGTTATCCAGATGTTTTAAAAAACAGAGCCTGTCATAAGAACATCCAATCTTTTCCTGTAGGTTTCTGAGGAGACTGCTGCTGCTGCTGCTGCTAAGTCGCTTCAGTCATGTCCGACTCTGTGGGACCCCATAGATGGCAGCCCACCAGGCTCTGCTGTCCCTGGGATTCTCCAGGCAAGAACACTGGAGTGGGTTGCCATTTCCTTCTCCAGTGCATGAAAGTGAAAAGTGAAAGTGAAGTCACTCAGTCATGTCCGACTATTAGTGACCCCATGGTCTGCCGCCTACCAGGCTCCTCCGTCCATGGGATTTTCCAGGCAAGAGTACTGGAGTGGGTTGCCATGTACAATTCCCCTCCCGCTGATAAGAAGCAGCTTGCCAAAGACACCCATATATTTCCTACCAGGCGAGTCTACTTGGGATTACGGATAACCCTAGAGCTCCCTATTACATTCACTGGTCTGAAAACAACTCATAACCCAACTGTTCTTCCAAGTCCTTTACCAGTTTTTCAAGTTTTCTATCAAAGGAAAGTTGGAATGTATTGCTTCTTGTTGTCAACAGGCATTTCAAAAAGAGGGTAATTAACCAAAATCAAGAGTTCTTCGGTCGAGTTAGTAACAGGCTTCTCCTTTGTTCTAAATCTCTTCATAATCCCTTTTTTTTTTTTCCAATTTTTCCAGTATGGCCTGGATTTTACAAACCGCCTCTTTCCCGGCCTGCTGGATGGAGTCCTGGCCCCCAGTTTCAGTTGAATCCAGTTCCAGAAGTTCCTTGATTAGCATCTCTTCCAGAAGCCAGTAGGCTTTGTCTGTCTTTTTTCCTATGAACTCTTCTACTCCTTGCTCAAGATACTGGACCTTCTCCAGCACATGTGTGATTATTTTTAATGCTTGGAGGAGTCCCTTCGTCTGAAGAGAAACACTCTTCAGCAAGATGATTACCCTGGTCTTGAGTGCTGGGATGTTCGTGGGTGGCATTACTGTAGAGATGAGGCTCAGCACTATACTGGACCTGGGAAGCCAAAAGCGCGGAACTGTCATCGTCCACTGATGAGGACTCCCGTACTGATGGACGCTGCAAGGAAAGCTGTGCTGGTTCATGCCTTGATCTGGTTGGTTGTAGGTGTAGGAGGAGTCCGTAGGCTGTGGGAGTGGCGGTGAAGGAGGTGGCTGAGGAGACCACTGCTAGGCCACGATGAAGTGCTTTCATTTGTGTAGAGACTCCCTGGTGATCCTGAGGACACAGCTGAAGGCCAGGGGTATTGGGTTCCCATTCCATAAGCACCTAGAGGTGCCCATGAGTCCTCCTGGGGTCGTATGGGCGGTCCTGGTTTTGGAACACTACGATTACCATCCCCATAAGGGTAATGGGGTACGTTCATTCCAGGGTTCTGTGAAGCAGGATATCCTGGAACTTGCCCCCTAAGAAGGGGTGCTTCAGTCTGGCAGTCCTGCTGGGGGTACATCCAGCAGGAGACTGGGGTTGGGCTGTTGCCAGGTGAACGCTTAGTGCTTGGAACCTCTGTGGAATAATTGGTCTGAGCATACCCAGCTGTGTAATAGGCCCCAGGGTATGAGGCAGTATTTGTCCCCCGCCGGAGGGGTNAAGCAGTGGTGTTTAGCTCAGCAGCGAAGTCAGTGCCGATGATACTGATTTAGAAGTCTTTGTAACAGTGGTGGGCCACATGCAGCCTCCAAGAAAGCCACATGGGTAGTATTACTTTCTAAAAGATAGGTATTTTTTTTAATACTCAGTTTATTTATCCTAGCAGTTCAATGTTTACAACCAAAATAAAATATTAGCATCTTTATTTTATTGGTGTAACCTAAAATAGCCAGTGTGAAATATCAACCATTCTAGTTTGGGGGAAGGTGAAAGTTGCCATCTTATTTATCTATTTGCCTAGCTCTTTTTTTTTTTTTTTTTTTTTTTAAGAGAATCATACTATATTTGGGAACTTCAAATAACAAAACAAAACAGAGGTCCAAGGGGGCTAAAGTCCAAGCTGTAATTTGTGTATGGTGAAAGCAGTTACAATGTACAAAAATGTGCAAGTTATCCAGATGTTTTAAAAAACAGAGCCTGTCATAAGAACATCCAATCTTTTCCTGTAGGTTTCTGAGGAGACTGCTAATGCTGCTGCTGCTAAGTCACTTCAGTCATGTCCGACTCTGTGGGACCCCATAGATGGCAGCCCACCAGGCTCTGCTGTCCCTGGGATTCTCCAGGCAAGAACACTGGAGTGGGTTGCCATTTCCTTCTCCAGTGCATGAAAGTGAAAAGTGAAAGTGAAGTCACTCAGTCATGTCCGACTATTAGTGACCCCATGGTCTACAGCCTACCAGGCTCCTCCGTCCATGGGATTTTCCAGGCAAGAGTACTGGAGTGGGTTGCCATTTCCAATTCCCCTCCCGCTGATAAGAAGCAGCTTGCCAAAGACACCCATATATTTCCTACCAGGCGAGTCTACTTGGGATTACGGATAACCCTAGAGCTCCCTATTACATTCACTGGTCTGAAAACAACTCATAACCCAACTGTTCTTCCAAGTCCTTTACCAGTTTTTCAAGTTTTCTATCAAAGGAAAGTTGGAATGTATTGCTTCTTGTTGTCAACAGGCATTTCAAAAAGAGGGTAATTAACCAAAATCAAGAGTTCTTCGGTCGAGTTAGTAACAGGCTTCTCCTTTGTTCTAAATCTCTTCATAATCCCTTTTTTTTTTTTCCAATTTTTCCAGTATGGCCTGGATTTTACAAACCGCCTCTTTCCCGGCCTGCTGGATGGAGTCCTGGCCCCCAGTTTCAGTTGAATCCAGTTCCAGAAGTTCCTTGATTAGCATCTCTTCCAGAAGCCAGTAGGCTTTGTCTGTCTTTTTTCCTATGAACTCTTCTACTCCTTGCTCAAGATACTGGACCTTCTCCAGCACATGTGTGATTATTTTTAATGCTTGGAGGAGTCCCTTCGTCTGAAGAGAAACACTCTTCAGCAAGATGATTACCCTGGTCTTGAGTGCTGGGATGTTCGTGGGTGGCATTACCGTAGAGATGAGGCTCAGCACTATACTGGACCTGGGAAGCCAAAAGCGCGGAACTGTCATCGTCCACTGATGAGGACTCCCGTACTGATGGACGCTGCAAGGAAAGCTGTGCTGGTTCATGCCTTGATCTGGTTGGTTGTAGGTGTAGGAGGAGTCCGTAGGCTGTGGGAGTGGCGGTGAAGGAGGTGGCTGAGGAGACCACTGCTAGGCCACGATGAAGTGCTTTCATTTGTGTAGAGACTCCCTGGTGATCCTGAGGACACAGCTGAAGGCCAGGGGTATTGGGTTCCCATTCCATAAGCACCTAGAGGTGCCCATGAGTCCTCCTGGGGTCGTATGGGCGGTCCTGGTTTTGGAACACTACGATTACCATCCCCATAAGGGTAATGGGGTACGTTCATTCCAGGGTTCTGTGAAGCAGGATATCCTGGAACTTGCCCCCTAAGAAGGGGTGCTTCAGTCTGGCAGTCCTGCTGGGGGTACATCCAGCAGGAGACTGGGGTTGGGCTGTTGCCAGGTGAACGCTTAGTGCTTGGAACCTCTGTGGAATAATTGGTCTGAGCATACCCAGCTGTGTAATAGGCCCCAGGGTATGAGGCAGTATTTGTCCCCCGCCGGAGGGGTACGGTATGGTGGGCCATATCCTCCATTTGTATAAGAATTCAAACTCTGGCTTTGCATTTCCGGCCGTACAGGCTCTGTACTTGGGTAAGGAGCCTGATGTCGGGCAGCAGAATTCCAATAGTTCGAACTGTAACTAGGATATGGTGGCTGCTCCTGGTGGCCTCCACCACCACGATTCGGCTCAACCAGGCGCCTCCAGACGCATAGTAGCCAAGGCCTCCTCCGCCTAACCCCCGGCCACGTGGTCTCCGCCGGGCCGCCCCCGCGCCCCTGCCAGAAATGGGAGGCTGGGGAGGCTCGGGGCGCGGCGGGTAGAGGGGCGGAGGTGGGGGCGCCAGCACATCTCCACCCCAGGCCCGTAGTAGTGGCCATAAGACGGGCCGTCACTGTGGCCTAGCCGAGCGCCTCAAGGTCGACATGCTTCATTTTTTTAAAAAATGTTTTTACTATTAGAATTCTCGCTCACTCTTAAGGTTGAGATACACACACACACACACACACACACACACACACATAACATTATTATTAGTGACATTAATTTTGCTTTACTCAAGTGGCTTTTCTAAGTGTACATATATTAGTCAAGAAAGCACTTAGGCTGATGAATTAAGAAGTGTGCTTTGTGACGGGCTTCCTTTTACCTTTGGAGATTCTTTAATGCTTATTGTTAAGGATGCTTCAATAAATGCTGAAAAGTCAACAACAAGAAATATTTTTTGAGTTGGTTTTGGGCTTAGCTACCTTCAAACATTCTGGATCTCCTTCTCCCCTCCCCCCCTTTAGTTAGTGCATTTTAAGCAGGTTTTCAGCTATTTGTAAGCTTTTCTCAAACAGTGATGGAGATCAGTCAATCATATACTCCAAATACAGTGCTGCTACTTCTTCCTCATTTACAAACATTAATTTGAAGGGAAACAAAAATGCTTTTAGGGAGAGGACCTGAGAGCCAGGAGACCTGGGTTCTACTGCTAACTTTATTATGAGTTTGTGCCCTTGGATTGTTATCTAATATTTTTGTTCTCAGTTTCTGCATCTGGAAAAGGTTTACCCTCTTAGAAGGATAGTCTGAGAACAAACACCCCACGTATATGGAAGCACTTTGAGTTTTTCAGAAAGTCTCTGAAAGAATGTAAGAAAACTTACCTCCTTAGCTACAACTGACTAAACGCCATCTGTATCCATTTATCTTTGTGAGGATAAAAGGAGGCAAAAAACAAACACACACTTCTCCCAGTGCTTGGCAAGCAGTAGGTGCTCAGCTAAAATCACAATTTTCAATGCTTTTCTTGCCATCCTCCTTTTATTCTTCCTTTCCTAAAATGCTTTTAATTTTTCTTTGCTAACTTACTCAAAACTTTTGACTTTTTCAGACACAAGACCATATGTAATATTCTGGGATAATCAGCGTAATAGTACAAAACTAGAAGCAGGACCACGTCACCATCTTTTAGGAAATATATATATATATATATATTATCTTAGAGAACAAACACACTAATAGGTCAACTGTTAGAGCAGAAAGAAAAGTGATAGACCTGGAGCCTGAGAAGGTCCTGACTGGGGAAGCACACAGTGGTTCCAGCCACACTGATTAAAGGGTTGGTGGTTCAGGCTTAACTTGAGCTGTCCTTGTGCTGACTTTGTGCTGATGGAAGCAAGAGGCTGTGTCAGACTTCTGCTTCCTTTTGGGGGCGTTTGGCAAGTGTGAATTTTAAAAATGCCAATATTCTCTCTCCCTTGACATTACAGAGTAATTTGTGATTCTAATGTTATTACACATTCTCTCAAGTTTTTAAAAACAGACATGTTGTTATTAACAAGGAGAGATGTTTGGAGTACTCTCCAATAAATTAATCATCAAGATGTTCTGAATGGAGGTTAATTTTATGTCAGTGATCTTGAGTATCTTTACTCTTCAGAGAAAAATTTAAGCAGCAAGATTCAGCAGCCGGAGTTGATTTCTGCGAACACCAGCCCTGAGCCTCGGTGACGGATGCTTGGCTCTGTATCTGCCCCAAACCTTCCCTCCTTAACCCCCACCTTCACATATTAAGAAGTGTCAACCAACCTCAGACCTACTCAAGTGCAACCAGTTTGCCCCATATGGATTAAACCTCTATGGCTTAAATTTTGTTAAGAAAAGTAAAATGAGATCCTCTTATATAGAAGATGGATTTCACATTTCCGTCTGTGTCAAAGGAGGAATGAAATGCCTTCTTTAATAAAGGAATAAATAAGTGTAGGAAATTGAGTCCTACGAATCCAACCAGGTCACTGAGCATCTCTCCCGGTCCGCAGAGGAGGGGAGCTTTCTGCATTGATGCCTGACCAGAAGCAGGGACCTCCAGAGGGCTNTCCTCTTATATAGAAGATGGATTTTACATTTCCGTCTGTGTCAAAGGAGGAATGAAATGCCTTCTTTAATAAAGGAATAAATAAGTGTAGGAAATTGAGTCCTACGAATCCAACCAGGTCACTGAGCATCTCTCCCGGTCCGCAGAGGAGGGGAGCTTTCTGCATTGATGCCTGACCAGAAGCAGGGACCTCCAGAGGGCTGGGGGACTGCCAGGGGATGCCTGCCAGGCTGAGGCCACACTCAACCTGAGCCAGGAAGCCCCAGGCTGCTGCTGGGCTCTTTGTTCAATTTCCTTTTCTCCCTCGTTCCCATGCCCAGACTCTTTCCTAGAGGTGGAGGAAAATACCTTCAGCGAAGCCCTAGAACTTTCAGGCACCCCATTTCCATATTTTCCTGAGATGATGCCACAAGCCAGTGGAGACCATGTCATTGCTCCAACTCCTATAGAAGAAAAACAAAAAAACCTTAAAAAGTTACTTCTGCAAACTGGGATCAAAAGTGAGTGGGTATTCAGAAAGGATCTGGTTAGTTATGGGGAAAAGCTGGCCAGATATATGAGTTAATATCAGCATAAATCATTCCATTAACGTTTAGGCATTTACAAACTGTGTGCTTCATTTTTATTAATATAAAGCCATCAACTGTGTACTGTTGGTGATGGCGAGCAGGGTATATAATCAAGCCTGAAAATGTGGCTTATCCATAGTTTTCTGATGCCCCAAATTTATGTTTCTTTTTACACTGAGAGACAAGCACTTTTGCTTGCACAAAAATTCAGTGCTCCGCTTGTTCACGCAGTGCCTCAATAGTGCCTGGTTGAAGGAGGAGCACAGTTCCTGGTGCCCAGAGGACACACAGTGAACACACAGTGATAGCCATAACAACCACTGTTAGGTTGTCGAACTGTTCTTATCCTTTTTTTCTCAACCAGCATTTTCCCACTCACGTAAACCCCCATTTCTTACGAAAAAGTTATTTCTGGAACCTGTTTCGATAAATATGCCTGAAAATGTGGCTTAAGTTTTCTGATATCCGAAATTCTTGTGTACATGTTGTATATATATTTCCCCCTCCCTTTGGCATCATGTGTACCTACACAAATTTGTGTCCCTGGCTTGTCTGCCATTCTTGAATTCCCCTTCTGACTCAGTTCCAGGTAGAGTAGGAGATACAGATGTATAAATCCATAACTTTGGGGAAACCCATTCAGAGATGCATTCATGGCTAGAGCAACTACCCTATGAAAAACAGGTTTAGTCATTAATTCTTCCTTTCATCCTACGGCATTTTTTTGAACACCTACTGAAAACAGCTTGTCTGCCAGCTCTGCTTGGCTTTCATGAGTGATACTCCAGAGATTGCATACAGGTCCTTTTGATTTCTTCTAGTTTCTGGAATGCATAGTGCTGACAATCCCTACATTAATTAGGAACGTTTAGGAAAGCATTTCAGTCACACCCCTTTTTTTTTTTCTAGATCCCTGATCCTCTTATTAAAGATAATAAATCAATTATCAATTTGATTGTGAAGATTACCTATTTTATGGTAGAGCTCTGGTAGCTGAACCTCTACTTTCTCTCTCTGGAAAAGGTGGTATTCAGCTTGTTCACAGACTGGTGGGATCATGTTGAATTGTCTTGCTACAGAGTAGGCTTCCTAAGGTGAAATAAAATTGCAACTGAATTTATTTCTGATGAGAAATAAGTCTGTATGCATGAAAAAAATTCATTTTAGTGAAATCAAGAAGATCTAGATTGTCAAATAATAAGCAAGGTTATGACCATCAATTTCACTAAGAAATATCAAATCAGGAAATTATTTTTTGGGAGGTTTTGGAATGAGTAAAGTCCAGGGAAAATTAGTCAAAGTGTGAATTATGAACTATTACAAAGAAAACATAGTTTGACTATTTCTAGGTTGGCTTCCCTGGTGACTCAGACGGTAAAGCGTCTGCCTACAATGTGGGAGACCCGGGTTTGATCCCTGGGTCGGGAAGGAAGGAAATGGCAACTCACTCCAGTATTCTTGCCTGGAAAATCCCATGGACTGAGGAACCTGGTAGGCTATAGTCCATGGGGTCGCAAAGAGTCAGACATGACTGAGCAACTTCACATTGAAAGAAATAAAACTTAACTAATATATAATATAAAAATGATCTATAATTAGCATGTTATGAACAGTACCATTATTTAATACATCAAACAAAACAAAACAAAACCTGGAGTATTGTGTCATATGTCTCATTGGCTGAGAAATGTACTCTTTTAGTACCAAACTACACCAAAGAACATGCTAAAACATGATTCCTATTTGAGACCTACACCCTCCGTGTTGTATTCTGAGTTGATAAGATCCACCCCCCGCCCCCATTTCCATCTCTACAATGATGAAATTGATCATAGAATTCTAGTGCCATTGTGATTGTGACGAAAGTTTGCAAAAGGTCTTACAACTTATACATGATGTCTGACAAATAAAAATAGGTACTCAATGGTCATTTAAAAATGGAAATGGAATTACCATGATCTCCATGGCACTCCAGCGAGAGGTTCCCCAGTACATGGCCATTCCTTGGTTTATCACATGTGTCATTGCGCGAACAATTTCTATGGAAAGCCAAAGAGATAGCATTACATATATTTTTCAAAGTTATATAATCTTTTTTTTATTGTCTTGCCCAAAGCTTAGATGTTTAATGCAATTATTTGTTGGATTAGTATAATTACCTTGACACTGGTGATAACATAATATTCTAACATAAAATATTGATGGTTTGGAGGTGGATGGTACTTTTGGGTAAACTGACTTTCCATTTTCAGTTTGCAGCAACAATATGAAATGATAATAAAAAAAAGAGTGACCACCTTAAGTTCTTCCATTTTATTGCCTCAGTGTTCCTGGCCGGATAAAAGAACACATGATTCGCCTCTTTCAGAACCTGGGTACCTTGCTCACTAAAGTGAGAAGTAAGAGAAAGCATTTGTTTTGACTTTGTAGAATGGAAGGTCATTGAGGATAGAAGTCTTGCCTTTATATGTTGGATTTACGGAGCTAAGACTCACGCACGGTTGTTGTTTGATAGAGATGACTCAATAACAATGTGTTTAGCAGATAGATAAACATATTAAATGCTGAACAAACAGCTGAAGCCCCAGTGGCTTCCAGCCCACACTGGCACTCCCTGTCCTTGACTACTTTGGACCAAACTTCATTCTAAGACAGGCATGTCATGCATTTCACCTGGACTTCCATGTGGCCCCACCCTGTTTGCTCATCAGCCTCTTTCAGCTTGACATCACATTTCCTAAACAGGAAAATGAATCTCTTCCCAGAGGGGTGGAGTTGAGCTAATCCTCTTGGAACCAGCCAATATTTTACAGAACCAGAGAGCATGGAGAGCCTCAAGTTCAATTGAGTGAAAAGTCACAGACATGGTTGGGTTTCTTCTACAAACCAGGTCAGCCAAACACCCAGGATGCCAGGTCATTTCACATTTTCAAAGGGTTGCAGGTCATTGGCTTTTATTACCCTACTGATAATACCTGGTAGGTTACATGTTCTTTAGCAGAATCAAATCCTTGTCTCAAACTTTAATTGAGTAGATGTGTTATTTTATTTCTCACCAGCAAGCACTGTCTTAATTGATCAGGGACAGGGTTTGGAATGAGACAGTGAGGGTTAGGGTCCTAGCTTCCTTGCTTCTTTGACTTACATAAAGCATTTTAAATTGCCCTTGGTCTCTGTTTGGAAGATGGGAATGCTTTTACTCACCAGAGTCCACCCAACAGAGGCAGAATTTGGCATGTAAAGAAAATATTTTTCCTTCTTGGAGAAAGACTCCTAAATATCAGTTTATTACTCAATAGCCAAATCTATGAAGATAGCTCTTCCTTTACAAAGCAAATGAGGCACAAGAAGTTACATGAAACATTTTTCTTGTCTTTAAATAGAAATGAATACGTATGCTAACATTTCTGGAAATTCAAAGCCATTCCTTAAATATCTGCCCCTAAGTCTTCTCTCTTTGGAATTCTCCATCATTGTACTACTTCCCTTTCCTTTCACATCCTGTTTCATTCAGAACTGAGATATTCATTCAACCAACAGGATTCATGAGAAGTTTGCTGTACTGGGTGCTGGAGATATTGTGGCAAATCAAACATGTTGGTAAACCCTGACAGGTTAACAGGGAATAAATGAACCCAAGATGCTCCCCTGTCTATAGTCCATAATCAAGTGAGATGAGCAGAGGACGTGGTCCAGTGGCTTGGCCCTGTGGGAGTCCCCGAGGTCTTGACAACAGCAGGTAGGGTGGAGTGGAGGTTGTGATGCTTCCCATTTCTTCATTCCCTTATTTCATGTAATGTACTAACACCCTAATATTTGCCAGGCACTGGGTTCATCCGTGAGTAAGACAGATACAAAGCTCCTGGACTCAGGGAGTTTAGAGTTGAGTGGGGAAGATGGGGATGTAAACAAGTGGGTAACCACAAAACGTACTGTGTTATGAAGAAAGCAAATAGGGGGCTGAGATCAGGAATGAGAAGGAAGACATAGATAGTTGGTCAAGGAAGAAGTAATGTTTAGACATACAAAATACAAAGGCACCAGTCAGGTGAAGAACAGGGGAAGAGCATTCTAGGCAGCATGTGTCAAGGCCCTGGGGCTGGACAGAGCTTGGTGAACCTCACAATCAGTGAGCCATGGTGGAGGAGGCGGAGTCAGGAAGGAAGGCAGGGGTACAGGATGAAGCTGGCAGAAGGCACGCCATGTCTGTGATTCAGGGCTTTATGGGAAGTCACTGATATTCCTAAGTAAGGGAATGATGATGCAGTATATGTTTCAGAACACTATCTGACCATGTTGTGAGGCGAGGGCTGGAGGAAGCAGGAAGATCATTAGGAGGGTTACTGTAGCATCCCTGGAAGGAGATAAGGGGCTTGAAATAGGGAGGTGGTAGTAAAGACAGACATAAACGGATCAAAATCTGTTTTGTGGATAGAATCCCCAAGGACTGTATGTGGCAAGTGAGGAAAAGGAGGAATCAAGGAAGCTTGAGGGAGGAACAGGTTTAGGAGGAAGAGTCAGGGTCCTTCTTCAGTTCAGTGCAGTTCAGTCGCTCAGTCGTGTCCGACTCTGCGACCCCATGAATAGCAGCACACCAGGCCTCCCTGTCCATCACCAACTCCCTGAGTTCACTCAAACTCATGTCCATCGAGTTGGTGATGCCATCCAGCCATCTAGGACATGCCAAAAATAGAGATGCCTGTGAGAGACAGAGGGGTGATGTCCATAGAGATAACTGGATAATGATATGTGAGCAACCTGGGCTGAAGGTGAGCTATCTGGTCATCAACAGTTTATTAACTGTATTTAAATCCATGAGTGAATGAGACTATGTAAGGGAAGTCTGCCCAGAGAAAACAGTTTTGAAGAGCCAGAGCAGGAGTTGGGAAGAGTACATTGTGGGGTTCTGGGTCACTGGCAGCCAGAGGAGTAGGCAGGAAGCCAGAGGGGGGACGTTGGGAATCAAGAATGGAGAGGGCTTGCAGGAGGACCTGTGCCCAAAGATTGGAACATGTGAGCATTTGAATCAGAAAGGCACAGAACGAGGGAGGTCAATGAAGACCCTGAGAAAAGTGTTTCAGTGTCCTTGGTGTGTCTGGACCAAGGCTAGGCTGGAGCTGACTGAAGAATGGGCATGAGGAAGGGAAGGTATTAGAGACAGCCTGGGTGGACTCAAGTTAGGAAATAAATGGACAGAGAAAGAGGGCAGCAGCTGAAGTGGGTATTTAGGATAAGGGAGATTTTTACTTTAAAACTGAAAGATGCAAGAGAAAGCCTATATGCCATTGAGAGTAATCTAGATAGAGGATTTAACTGAGGATGTGGGCTAGGAGATTGGGGAGAATGGAGAGGGAGAGACTGGACAGAGTGAGATGGAGGGCAAAACCCCTGGAGGAGGAAGGACACTTCAAGCAAGATGGTGTGACCCTGGGAGGTTTGGACAAGTCATCATAGGAAGACAGGGGAGACCCTGTTTGATGAATGGTGTTGCTGGAGATAAAGAACCTGCCTGTCAATGCAGGAAATGTAAGAGACATGGGTTTGATCTCTGGATCAGGAAGAGCCTCTGAAGGAGGGCATGACAACCCACTCCAGTATTCTTGCCTGGAGAATCTCATGGACAGAGGAGCCTGGCAGGCTACAGTCCATAGGGTTGCAAAGAGCTGGACACGACTGAGCAGCTAAGCCCAGCACAGCATAGCACACAATAAACTCTCAATCAAGTGAAAATGAGGTACGAAGTGAGGAAAAGGCGAGAAGGAACAGTTCTGAGTGTGGAAGAGCCTATGCAAGATGCCCTCATGCCCCAGGCACTTTAGTTGAGGGTGACTTCTTTGCTCCCTAAGTCTGGCTGCTGACTCTGCAGGGAAGGGCTGGTGGAATGCAGAGAGGACTCTGGGAGGAGGAGGCTGCTGCACAGAAAGCAGGGAGGAATGCAGAGAATGGAGAGCCAGCAGATGGAGATCCATGTGGCCACAAAGTAAAATTTAGTTTAATGCATATTAAATTTGTTCAATTTTTTTTTAAGTCAGAGAAAAATCCCCCAAGTTATTTAGGTCTCTAACAGGAAGTCTGATAGCTGAGGTGGGTTTTTAACACGATTCTGCTAAAGGACACTAGAGGGCAGCATTGTTAAGAAAAAAATCAACGGGTGTCTAAAAGCTTTTACTTGCTGCTGCTGCTGCTAAGTCACTTCAGTCGTGTCCGACTCTGTGCGACCACAGAGACAGCAGCCCACCATGGTTCCCCTGTCCCTGGGATTCTCCAGGCAAGAACACTGGCGTGGGTTGCCATTTCCTTCTCCAATGAATGAAAGTGAAAAGTGAAAGTGAAGTTGTTCAGTCGTGTCCGACTCTTAGCGACCCCATGGACTGCAGCCTTCCAGGCTCCTCCGCCCATGGGATTTTCCAGGCAAGAGTACTGGAGTGGGGTGCCATTGCCTTCTCCAGCTTTTACTTGACTACCAGGGAAATCCATTTTTAAAGCATCCCAGTAGAGCATCAGTTCTGAGTGGGGAAAATGACGTTAGGAAGCTCATCTAGTGCATTGCTTCCACCCGCCTCTGGGAAAGGACATGCAGACAAACAAATTGATTCAATGTGGCAGTTCAGGACTGAATGTGGCTCCTGCTGCCCAGACTCCCCGCTTTTCCAGGAAGCTTCAGCAGGAGTGGCTCTCAACTCTGACTGCACACGAAAGGACCTGGAGCTTGGAAAACGACACTATCCGAGCTCCACAGAAGGTCTATTATATCAGAATCTCTGGGAGTGAATCCAAGCATCAAGATTTTAAAAACTCATCCCAGGTGATTGCATGTGCAGCCCGGGTTTAGGGTCGCTGTGCTTGTCTGCTAGCCCTAATGTGGCCCCTGGACCCCTAGCAGCAGCCCCTGGGAACCTGTCAGAAATGAACGTCCTAGGGCCTCACCCCAGATGCTGTGCGGTGCTGTGTGCTTAGTCGCTCGGTTGTGTCCGACTCTTTGCGACCCCGTGGACTGTAGCTCACCAGGCTCCTCTGTCCATGGGATTCTCCAGGCAAGAGNCTAATGTGGCCCCTGGACCCCTAGCAGCAGCCCCTGGGAACCTGTCAGAAATGAAGGTCCTAGGGCCTCACCCCAGATGCTGTGCCGTGCTGTGTGCTTAGTCGCTCGGTTGTGTCCGACTCTTTGCGACCCCGTGGACTGTAGCTCACCAGGCTCCTCTGTCCATGGGATTCTCCAGGCAAGAGTACTAGAGTGGGTTACCTTGCCCTCCTCCAGGCGATCTTCCCAACTCAGATGTTGAACCCAGGTTTCCTGCATTGCGGGCAGATTCTTTACAGTCTGAGCCACCAGGAAAACACCCCAGGTGCACTGAATTGCAAATTTGGGGCTTGGGTAGGGCCCAGCAGTCTGTGTTTAAAGCCACTCACAGACAATTCTAGTGCAAACTAAAGGTTAAGAAATGGCAACCCATTACAAGTATTCTTCCTGGAAAATCCCATGGACAGAGGAGCCTGGTGGGCTACAGTCCTCAGGGTCGCAAAGAATCGGACACAACTGAAGTGACTGAGCACACACACAAAGGTTAAGAATCACTGATTTTATACCATCCCCACCATCCTCACAGGTGACATGCAGGCATGTACACAACCATGTATACATTGTAGTATGAATTAGAATCAAACCTGAATAATTTGAAGAAAACACAGAAGTCCAGGTCCTAGCCTATTTCACTGAGCCTGGGCCTTTGTATTATTTTCATTAGCTCTCAAATCTCAGCGTTTGAGAAACACTTCTAAACTATGGGAAAACTTGGTTAAATCTTTCCTGTGCACTGCTTTCCATACTGCTACTGCTAAATCGCTTCAGTCGTGTCTGACTCTGTGCAACCCCACAGACGGCAGCCCATAAGGCTCCCCCGTCCCTGGGATTCTCCAGGCAAGAACACTGGAGTGGGTTGCCATTTCCTTCTCCAAGGCATGAAAGTGAAAACTGAAAGTGAAGCCACTCAGCCGTGTCCGACTCTTAGCGACCCCATGGACTTACAGCCTACCAGGCTCCTCTGTCCATGGGATTTTCCAGGCAAGAGTACTGGAGTGGGATGCCATTGCCTTCTCCAGCTTTCCATGTTGAAACCATCATTATTTAGCCCACAGTTCACAGACAGCTCTCTCTCTCTTATTTCCTGGATCCTTGGCACAGAACTGACTATGCAAGCTACAGGTCAAGTTTGTTTCCCAGAATATCCCATTCTCCATCTGTGAAGTGAGGATATATTGATCCTGTGGAATTCTTTCAAAGCTTGACGTGAGATAATGTATGTAGACCAACTGGTGACTCTAAAAGAATAACACAAACTGAGTAACAAGTAAGCAGGATGTGGCCTGGTTGTTTCTCCTCAAATAAGCTCAGATTTTAACATTTTATATATTTTATTCTTCATTCAGTAGCATAGGTCATCTCTGTTTAAAAATACCTATTTTACGTGAAAGGATTAAGTGAAACTACTTATTTTGAGTGCAAGAAACTTGCTGATAAATATGTTTACTTTTTTAATTGGCCCCCATGACCGAGTAACTAAAACATGCAGGAAATATCTGTTCACGTTAAACCTTTTTCATGTGAAATTTTCCCTAGAACTTTGAAAGTTGTATGCAAGTTGTTATACTGTGTAAACAATAAACCATAGGGACTAAAGATACAAATAGGCACAAATTAGTTTTTTGATCAAATAAAATGTACTAAATCTGGCTATACAGATGCATAATGATAAAAACAATAGAAACCTTAGAGATAATTCAGGGCAGCTTCTTCTTACTCTAGATGAGGAAACAGGCTAGGAGTTCACTATTTTAAGGCATAGTTGAAAGTGCAAATGTTATTAACAATTATAAATATTTCAGTTATGCTTAAAAAATGCTGAGAGTAAATATACAAAATAATGATTGTAACATATAGAAGAACTATATGTAACTTTATTATTTCCAAGTTGTCTGTAAATGTGTTATCATACTTTCATGATTTAAAAAATAGAAAAGAAAGAAGAGTCCCTAATAAGCAAAGCACCACTTTAAAATACTAACATGCTATAGGTTAATTCACAAATATTAGGTTTAACCAAGCACAATTTCCATTTTTAGAGGCCAAAAATGATTGCTCTCTTTCAAGGGGAGTGGACTGCAGTGGAGGCTGGGGCACTGGTAGAATGTAGGGACTCGGTTTCATCAGAGGAGAAAAAACAGTTTTTACTCCAGACCAGCTGTTTGTTTGTTGTTTATCAAACTTCAGTTGTTTATTTACTTATTTAACTTCAAAAGCTTGTGGTGGTGGTTTATATTCATGCTCTGTGATTTAGAGGTTTTCTCCTGGATCTCTGTCAATCATTTACCATCTTGGCTATGGAGAAACCTCTCCCAGTGCTCACCTGAGCATCAGCAGATAGAGGACCATCTTTTATCACTGGAATGGAAATCTGTATCCATAAATGGACTGATGCCATGTTTAGCCTTAAAGGTTTGCCTACTGTCTGAGGACAAGCCTGGCTCCATCTGCCTTCCAGAGCACACAGGAGACTCTGGGTTCTGGGTTTTGTCTCATCACTGTCACGTAGTTGGACGTGTTCTCCAACCTTGCTGAATCTCAGTTTCTTCAACACAAATGACCAGACTGATATTAACTGAGCATATAATAACTTATATTAACTTATGTCCTTATAAAAACTGTTTAGATAGGTAATATTTTCATCTTTATTTTATTGTTGATGAATCTGAGACTCAGAAAGGTAATTGTTTGGGCAGGTTCTCAGTAGGTAGTATGTAAGGCCACTTTTAGCTTTAAAGTTCTGTGATTAGTTATCCTGCAAGGCTTTGTGCATAGTACATTGTGGGAGAAGGTAGGCTGGGGACAAAAAAAGTAACAGGGCATTCACTTAATTGACTGCCTTGTATGTTTGTGAATGTGTGATGCCTTGTGTGTGGATCTGTTCATCCCTTTGCATTTAATACACTGATGACTATAATTTATGATGTGTATGAATGACTTGACTATATAGAGCTTCTCCATCTTTGGCTGCAAAGAAGATAAGCAGTCTGATTTTGGTATTGACCATCCAATGATGTTCATGTGTATAGTCTTCTCTTGTTTTATTGGAAGAGGGTGTTTGCTATGACCAGTGCGTTCTCTTGGCAAAACTCTGTTAGCCTTTTCCCTGCTTCATTTTGTTCACCAAGGCCAAATTTGCCTGTTACTCCAGGTATCTCTTGACTTTCTACTTTTGCATTCAGTCCCCTATGATGAAAAGGACATCTTTTTGGGGGTGTTAGTTCTAGAAGGTCTTGTATTAGCTTCTTCAGCATTACTGGTTGGGCCATAGAGTTGGATTATTGTGATATTGAATGGTTTGCCTTGGAAACGAACAGAGATCTATACAGTCAGCAAAAACAAAACAGGGAGCTGACTGTGTCTCAGATCATGAACTGCTTACTGCCAAATTCAGACTTAAACTGAAGAAAGTAGGGAAAACCACTACACCATTCAGGTATGACCTAACTCAAATCCCTTACGATTATATAGTGGAAATGACAAAAGATTCAAGGGATTAGATCTGATAGACAGAGTGCCTGAAGAACTATGGATGGAAGTTTGTGAAATTTTACAGGAGGCAGTGATTAAGATCATTCCCAAGAAAAAGAATTACAAAAAGGCAAAATGATTGTCTGAGGAGGCCTTACAAATGGGTGAGAAAAGAAGAAAAGCAAAGGCAAATGAGCAAAGGAAAGATATGCCCATTTGAACACAGAATTCTAAAGATCATCAAGGAAAGATAAGAAAGCCTTCCTCAGCAATCAGTGCAAATAAATAGAGGAAAACAATAGAACAGGAAAGACTAGAGATCTCTTCAAGAAAATTAGAGATAACAAGAGAACATTTCATGCAAAGATGGGGACAATAAGGGACAGAAATGATATGGACCTAACAGAAGCAGAAGATGTTAAGAAAAGGTGGCAAGAATACACAGAAGAACATACAAAAAGGATCTTCATGACCCAGATAATCACGATGGTGTGATCACTCACCTAGAGCCAGGCATCCTGGAGTGCAAAGTCAAGTGGGCCTTAGGAAACATCACTATGAACAAAACTAGTGGAGGTGATGGAATTCCAGTTGAGCTATTTCAAATCCTAAGAGATGATGCTGTGAAAGTGCTGTACTCAATATGCCAGCAAATCTGGGAAACTCAGCAGTGACCACAGGACTGGAAAAGGTCAGTTTTCATT